>JAHVYB010000164.1:0-29978 GCA_020623695.1 Calonectria henricotiae
AGCAACTACCCGCCCCCCCACAATATTCTATTTTCCGTCTCTCTCCTTACTGCGCTCCCGCACGCCGGCGGACCAACATTACACCTGCCAGGAATGGAGTACGAAATGAGACAATCGCAAACACTGGGGAAAGGGGCCCTAAGCAGAGTTGGATAGAAGAAGAAAAGTAGTGCGAAAAGAAGAAGAAGAAGAAGAAAAAACCCCCCCCCCCCCCCCCCCAAAAAAAAAATACCCGTAGTAAAGTTTTTTTCTTCCTTCTTTTCTACACAGAAGATAGGCCGCGACAAGAGCCTATTCCCAGTGAAACAAGATGAAGAAATCTCGCGATAACCCGTAGGACCAGCCATGTACTAATTGAGAGCCCCGCGGTCCCGGTACCAGGCAGTCCAATGACTTGCCCCTCTCCCTTCGAGTCACGGCACAAGCCAGTGACCTGCCTCGTCACTCCCGCTCTCCGCTCAGCGCCTCGTTGCATCATGTCCTTATCAGCGCCCGCCGACTCGCCCGCTGGGCCAATCATGACGGCGCCAACCAGGCCGCCACGCGGGCGCCCCAGGCTGAAGGACCCCAGTGGCTCGCGGGCAGCCTCTAGCATAAGTCGTCGGTGACCCTGTCTCTGGCGTGTCTCTGGGGCGGCGTGCGCCCTGAGCCGGACCCTCTCTTGCAGATAACGTTGAGTGTTCCATGCGATGGCTGCTCGCTCGGGCTTAGATTTGGCCCAGGCTGTACCCGCGGGACGCAGCTAATCACAAGCTCTGCACTTCCTAATCGAGGCATGGCTAGATGGGGGATCCCCGACGTTAAGCCTCATTGCAGAGCGCTGCTAGTCTCGACCATCTCCATGATGCATCCTCCACTCTTCAGTCCCCATTCTGACGGATCCTGGCCAAGCTCAAGCCAAGCCAGACCATGCCCATGCCATGCAATGTCATGAAGCCAAGCGACAGCCGCCCCCCCCTCCATGGGCCCCTCTACGGCCCCCTCCATATATCCCAGTCGCCCTCCATCATGTTTCTCTCCTGGTTGCCACTTCGAGTAGTATACGGCACACCCCATGAACTTTGTGAAAGTCCGCCCAATTCCCATCTTGCATGTCCCCCGGAATCCCGATCCTGCGCCCTACAAACACGACTCGATCCGCCCTCCATCTGACCCGGTCCTCTTACTCCTCCCTTCCCTTTTCTACTCAACCGCTTTCGTCGTCTGTTGTTAGATTTCTCCGATTCCCCGGGTTTTTTGACTGACAATTGCGCGGCTGGCCCGGACACACCTCCCACCACCACCACCACCTTTATCATCATCATCACCACCTTGAAGCCGCCAGCCCACAGCCTCGCCTCAACCACCAAACGCACCCTCTTCTCGCACCGCCCCAGCAAATTTCAGATGCAGTTTCTAAAACCGGTCCGCCAGCATTCTCCGCAGTAAAGGGCCCTTCGACGGAGGAGGAGCCACGTCGACAATGGGTCAGTGGTGGGTTGATTCCCGCATCGAAGCCGCCGTCACCAGGTCCTATGTTGTGAGCCAGCTTCTCCCCGATGAGATTGAGCAGCTGGGCCGCCCCGTGGGCTTCGGGAGCGAGGACCTGACGGAGCGGACCTACTGGGACAGCATCCGCCAAGATGCGCCTCGCCTCTTCCTTATCCTCGTCGACCTGGGCGTGCCGGACCAGATATTTGGTGTCATTGACGACGGTTGGGACGATGCCGAGCTGCCCGTCGCCCTCGAGGACGTTGACCGCCTGCAATTGTCGGCCACCCGTGACGGTCGCATGGATCGCAAGTTTTACCAGCGCCAGTTTCACTACCTGCTGAAGCCTCTCCAGCGCGGGAGCCATGTCATCTACACGGAACACGAAGTCGTGCCCCTCGATGTCATGGAGCGCCCGCCGCTTACACCCCACAAGTCCCATGTGATTGAAAAAGTCAGGATCCCAAACGCCCCGGGCTCCGTCTTTTGCCGCCGCAAGTACTCCATCGGAAACGGGCCTGGTGCCATTTCCCCCGCCGAGTTCCAGGACGCCATCCAGGGCATCAAGGGCTTGCAGAACGAGCACATTGTGTCGTACTGGGCGTCGTACACTCACAAGGGATGCGGCTATGTGCTGTTTACACCGCCGCACGACTACACCCTCAAGGCCTTTTTGGCAACGACACCCTCGTCCTTTAAGAACCTTGCCAAAAAGGACCGCAGGGAGCTTGTGATGAACTGGGTCCTGTGCCTCGTCGATACTATGTGCTACCTTCACAGCAAGAACCGCGTTCACTCCTGTATCAAGCCCTCTACTGTCCTCTTCAACAACCAAAACCACATCTTCTTCTCTGACTCTACGCGCCTGACGCCGGATGGCATCCTTCACCACACCGACAAGGCCTCGTTTGACCGTGAGCAGTATGACTATGCGGCGCCTGAGCGATGGTTCCGTCCCACCGGGTCGAGTCCACCAGGCGGGTACATGCACATGGGGTCTCCAGCCACTCCGCCCGATGATGGCGGATTCAACATTACGAGAAGTCAGGAATTTGCGGCTTCTCCAAACGGCATGATCATCGCTCCAAATCCCCAGCTGAGCTTGCAGCAAGCCGACATCTTTTCGCTCGGCTGCATCATTCTGGAGCTGCTGTCGTTCCTGGTGAAGCGCTCGACCAGCAAGTTTGCCAGCTTCCGGTCAGCAAAGCACAAGACGGCTGGGCGTGGAGGGGCGGTCCTCGACACCTCGTTTCACAAGAACCTCGGGCAGGTTGAGGCGTGGATGTCCACCCTGGCCAAGGAGGCTTCTCGAAAAGTGTCGGACAAGGATGGTGCCCATGTCTTCCGAGGGGTGACCCCGATGCTGCATGTGGTTACAGGCATGCTGTCAACCAACCCGTACGATAGGCCGCCGGCCATTGAGGTGCAGCAGCGCATCTACCAAATCCTGACGGAAGTTTGCGGCACGTCGGAGCCGCACTGTGTGCACCAATATTCGCGCGATCTCGACTATGCGCTGGGGAGAATGCACATCCAGCCGCCGCCGGGGGATGTCATGATGGGCCGAGTTCCCCAGCGAGCCAGCTACGGCTACGGAACGACGCCCAGGACGTTCCAGCACAGTCGCAACGGCAGCAGCGGCGGGTACTCGCAGGCAAGCCGGACGACGAGCAGCAGCGAGGCCGAGATGGAGGTCATATACAACCCGGGCCCGTCTGGTCCGCAGCAGATTCGGCCACAAGGGACCTGGCCCGTGAATCCCATGTACATGACCAACGGCGCAATGAACCAAGGGTCGCTATATGCAGCAGGCCCATAATTTTTCCAACCAAAGCACACAACTTGTTTGAGGAAATTTTTTATTTTATTAACGACTTTAACGACTATCCATTTATTTTCATTTTTTTCATTTTCATTTTTTTTTTTCATATCAGTTAATGACTCTGATGGGCGGGAAATAGGTCTGGTGTTGGGACGGTGCCTGGATTCACCTGGCGCTTTTTGGCGAGGCGGGGTTTTTCTTGCATCTCAAAGTCAGCAACTAAAGGCGGTTCGGCTCTCTTTTTTTTCACTATCGAGAAGACTAATATATGGTTCTCGGCGGCTCAACGGTGTGGCATCTACTTCTTTTTTCTTCTTCTTTAAAATACCAAACTACGATGGGGGAGTAGGATGTACCATCAACTAGGGAGCATATTGGTGGCGTCGCAAAATTGGCCATGCGGGAACGAGGAACAATATGTAGGATAGTGAATACAGCACTTTATGAATCGAGCCTGGGGCGGTGTTAGGGATGGCTGTACCCATCTCCGCGGTGAAGTAAATGTGTGCCAAATCCCAACGGCGAGTTGCACGATGACAACACCGATGTCAATGGCTTGGTTTCATCCGCTGGCTAGTAACGCTGTGGCTGAAAGCCATAGTCATTCTAGAAGAAGAAGAAGAAAAGCTGCGACTAGTTGAGGCCATATGTGCCAATCAGATGCTCGACATCGGGGCCAACCCAGTAAGGGGGGGGTGGCCTAGCACGTCAATTATAACTTTTGACCTGCAGGCCCTTGTGGTTCGCCCTCGCCAATGGGGAGCAAGGCGCGCCACAGCACGGCTAGTGTCCAGCAGGGTCAGGCTAATCCTGGAGGTTGGCGCCTTGCAGAATCCCACACGCTTGCATCAAGTGAATGGCGATGTGTGGGTGTGGGTGTGGGCGTGGGCGTGGGCATGGCCAGCATTTCCAACATGTTCTGCCACAAACCAAACTAGGTACCGGTCTCGGGCTTTCCCTCACCTTACCCCTCCCCCCCATTTGTCAGTCATAACGGTTTGGTATTTTCCATTATACATGGTTACATGGTTTACTGGGGGGGTTTTAAATAAGTAAATAAAAACTTTACTTTTGACCCCTGTGAGTTAGCTCTACACATTTAAGCCAACTTAGAATACAAAAGTACTCTTGAGTAAGCAACTTGGTAACGAGACTTTTGTATATTGTGCCAATTTTATCAATTGTAATAACACAACAGAATCAGCTGGTAAATAGCTGACAATAAGATCGAAACGGCACGTCTACAAAATCCAGTGAGGCACAACACAACCCCCCATTTACCACTATCAAACACCAACGTGAACATAGGCAGCCCAGGTTAAAGGCACTTTTCCCTTTTTGTCCTCTTTACGTACAACAACGTTTCTTGGCAGCTCTATGTGACCCTGGTCTGTTGTCCCCCTTGCAACATGTTTGGCCAACTCTCGCGGAGTTCTCTAGTGGCTGTCTGGAGTCCCCCTCCACCCCTCCCCAGCTGATGGACTTATCCGTGAACCCTTTTATCCCTCATCGATTCGTACGCAACCCTCGCCAATGCCCGCACATGACTTGTCGTTAACTTTCCCTAGTTGTATCAATAAGATGGCGAAAACCCGCAGACCGGCATGCACCAATTACATGACCAGTCTCCCCAACCGAGGGGGCTAGTTTTCCATGTAGCCTAACCTGCACGACGACGGGGAGCGCCAGGAACGGTGCATCTTCGCCGATGTTCATCCCTGCGAGCTCATCCAATTGTCAACATGCCGTCATCAAAATGCAGGTCGCTAGCAGGCGTGTTGTTGATGATGAGTTCACCAGGACCGGCAACGTGGGACATCTTGCCATTCCCTGGACCATCTAGAATATATTCCTTTTTCGTTGCGCTTGCACAACAGGCTCAAAACTCCTCGATAGGTGGAGGCTGTGAAGCACCGAGACTTTGGCGGCAGCAAAGAGGAGGGGGTTGCCAAACCTTGGCTTTTCTGGCATGGCGACCAGAAGCGCCCTGTTGGGTTCCACAGGGCAGGCAGGGGAAAATTTGCGCGGACTGCTTACAGCCTCGCCAATTAATTTAAATAATAAAAAAACTGTACAATGATATGAATTATGTCAAGCGTAGCCTCGGTGGAATCATTGCCGTGGTATCCGGCGGCATGAAGAGGAGTATTGATGAGTATTCTCGTAGGAATCCGACATTGCTTCGCACCTCATTGCAATCTGCTGCAACTACACACCATGGCCCCTTTCCGGCGAGCCAAAGCCGCGAATAATCTTTTTTTTTTCTTTTTCCGGCGTTCAATCTAGGTTCAGTACCATTGGAAGTTAGTGCAATGACATCTTCCGGGTGGTGTAACCCCTCCGAGCATACTATGGGGAAGTCGGTGCTACTTGACGGTACAGGGAGACGGTGATATCCGAAGCACTATAGGCCGCCTGCCAATCTGGTGTGGATTGACAAGTATCAATTGTTTCCTTGTCGGTTATTACTGAACGGAGTACATTCTATATTCCATATTTGTTTATGTAGTAAATGTTGATAGCGCAGTATAGCTCCTTGTAGGTGAGTCACGTATCCGGCTTTTCCGTATATTTCCTCAAGCTGACTACTTAATATCCACAATTGCCCTCCCTGAGGTCAGGTATTACTCCAGGTGCCGGTGTTAAGTCACAGTCATAAGTCATGCGCAACCATCCATCTTTAAGGAGCTTTCCGGGGCTGTCCCGTCTTCCAGATCGTCCAGAGAAGTCTTGGGGTGCCAAAAGAAAAGGCCTTTGGCGCTTCTTGGTTTGCTCCACCCACATCTCTCCCGATATCATTTAATCATCCGTCTTGTATCGCATAGCTTCATCTCCTTCCCATTGTGTGTGCTGTTATAATTACTCATCCATCATAGTGCCAAGCGGTAAATTTCTAGGGGACCCGACTTGTGGGTGAAATCGCAGAGGGGATAGAAGAGGGACTTTGTGATGACTCCAATGCTCAATGCGATGGGACAGAAGCAGTTCAATGTTGACATTCCCGTTGCATGTCGGAAATACACCGTTAATATCACAAAGTAAAACGGCAAAAATATTAACTATGAAAAAAAAGAGGCGAACAAGAAACAGACGTCGAGAGATGATCTAGTAGAAATTAGTGGTTGGCTAGTTACCCTATAGCACATACGAGTGAAGCAAACATCACACTAACTTCAATGGTAAGCGCAGTCACTTTTTTTTCCCGCCATGCGGATGCAGTACAGAATTATTGAAAACAAACTAATAATTTGGTAATTTTGTGACAGTTTAGTTGCAGATGAGTGATTTTGACAGCATTGATCCTGGTAGTCTAGTCTGGTACTCTGTAGATCCGATTGTGATGGGCGAGGTGAAACAAGATGCGAGAGTACATCAATGCACTCTAGATTACCTGCCAATACTTTTACCAAATGGCTCTCGTGAAAATATACACTGGAAGCTCTGGGAGAGAAGGCACCAAGACTGAGTAACTCAAAAACACTGGCTTACAAAGGCTCCAAATACATCAACTAGATGTGGCCAAATAAGTAAAGTTTCCTCGCCGATGTAGCATCTCAACTGCAGTCTTGAGGAAAATTATAGCGGCTCACATATAGCCTCGTCTTGTAGATACCAGTGGTCACTTGAGTATGCGAGGCGGGATCTGATTACGGGTATATACATATGTGCGCCGCTAAAACTTGACACACTTTAGGTACGCGTCTCGGTTATGCAGAGACTGTTTTGACTTTCGGCAAAAATATAGTTATGCCAAGCGGTTTGTTTCGTAGACTGAGGTTAAACAAAGCTCGGTGGCTAGTCAAGGCTGGGGAATGTTTTTTGGTTGCTGGCTATGGAATGGATTTGCATTGATGAATTTATGAAACAGGACTGACGTTCTCGTTGGACCGAGTAAAAATAAGGGTAGCAGGCAGAGGAGTTTGATGACGTTAGTAATTTCTCCTGGTTATTCAAGTCTGTGCTTGTGGTGGGACTTTTATTGGATGAGACGATGAAACAACTAAGGGGGCTTTGGCAGTGTGGTTGACTATCGTTGGTGACCGGGATGAGCTTGCTTGGAGTGTGCATCTGAGATGGAGCAGGTGACGGGTCGTCTGGGGCGATGAGACACTGGTTGGAGGGCCATTGACGAACGATGGGACTTGGGAAAATAAAGATGGACGCAAAAAGATGGAGATGGCGACGCCGGATGGAGAGGTCGAGATAGTGATAATCACAATGCTGGATACCTTGACGGACGCATTGGACAAGTGACGCCCGCCATGAAGTCATCCATTGCCTTGTGACCTCAGGCACCCCCTGGATCGGGGGACGAATCCAAGTCGTTGGGTGGGGTGGGGCATTTCCCGAAGGAGTAGTCTTATCTTGGAAGGCGCAGAGGAGCATCCCACAGGCTGAGGGAAGGATCCAAGGCTAATTCGTCACACTTTTCTGACTGGCCAAATTTGGGAGCTGAAGCTGGTCCGTCTCAGCATGGACTCCCTCTGCACTTCCATCTGCGCTCCATCTGCAGCCTCTCCAAAATGTGAGACAGTGCTGGAGGCTGAGTATCAGAAGCTGAGCTGTCACGTCCTGCGGGCTTGAGGGGGCCAGGCGGCCAGGCCTGATGGGAGGGATTCCCGACCCGGGGGCTACGTACCGGCCCAGACAAGACTTGGAACTAATGCCTCACACCTCGTATGTAATCAAGAAGAAAGAAAATAAAAAATAGAGAGAGGGCGTACGTAATCACTTGCCAAGCCAAGCTTCGTCCCCTCTCCGGCGACCGATACAGTAGTCGATTTGCGATGTTCGCGGCGAGAGGTGTGGGGGACGTTAAAAGGCAATGCTTAAGTTAGTCGACGGACCGCCGAAGTAGCTCCTCGAATGGCAGAAGACAACCAACCTTGCGTGTGGTTTGTCGCACCGGCTCGTGTCTGTGTGGTGTTTAAACATGTCGCCGCGTGGGCGGTAACTGCGCAGCGGGCGGGAAGAATACGGGCGGTTGTTTTCATATGTTTCAATCGGAACTGTATTGGCGGGGGGGGGAGGGGGGAGGTTGGGGTCGGGGTTGGGGAGTACTTGTGAATGTGTGTATGTGCGTCGTGTTGTGCGTGTGTCGAGTGTGTTGGAGACCACACACACATCACACAAGATGAATCCAAACCAGTCTGAGCGTGGTGGATGAGGAGGATGTCGCAGAAGGACTAATTAATGCCAATGCCCGTCTGGCCGTCTGCCCTCGGGGGAGATGCACAAATCAGCACAAGCAGGTGCAAGCACAGGCGCAAGCGCAAGCACGGCGGGGGCGTGAACATGGAGTTTCATTTGGCTGTGACCTGACAGGACCACCATGATGTGATTGACGCTGTGTGTGCTGACCAGCGTAGCCGTCAGTGTGTGGCGGCGATAGGATCGGGAATCGTTTCCGCAGGGTGGCCGTTTCGTCAGCCAGAGAGCAGCCAGGGAGCACTGTCCCTTACCCAGCTCCAAGGTACCTAGCCTAGCTGGCTACCTAGCTACAGAGCTGGGCAGAGAAGCTGCTAGGCTGGACACCCATTTGTTTTACGGAACGCATACGTACACATACCACACACACAGCTGCTTTGGGTATGGGAGCAGATGCAGCTTACATGTGCTGCGTAGAGGGTACCTAGGTGTCGTAGGCTAGTGATGTAGGTACCGACCAACTGAGCTCTGAACTGGCCCATCCGAGGCCGCCGCAATGCAGCCCATTTGCGACGCCACGAAAAAAAAAAAAAAACCAACCCCCAAAAAAAACAAAAAAACAGCTCTGCACAAGACAGAGCAGCACACACGAGCGCTTCATTTCCTTTTTCGCTTCATTTCGCCCAATATTGACTTTGGGTACACAGCAGCGCTTCTTCATCTCGTCTCATTTCGAAAATCTCTCACGGTCTAGAATCTCTGTTTCTTAGGCAAGCTGCCGAATTTCGGATTCCCATTTACGATGCCACCAACTATCGAGCTTCAACTGTCAAGAACAAGCTTTCCACCTCCTAGAACAGGTAGGGGGGTAGGGTACGTACTCCACCCGATGAGAATGAGGTCCCTTTTGCCGTCGGCGCTTTTGGCGCTTGGGCCAAGCGAACATTTTTTTTTTATCCCTCTGGCTCTAATCCAGATTACACGATCGAGGGAAAAAGCAAGGAAAACCTGACTGACAGACATTCGACGCAGCCAATGAGCGGACCTCATTCGGCTGCTGCTCGATGGGCCGGCCCCACTGCCACCTCCCTGGCTACCTGCTCATCATGGGTGGCCTTGTTGTAACTCTCTTTTTTCCTCCCTTGCGCGAAAGGCTACGGCGCAATTAATTATGGGGCGTCAGGATATGTCGCCCGTAGACGAGAGGAGGAAACGGCACTCACATTGAGGGCACGCACCAACTGGCGCGGTCCCCGGCGGTCCCCCTTGTACCCCCCCCCAGCTGGCTAGCAGGCTGGCTGCCCGGGGGCAATATGGATCCGTCCCATTCTCCTCGTGCATCGCATGGACCGAGCCGGCCAGAAGAATCCTGGCCTCCTCCTCGATCCCACATATTTTGGATGGACGACGGAGTACCCAGTTTATAATAACTGTCTGCCGGGATCCTCTCCACGGATTTGATTTCTCGTGTTTCTCTGATCTCTCCTGCTCTTAATCATCGTCCATCTGCAAGTCTTGTTTCTCCCGCCAGACAAGACTCGACTCCATACGAAAAAAGCACACCAACCACGACACTCGCTCACATCGCATCGCAGGCTGTACAGCCCTATTAGCCCTCAGCCCTTAATCGACTACCAGCTGCGTCTCTTGGCACATCCTTTTTGCCGTGCCTGCTTGCGCGGCCCATCCCAGCATCATCAGCCATCCGATCAGCACTGTCGCTGGCATTGGCACCCCGTCACTTGGCCTTCTGGACAAGCTTCTTTTTAACTGGCTCCCGCCCGCCTAAGCCGCATTTCGACTTGACTCGTCATCAAGCACCACTTCCCTTTTTCAATCTTTTTTTAACCATCCGCCATTACGGTCGTTTCCGAAAAACAAAACCTTCGTTTTTCTTTCTAATTGCTTGTTGGAGCTGAGCAGGCCCTCGCCCTCGAGTCGCAATTGCAACCTTGTCGCATCGCGCCGCCCCCTTCCCCTCGTTTGTGCGACGCGTGTGAGGCTTGTGTGGTGCAACTTCCGCGGCGGTACCCTGACTGGGCGCGAAACAGCTGAGGCGTAACCTGACTCGTGAGCTCCCTCACTTACACCCTGCTGCCACTTATACGCCACGGGTTCCTTTTGCAAGGTGCAAATCACACCACCAACAACGCGACACAAGAAAAAAAAAATGCGATCAGTCTCAACACCAGCGTTGAGCTTTGCCGCTCTGCTCTGCGTGCTGGCTGCCCTCGCCGCCGCAGTCGACCCAGTCCAGCTCCCAGGCAACCGCCCCATCATGGCGGATGCGTCCCCGCTGGCGTCCAACAGCAGTATGTTCCTCCCCTCGCGACCCATCTTCGCGGCCCATATTTGCGGCCCATCCCACTTTCGGCTTTGGCACTGACATGACTGCTTAGGAATCGCATCCCAGGTGCCCGCACAGGAGCGTTTCGTCCCATCTAGAAATGATGACGTATCCCGATCGCCGCGCCTGTTAGTTTCTGAACTCGAGAGCGCGTCGCTCAACGTCAAGGCCGTCGCCCACTTTGGCATCAACCGCCTAATTGACCTGGCCTCTTCCAACACCCTCGTGGGCTACCTCATGGGCAACGAGTCATCCAGCATCTTTGCCAAGGCGGTGCCCCCCATCGAGGATGACAGCGTTGCTTCACCCTCTCCCCGACGACAACTCACCGGCATGAGCGTAGCTCTTGTTCTCGTCATGATTTTTTTCGCCGTCTGGATGTAATACCTGGGTGAAACCTAGTGTCTCATCTGTCGTGCAAATTTTTGTTTTTTTCCGTTCTTCTAATCGCTGCTTTATAAGATACCCACCGTCCCGCGGTTCGTACGGGCTGGATCGCAGGCGACGGCTTTTACTACTGTTTTATTACTTTTTTTCCTCATTCGCATATAGAATTTTCGCCTCTGCATCTGTTTGGATACATACATAGCTCACACGGCATCACCGACAGTCCTGGAAATGTGGCCCCGGTTCTCTTCCTGACAGACAGAGACTCGGGGCATGGCTTGTAATATCTGGGATAAATACGCTGGATTGAGGGCCGGAACGCTTGGTACATACCGGATATGGACATAATGCCTCTGCGCTGCGGAATTTAATGACTTTAATGGGTCGACATGCGAACAATGACGGGGCCAATTTCGGGCAGGATATGGATCAGGAAGGAAAATCTTCGGTTTGGGTGGTACATGACCAATGCCATGGTCTTAGGATATATGAATTCCAATCCAATAGGGATTGGCTTTAAAACAATTGAATAAATGAACTGAATACTATCTTTCAATGCGACACAGAATATGTGATTGAACTTTCAAGTTGATAATATACTTATCTGACTTGACATATATATATATATATATACAACTGCCATTGGCCGCGTGACTAGCTACCTACTTGGCGGGAGTGGTTGGACTAGCCTCTTTGAAGACAACACTGTCGCAATAAACATGGATATCATGGCCGTACCGGCCGCAGGCGCCGCTCAGTGAAAGCAGGAGATTGCCCGGGTCTCCAATGGCAAAATCAGGGGTCGTGTATAGAACCCAATCAGCCTCGTCTCCCTTGTTGATGGACTTTTTCGGATATGTAGTTGAAAGGTTGTAGTTGCCAAGCCTCTGATATCCAAGCTCAATATCAAGCTGACATGAGCCGTCGCGGTATTCTCCATGCTCGGATGTCACTTTCACCCAAAGGGATACCGTGTAACGCTTCGAGGTATCAATGCCATCGACGTCTTGCAGTATGCTGCCCCGTATCCCTTCTTCGACCAGGTCAAAGTGGCTTTTGGTTGGTGTCAGCGTCCATGCTGCGAGATTGGGGGAGTGGTGAGCCTACAGGAAATGGTCCCCAGAGACGGCGGGGAGACTCTTCGTTGCGGCCTTGATCTCGCCCTCGACGAGCTGGAACCACGCAGGGGTACCGTCGTATTCGCCGGATTCATCGCCTGGCTCATCGAAGCCGGGATTCTTTAGTATATTCGTTGGAAGAGCTGCCGCACTAGTGATTTGTGCATGCTCGGGTTTGCGTTTGGCTGCATGCCTGGCGGCGTGATTGTAGTGGTGTGCCGTTATCGTCGGCGCATCGGCGGCGAGGGAATATCCCGTGGAAATCTTGCAGAGGCTGGCGTCGGCATGCCACACAAGCAGAGATGCTACGAGGCCGAGTATCAACAATGTCAATGAAGGCATGTTGGATGTGCTGGTGGGGGTGGTGGTTGCTTGAGTTTGGGGGAGATTCCCCGGATTTTATCAGTGGCCCTGAAGCCACCACGCTCCGCCACCGATTTGGCTTCCAGCTTGTGATTGAAATACTTGGAGCTGCCCAGACTCAGGGACCAGCCGGATGATAATAATCATAATAATTTCTAGCCGGCGATGGGGCCTTGATTTTTAGTGCGCGTGGGGAAGAACCGACAGTGGATGGAGGCAGCGTTTACTTACCTGCCTGATCCAACCAGTCGGTAGCAGTTGAATATTGCCACAGGCATCAATTCATTATTTATATAAAAAGAGAATGGCTGTTGAGGAGCATGTATGGGAATGGAATATAAATTAATCATACATTGCCTAGAACCGAAATCTGATACAACTTTCCGTTGCAGTACATCCATGTTGGCCCCCTCTATTCCTTTGGCTTCGTCCAGACCGAAGAATAAAAACCCAAGGCTGTAGAAGCCCACTTCCGGGTTGAAAAAAAAAAAAACCCCCCCCCACGATGTTAGAGATGTGTATACTTTGGTCTTTGAGGCACCAATAATAACCTCGCCGTGATCTGCTTCCCGGTATCCCCAGCTGGTAAGGCTAGCGGGATTACCCATTCCTATGTACGAGCCAGGGAAGTCCTCTCTGGGATGCCAGTATGGCCCAAATCATTCAGAGTTTTTACAAGCGAAAGCTACTGCCTGGGCGGCGAGTCATGGCACCACGGCAATGGGGCGATTTTGGCTGGCGCCACCTTGAGACAGCTATTCGGGGTACGCGCTGGATGGAGAAAGGCAAAGGGACTGGCCGACGGAAGGAAGGATTCATGTCACAAAAATTAAGCATCAATCATGAGTCTGCAATGGGAAGATAATAGACTAAATGGATCTTAATTGGGAAAAAGCAAGAGTGACATGGATGATCTATTCTTAGAATTTTACATTTTATTCTCGAAACCTGGTTAGTGGGACCTCATTGATTGATGTTTGATACCCTTGAGAAATACTGGGGTTGAATCATCTGGTGGGCATTGTGACATTGGCACTTCGTAGTCCAAGGGTTGAGAATGAGATAATGATTCCATGTATTGGGTTGTTAATATGCCGTGTTTGAACAAGACGGACTCGTAATTTTGGTTTACTTACAGCGATTGCATGGCTAGGTGACGTGGGAAAGATCTGTGCAGATGTACGATTGTGGGGTGATTGTCAGGGTTTGGGCGAAGAGTAGATCAAGGGGCATGAAGACGGCAGAAATGAGCCAATATTTTCTTTTATAATCTCAACTTGATAACAGGAAACATTTGTTTGTCTACACCTGTACCATCAAATCCAACCTCCAACACAAAAAGAGTGACAGAACAACCTCAAAGAATGTATCTATTTACGTAGATCAAAAAAATTCGGGAAAAGACCAAAAAACTCCTCTCAACTGATATATGAAAATGGGATACGTCTCAGGCCAAGAGTTAGCTTAACCTAGGAGGATGCCGCCTCGACGAGGGAAATGCTGTCGAGATATGCGTCAAGACCACTGCTGTTTCCGTCGCAGTCGACGTGGAAAGACAGGTCCTTGTCGGTGGATCGGAGAGTGATGGCTGGGCTGGCGTGCGACTCCCATCCGTTGGACTTCTTGAGGGTGTACGACTCGATAGCGGTGTTGCCCATGGAGACGATCAAGAAGCAGTGTCCGTCGGAGTAGTTGTCGGAGCTGGATGTGACCTTGCGTCGGTACTTGAGGATGTAACGGTGCTTGTCCTGGATGCTGGCCACAGTCTGAGTTGCCTGAGAGTAGTCGTCGTAACCAGGAACGGGCAGGTAACTGTTGACAATGTTAGTTCCGTGAACCATCTATTGGCAGCGTAGTAGGGGGACAGAAGAGCTTACAGATGGTGGGTTCCAGCATCACCGGATTGGACACTAGCTTTTCCGCGCATGGACCAAGCTGGCTTTCCATCGTAAGCACCACTTGCAGATGTTTGCTCAAAGTCGCCGTTCAGGATGAGGTTGACCCCTGCAGTGCCATCATTCGAGGAGGAAGAGCCCGTGGCCGGGGTGGTCGCCGAGGCTGCAGAAGCTGTGGTAGAGCTAGCAGCCGTGGACGAACTAGCATCGGTGGTAGGGTCGGCCGCAGAGGAAGAGGCGGCCGCAGATGAGCTGACAGCCGTGGAAGAACTGATGACCACAGAAGTAGTGGTGGTTGCAGAAGAACTGGCGTCTGCGGTGGAAGTAATGGCCGAGGAACCAGCACTCGTAGTAGAATCGGTGTCCGCGTCAGCATCCTTGGTAGGGTTGACAAAGTCCTCAACGGGGTGGAGAGTCTGGCCAGCAGGCTCGGAAGTCACGGTGACTGTGACGGTGGTGGTAATCCGGGCACATCGGTAGGCATTGACTCCTTGGAGAGTCATGGCGGCAGCCAGGCCGAGCATGACAGTCTTGGGTGAAGGCATCCTGGCTAGGTTAATGAAAACGAAGAGAAAAACTCGTCGACGAGATGGGGCCGGTGTTAAAAAATAAAAAATAAAGAATGTTGATAGAATAAAAAAAAAAGAACGTTGGTGTTGAGAGAGTGTCGGTGCTGAAGGAGCGTTGAGGCTGTTGGAAGCTGTGAATGGGACTGACGATGCTGCCAGAAGACGAGGTTCAGGACATTCTGGTTTTATATGAAAGAATAGTAGGGGCATCGATCCGCCAGAAAGCCATCTCATTACGGCCTTTGCGAGAGCGCCTCGACTCGAAAAAAAAAACTTTAATGTCAGAACAGGTTGGTGAGATCCCGCGTGGCTTTGCAGTCGGGGAGGCCGCCGTGTGGTATCACGAATTCGACTAGTCTCAGCTTGCAACCCCTTGGGAGACTAGGACGGAGAAAGCCTCTTGGTTTAGGTATTTGAACTATGGCTGGTAAACTTTGGGGTTTGGTATACGCCAGTTCAATTCTGGTTCAAGCTTCAACACCAAACAAAGTATCGAGTCATGGCTTGTTCCAGTTGGCTTGCAAGTGAAGCACAATGGCAGACGATGAGAACTGAGCGAAAATTGTGCCAAGCTTGAAGATTGAGGACAAAAATATGTTGAACTTGTTGATACTGAAAATTCCATTTCATACGTTTCCATGAGCAACTGCTTTCAAAGCACGACGATGATAAATCCTCTCCTGTCCCAAACTGGACGGCTTCACTCGTAGACAATAGTTCTAGACGGATGCGGGGATGCTTTCTGGGGCTGTGGGTGGTGGCGTTTAGAGTGTTCGAATCTGGAATCTAGATGGACCATTTGACGCCACCACTTCATGAGGAAATGGAGACCGAGTGGCGATGCTGATCTCAGGGGTGCTGAGACAAGGCGAACATGAAGAAAAAAAAAAAAAAAAAGAAAAAAAAAAGGATGGCTGGCTTGAATTCCAGCTATGATTGGTGACCATCGCCGTGCGTTGACGAGCGCCACGTGCCATCTATCAACTGTCATGGGAGTACCCGAAACATGACGTGAACTAGACATCGCGTTTCATACCTTTGCTATCGCCTTTTTGGATGGTTTCCTCCGCCGCATGACTCGACCGTATTTCCTAATCTAGAGATTCAAGGTTGTCTCCTTCACGGAGGCGCGCGTGAACGACAAATTACGGGCTTGTAAGTCACGAATAGGAGAAAAAGGGAGCGCGGTTCGACATCTTTACCACCATCAAGGCCAGTTGAACGAATCTCGGACATGTTAATTTCAGATGGAATACATAAACCAATAGGCTCACTATGAGTGGGAGTGTAATCCTGTCCTCCAGGGGAACGCAGAATATATACTGTATTGGAAGCCATCGATTAAACGTCTCGACTAACATTGACCACAATGCTGTTGTATTGGAGCTCAAAGGAGCTAGTGGCAATCTAGTAATCGGCCACTCGTAATCTTTCCAAATCGCTTTCTATTTCCGGCCCAATAGACTCTTGTTCAACTGAACTTTCAGGATTGCAACCAGTCCGGCCGCCGCAAGAGCTAATGAACCGGCATAAAACATGGCTGGGCGGTAGGCTTGCAAGCCATCATCCGCTCCGCCGTATCTCTCTAGCAAATATCCTGCAATCGGTGCGCCCTGCAACATCCAAGTTATAATGGCATAATGTTGATATAATGGAGGGACCTACCATGAAATATCCTCCAACCCATCCGGTCACAATCATACCCATTGCCACGGACACCCTTGCGGACCCAAAAGTATTCCCCACAACAGTCGGCATGGTCGAAAAGAATCCACCATTTGCCGCGCCATTGATCACCACAAATACCGCCAGCGGGGCTAGCGTTGTGGATTTGGGCCACAAGGCGAGGATACTGAGCGCTGTAAGGATGAGGGAGCAGAATAGCGTGTTGATCGAGCCAAGCTTGTCGCAAAGGAGCCCACAAATTATCCGGCCGATTGCCGACGAAAAGTTGAACCCAGCGAGTAGTCCAGCCCCAGTGCTCGATGACAGGCCCATCGAGCGGCTGTATAGAGGGATGAAGAACGGTGGGACAAAAAGCGGGAATGTTCCGATTGCGCCTACGGCGAATACTAGCAGAAATCCTGGGTCTTTGAAAAGACGCCTTTGTCGTGGATTAGCTCTCTATTACCGATGGAATAGAATACCGGGGTCCTAGGTAGTCTTACCATTCAACAAACCCGGTTGTTCGAATTGGAGTCCGCTCGCGTATAAACCAAGCTGCCGGAAGCCCGGTGAGAAGCGTCGCGATTCCCAGGATGCGGTATGTCCATGCAGGACCAAAGTGCTGAATCAACGCCTCCAAGGCATAACTGCTGACTGCGCCTCCAAAGCCGCCTCCCGCAAACACAATGCCATTTGCGATGCCTCGCTTCCGACTGAAGTATTGCGCCGGCATGACTGACACAGTCTATTCTTGTTAGTGAATCCACAATACGCCACAGTCTCAGACATCACCTACCATGAAACACAGACTGACAGAACAACCCATTAGCTACGCTGGCCTCGACATAAGGAGCTAGAATACACTCACCCAAGACCTAAGCCAAGCAGCACTCCGCTGGTGAAGAACATGCCCGCAACGTTTTTCACTGCGAAACTGCTTGTAATGGCCGACATTCCGGGAAAGAGAACGCCCAACATGGCCGTGCGCTGAGCTCCCATCCATCGGATAACGCGCGCATTAATTATTGCGAGAGCGCCGATGAGTCCAGCCGAGAGCGATCCCACAAAGGCCAGTGTGGCTGGTGATGCGACTCCCTCGGCCACCAGGGCATCTTGAATGACACCCCAGCTATAACTCGTGCCTACAGACCACCAAGCAATGATGGAACATGCGGCAACTACCACCCACCCATAGCCGCCATCAGGTACGGTGCTATCAGCAAGCCTGGAGGCCTCGAGAACAGGGTCACTTTCGGTGCTGTGATTTGTGTCGGCCGGCTGAGATTGCGCAGTTTCACGCTGAACAACACTGGTGTTCTGGTGAAAGTCGGCGAGCCGGATAGAGGTAGATGTTGAAGAACCGGGGTTCATGGTGCATGCCCTTTCTTGCTGTTACTTGACGTATAGCGAAGTTTGAAGCCAAACACTTCCAGCCGGCTCGACGCTTGCCCTTGGTGGGCTTATTCAGCAAAGTTGTCCGATTCCGGTCTTAACTTTTCCTTTTAGAGAAGAAGCATTCTCTGTACAAAAATTTGCAGTTTTATATCCATTTTCCTGTATTTATAAGAGAATGACATCAAGTCATGTTTTGAAACCCCACTTGTCCGCTGCGCCCTTGGATAGACTTGCCACGCCCTTCCATGCTGGTTTACAAATCGGTAGCGCTACAACAGGAACTTCTGACTAGCGGATCGATATGAGAAGACAGGAGGGTATTTTTCTGCATGCATACCAGTGATTAGTAAACTGAATCCAATTGCTGACATTGCGACAATAGAGTGTAGTGTTGTGAGCACCAGCAACATGGAATTTTTGGGGGAAACATTTATGTATCTGACTTTGGAGTAGCATTATTTCACAAACGTTTCAATACATGCACAGTCGAGGCACTAAATAATTCATATTAATGGCAAAAAAACAACAACGGCTAGGCCAATTACATATTGGATGTTTTCTGCCTCTTTTCTGCAGCTGAAATAGAGACCAAAAACTGCATAGTAAACACTGTCCAATGCTCGTTGAGTGAATAAGCCTGACACTCGGCGTTGCTCTCCATGGAGCGTTTTATGGGGTTTGCCGTTTTGGGACTTTTGGTCGGCGTTGGTATCCGCCGACCGCCGCTGAGGCGCCTAACCACGTGCAAAGTTGCAAGAATTGCTCTCTAGATAACGGCAGCGAGTCGTAAAAAGCAGGTAGAAAGCAGGGAAATCAGCAATGGAACCAAAAAATTGATATTTTGCGGCATTCTAAAAGCACCAAAGTCCTTGTTTACCCAAATTTTGCAGCCTCTTCACCAACGGGAAATTTTGACCGAATTCGCCTTTGCAATTGTGTATCTCAGCCATCAGAGTTCTGGGGCAAGAAATAAGGGCACCCGGTAGACTGACTCAGCAAATTTTCTCAGAACCTCATCATTCCGCCTCACCAAGCCGACGACGCCGCCGCCGCCGCGCTGAATTGCCATTCCCCCGCCACGAGCCTCCTGCTGTTTATTCGGCTTATGTTCCAACAATCGTTTCATCATGGCTGAGCCCGCGCCGCCCGACCTGAGCGCGGCCTTGTCGCCGGCAGGTGCGTATTCGTCGCTGCACCATTCCCCGCCACCCGCGACTGCCATCGCAATCTTCTGCCGCCTTTGCCTGAGATTGACCCTGCGCAACGATGCTGACCGTACCAGCTCTAGGCATCAAGCAAGAGATCAACATCCTCGATGGCCTCGACCTGGAACTAGCCCTCCAAGCCGCAACGAAGCGACCCTTCGAAGATGTAGCAAATCTAGATGACCCCTCAAAGAGGGTCAAGACGGAGAACGATGCCGCGAACAATGACGCATTCGAGGATAACCAGGGCGCAGAGGAGTCACTGGAAGATGGACTTGCTCTTCTGGTCCAGAATGCGCTCTCCAACGTTGGCGATCTCGTGAACCAATTCTCTCAAGACGCCGACATGCCTCAGACCACAGAATCCGATCCCATGGACGTTGACGCGGCACCTGTTCCCGAAGATCCCCTGCCTCTGGCTCCGGCAACCTTCCTTTCTGACCCCCACAAGTATTTGCGCACTGCTAGCCGAAATGCGCTGGGCAATATGGTAGGTTTGTTGACGCGCAATGACGGTCCATTGCTCACCCAGCGCTAGGCCATCTCGATACTTCTCATCTTCTCCCAACCCTTTGACGAGTCGATAAAACCCATCCGAGAAAGCGATTCTCAACATTTCCAGTCGTTCCGGCAAATCAAGACCTCATTTGAGCATATTAAGCAGATATACTCGACCAACTCAATTCTATCATCGGTGGAGCTTGACCTCCAAGATGATGAATCACGTACGATTTTGGGCCTGGCGAACCTGGCTCAGTTTGGCCTCTGGTTACTTGACGGCGGCCTTGATTCTTTCAAGGAAGCTCACCAGCACTTTCACGCCATCTTCCCGGATCAGATATCAAATCTCGGAACCGAGGTCATCGAGCTCCTCCTGGCTCTGAAGACCCAATTGGCCATCGAATCGCTCCTCCATAAGACACCAGGGCAACAGACTGAGCAACTTTTGAGCGAGTTTCTCACAGATGGACTTGAAGGGAAATTGCTCAGCCTCCACGAAGGCCTCGAACTGACGCCCGCGGATCAGGAGTTTGTCAACTCTACTCGATCTCGACGAAATGCTCTGCAAAGCGAGTCGCAATCCGATGCCTTTGATAACCAAGAGACAGCCACTTTTAGAACTCAGTACCCCGCCGATGACCTACTGCGCAGCTTTAGTACATACGTCAAGGACCGCCTCGCCTCAGTGTCGGACCTCGGCAACAGACTGGGCCTAGCTATGCCATCAAGCGGCGAAACAGTACTTGACATCTTGCCTGATGGAACCGGCGACGGCGACCTCGACCTGGATGACCTCTCTTCATTTTTCGAAAAGACTACCTCCGGACTTGTCCAGAACGCACTCGCCGGCTTGACGGAAGAGAACCCCACACCAACCCCCGCCCCTCCCGAGCCCGTGGCAGCGCCACCACCGCCGCTGCCGGAGCCCCCTAAGAGCCCGGTCAAGACTGAGACGGCCGTAGCTCCACAAACAAATGGAAAGGTGGACCTAATGACCGACTACAAGGAGCTAGAGGCTCTTGTAGCAGAAAGCACCTCAAACTATGTCAAAACCACCTTGCATGGACTGTCACCGGTGCCTTATCAGCCAACTGTTCCCACTAGTACTAGTGAGTATACCTATGTTTAAATTTTGGAAGGACGTCACTGACCCTATTCAGCTGAGAGTATGGCAGCTCAATCATACCTAAGCCAGCTCCAACAAGTCCAATCACAACACCCTTACTACTCGTATACTCAGCATATACCTGAGCCTCAACCCCCAGCTCCAGCACCCGGCGAAAATCTCCCTCCAAATCAGACTTTCCCTAGCGCCATACTATATGACAAGGCTCGTCAAGCGGCACTGTCAAAGTCTTCAGCCCACACTCGAAGGGAGGGTCTTCATTCCACTCGTCGACCCTGGACGCAGGAGGAGGAAAAGGCACTCATGGCCGGCTTGGACATGGTCAAGGGTCCTCATTGGAGTCAAATACTCACACTCTTTGGCCAGAACGGCACCATATCCGATATACTAAAGGACAGAACCCAAGTTCAACTCAAGGACAAGGCTCGAAACCTCAAGCTGTTTTTCCTCAAGACCAACTCAGAGATGCCCTACTATCTGCAGGCCGTTACTGGCGAACTCAAAACGAGAGCTCCCACTCAAGCGGCTAGGAAGGAAGCAGAAGAACGGGCGAGGATGAACTCGGAGGAGGAACAGGCCAGAATTCAGGGCATCATGACACTGGCAGGTGGCTTGCAGAACCCCCCTCAAGGCAGAACGAACGGAAGCCCTGCCACCGCAGTTGGCCTGGGTGTTGTGACACCAGCCCAAGCCGCCAGTGCAGCACAAGCCATTCAAACGGCTCACCATGCAGCAACCGCCCATGTCACCTCAAGTGCCGCTACTTCAGGATACCCGGCCTCTTCCCTGCCACAAGCCCGAACAAGCATGATGGCAACAACACAACCCCCACTTCGTCCACAGTCGCAGATGTCTCAGACGCCCCGGTCTCAGATGCAACAGCACCCACCTCAGACCCAACTGGCTCTTCCGACACCGGTACAGCCCCAGGGCGCGTCACACCTCCGATCGCAGACCTCTACGCCAGTCGCACAATCCCAACACTCTTCACCGCACCACACACCGACACCCCACACCCCAGGCATGCCTGCACAATCCCTCCAACATCAACACTCACAATACTCTTCTCCTCAAAACTCGCAATCAGCCTATCACACATCGTCTACACCAATACAAGTTCCACCTGCACAAATGGTTTCACAACCTCCTGGGCCAGAATCCCTGGCGGATGTGCACGACAACGCCGCAGAAGCGGCTTTGCTGCAAGGACTACAGGCTGCGCTGTGATTCCGAGCCACAACACGGCCATCGGAAAACTAGTCCACATTCTTGAGAAAGCGCCAGCTGCTCCCCGCGGGGGCTTTTGTTTTGATATAAGCTGTTCAGTAAACAGCACGAAAATTATTGTGCTTTAGCTTTCGACTCACTGTGAGTTGTACCGTATAGATAATTGTGTTCGAAGTTGAGCGGCCCCATCGGGGGGCAAAGCGTGTTTATGGAGCCTCGGTGGTGGAAAAAAAGAAAAGTTTTTACATGGAATGATACCACGATTCAGGAGTATGATGGCTTAGGATTCAGATACGCAGTTAGATAAAATAGCAATGTGTCAATATTTGTAAGCACAGGATAGCATCGCATCATCAAAAGGTGAAAGTGGCTTTGAAACAGGTCATGATAGCAACACTAGCTGTATATATACAAATGCCAAGCATGGGCCTTTTACTACTTTTGCTACTATCGACTTCCTGATGATGATGCCATTTTTCTTGGCCTCAAGACGCTCATAAAGTTATCAACAGGCACTGCCGACTCATCATCCCCAATCAGTTGGCCATGGTAATTAGTAGCAAGTTGCCCCATTTTTCGAATAAAGTCTGCTGCTGTCTCATTATTATGCTGCAGTTCCAAACCCGTGTCCACGTATTCCTCCCCGCAGTCGTAAAAGATCGTGGGCCTGCCCGTGTCCAATCGGCGACGATGCAACCCCTGCTGCTGCTGCTTACATTGGTAGTGCCCGCGGTCTATCACCCAGACGAAGAAGTCCAGCTCGGCTTCGAACATTATCCTCCAAATCAGGTCAGCAAAGAAGCTCCGAGGCGTCATTTCGGCAACGAGGCTGAGGAAATTGACGTCCCGCAGGCCGCGGTTCCAGCTCTGGTCGAACTCGACAATGAAGTTCTTCAGAGACCCGCCTCCACATGCGTGTGCCGTGTAGGGCAACTCGGCGAAGAGACGGTCCCAGTTCATGGAGCCCCAGCTGTAGCCGAATCGCAGGCACCGAAGATTCGTATTTTTATTGAGCTGCAGTTTGAATGCGTCCTGGTATGGACGCACCATCAGATGCCACTTTTTTCCGTTGCCGACATCTTTTCCCGGTAAAGGGGCTGACATGACAACTGGAATATTCCTGTGTTCCTTCCACGCTTCATAATCCACCTCAGCTCCATCTTCAAAGGTCTCGAGGGCTTGAGATGCGAGGACACGTCTTTTCTGGTGCCAATACGACATGTTAAAATACATCATGATTGTCCTCCGAGACTCCTTGCACGCTGTCCAAAGGCCGGCGTCCCACAGGTAGGCAGATCGGTTGGCCCTGCCGTTGTCCTCGGATTCTGGGATGGCAGCAAACCAAGATGTAGACTTGTTTTTGCCTGGATAGGGCAGTTTTTTCAACGAGCTGCCGTTATCATTCGGGCCTAATAAATGGATATTGCCAATGATGAAGGTATGGATACCGGCGATATCATCACCCGTCGGACGGATAGCTGCTTTCCATATCAGGCACCTGATATCATATGGGAAGTTTGAGAAAAGATGAAACAACTCTTGACTCATATTGACAGTTTCTACCGAAATCTCTGGATCAAGGGTGTACATTGATTGGTAAAGTAGCCGTGCTTGGAAAAAAGAGAAATCGTGGCCCAAGGAATTTCGGGTACGGATCTTCTTTTAATGCAGAAGTTTTATCAGGGTATCTCCGTTATTTGAACGTGGCTTTTTACCAAAATTCACGGCTGACCTTGATGAATAAACTAAAACGAGAGGGTACGGCCTGAAAAGGAGCGACAAGGTATTGTTCTAAATGATGGATTATTTAGTTTATAATATAAAGCTTTTGTATTATTGTAAATGATAAATTATTTGGGTTGTAAAATAAATATTTAGTACTATTGTAAACAATGCTAAATTTGGGGTTATAAAACAAATGCTTGGTATTATTCTAGATGATAAATTATTTGGGTTATAAAATACAGCCTTGGGTGGATTCAAGCTCCACATACTCAATATCCCCGTTATTGATTCTTCATCCCATTCGTCTTTGTCGTAGACTACTTGATATTTTGAAAGAGTGATGCATACGACTGACGGCCAAATACCTGCTTACAGCAGTCGGGATACGCCCAGCAGAACCACAAACCTCATGCTCATAGTTGGTGTTACGCTGTGTGTTACCCATGTAAGTGTTTGTCGGGCACCTCAACAGCAACGGCAAACAATCACGCTCCGCCGCCTTTATCAAATACGTCTTTCACCTCAACAAATTCTTCAACCAAAGCTTTCTCTCTTCACTTTCTCTCTTCACTTTCTCTCCTCCAAAGCACCGCCCACTCACTATTTTGACCTGCCAGACCACCAACCATGGAGCACCTCTCAGCCCCCCTTTCGCCTGTCTTGAGGCTGGATCCAACATCGACTCGCGCAGTCTCGCTCAGTAATTTACCCACTGAAATTCTGCAAGAAATCTTCGGCTACTTTTGCTTACACTGCTGCGGTGTGCATATTCAACCATTTGGTCCGCCGCCGCGGAAAGCAGGCAGTCTTCCGCGGATCACAACCCGCCAGCCGCTGTTGCGTCTATGCCAAGTCTCGCGCAAGATGTGTAAAGCGGCCCAAGAAGTGCTGTTCCATGACTTCTCGTTTCACCTTGAATTCGAGGTCATGGGGCGCAAAGGGCATCGTCGATTGGCGTGCTTCATCCGCACCGTCATGGAGCGCCACGACTTGGCTAGTGCAGTGAAGCTTGTTGCATTCAACCGTGATCTGCTCAGAGGACAGCAACCCATCTCATATGGTTTAGTTGAAACGGTGACCAAGAGAGCCTGTCAGATTCGAGAGCTTGACTTCGACAAAGTTTGGAGAGAGCGCCCTGGAAACGGCCCCGAGGACCCCCCAGAGTTTCAAACCCCGCTGGAATCATCTCTGGACTATAGTTCCGTTCAGCAACAAAAGTCTTTGCAGCAATTGGTGGTTGCAGAACTCTTCACGATACTTGTCGGGTTTCTGCCTCAACTCCAGTGCATCAAGTTGCAACCAGACACCAGCTACAGCCCCTTTGACCTGCCAACTTTTCGAGCCCTTGGCTTCCCTGTCCTCTCCATCAAGGAAATGGAGCTAAGCACTTGGGACCCGGTGTTGTTAAACTATGCCGCAAACCTCGAGACACTCACCGTCAACAGAATGATAGACTTTCCCTCTGCACCCCTGCTACCAAATCTCAGAAAGCTTAGTATCAGAGGTCAGTGGTATCATTTTGCGCAACTCCAACTGCTCTTGGATTGCTGTACGGGTGGGCTGCAGACATTTGTGTATGAAGTCAAAGTGAACCCCTTAATCCTCCTGAATGATGATGCCATCACCGATTATCAACATACAGACTTGCCACATGGCCCTACAACAGGGCTTCCAAGCGACGTAGCGGACCTAGTTGGATACCTCAAGGGCCATCGAGACTCGCTCACTTCACTTCACCTTGATATCAACTATCCCAGCCACCGGCCAAGGGCCGCAATACCTCCTCTTAAGGCTTTCACTGTCCTCAAAGAGCTAGGCCTCCACATTTCCCTAATGAGTCGCATCGACGACAGGGTAGAGGCTAATGACCGATTGCTCGTCGATATCCTCCCTTCTACAATTGAGACAGTTGTATTGTCAGGACACTGGGATTCGGACTATCTAAAGTCGGAAACGGATCGAATTGTTGATTTGATTCAAGGGGCGCCGAGCGAGCTCTCCAAACTAAGACGGATCAGATGTGAGATGAGCCCTGCATCACGCACCGTAAATGCCCCCGAGCTCGCTGCTCTAGGCGTTGATTTGATTTACGAAGTGAGGCCGCGCCGCATACCTCGGTGGAACGATGTAGAATTCCTTGACGATGAATTTGCCACATACCCAAACAATGACAACTATTATGGCTGGCGTCATAATCTCTTCGATTTTGAAGGCTTTCCTGAATTTGTATACGACGACCATGAATACATGCCATACATTGACGATTCCACACAATCAGACCTTTATTACTACTACGGGGAATTCGAAGACTACTCTGAAGAAGAATATCATGTTGGTGATTATGATGATAGTGAAGACAGCGGAGACAGCGGAGACAGCGGAGACAGCGGAGACAGCGGAGACAGCGGAGACAGCGGAGACAGCGGAGACAGCGGAGACAGCGGAGACAGCGGGGACAGTGAGGACAGTGAAGACAGTGAAGACAGTGAGGACAGTGAGGACAGTGAGGACAGTGAGGACAGTGAGGACAGTGAGGACAGTGAGGACAGCGAGGGCAGCGAGGGCAGCGAGGGCAGCGAGGGCAGCGAGGGCAGCGAGGGCAGCGAGGGCAGTCAGGGCAGTCAGGGCAGCGAGGACGAAGATGAAAGTGAGGAAGAAGATGATGGCAATTACGACTAAGAAGTCATCTCATCTTCTTATCAACAAAACTTGTTGAATTGAAAGGGTAAGATGTAGTGAGATGGAGGGTATAGAGGGCAACGTGTAGCAGAACTCACCATAGTTCCAAGGACATACAAGACTAATAACAACCTTCAAAGGCAGACAACTCTCATCAACCCGAAAACCATTGCATCTACCAGTGACAAGGTCTCGGGATCCACATTGATCTCAATACTTTGGGTTCCAGCAGGCGAGTCAGAACTTGGGGCAAAGGTAATAATGGTCAGTCAACCCGAGATCATACTCCCAGTCTCCTTTTTTGGACTCGATATCTTTTTTGGGGGTTGGCGGCCATGGAGCTGCTACTCACGATACATGTCGTGATCGCCCCAGCCTGCCCCAACTGCACTTGGCCGAGGGTATCTGGATGCATGGCCACGGGAAGTTGCCGATTGATAGGAGCTGCCTAAATTTGCAGCGGGGATGAAAGCCGGGGAATGCGAGAAGAGGACTCGCGCCCCTGGGTCGGTTCCGGGAAGTTGGCCTCCTTCTTCCCAGACTTGCCCTCTATCATTAGACACAAGCTCAACAGTGGATTCAAATAGATGTTTTGTATCCTTGTGTGGCGCGTCAATCTCCCACACGTCTTTGATCTTGAGGTTTATTTTTTTTTTTAAATTTTTTTTTTTAAGAGATGTGCATTCGAGTTGGGCTGTCACGTTTGTTCCTTGATTCATTTCTTGAAATGTGTTTATTGAGGCATTACGACTAGCTACTGATCTCATGTCTGTATGGCGTGTTAATCCCATCAAAGACTCGACTTTGAAACTATCTAAATTAATGCTGAGCCTCACTCCTTATTATGTGGTAGCAGGTTGGATGCCTGCTAAGCTAGTACCCGACTACCCCAACCTGCCCTGAGCCCGTGCGCCTTACTTCTCGCTGCGCTGGTTCTCCTCATCGGTAGAGGTGAACATGGCAGCGTTGGGCAAGCTGCCGTTGCTGGAGCTGTTGTTTCGGTGCTCGACATTGATCTTGTCGTTGTTGATCTCGTCGACGGCGATGAGGAGCTCTCCATTCTTGCCGTATCGGTGGGGCTCGACCTCGGCCACCTTGACCACGTCGAAGGCGGCACCCCATCCCTTGACCTTTTGGAAAATACCGTCCATCTCCTCGAGACTGCGTAGTGCCGTCTCGGGGTAGAAGAAGTAGACCGCGGGGATCATCAGGAAGTTGATGATGGCAAAGACGGTATATGTGTTGTGCTTGATGTTGGTGAATGCAACTGGTGTGATCATGACGACCTGTTGTTTGAAGTGTTAGATGGGGGGTTTTTTTTATAGTATAATGTGAATAAAGTATAAGGAGGTAATGGAATAAAATGGCATGACAAATAAAATGATACAGCATGGGAATGGGAATGAAATTGTGGTGGTTTGAGGTTGACATCGTGTAAGTGATCACGTGACTGGGACAGGACTCACCATGAAGTTGAAGATCCAGTTGGAGCTGGTAGACAACGCATTGGAAGGCGCACGAATGTTGAGGGGCACAATCTCGGCGGGGTACAGCCAAGTCATACCGAGCCTGGTTTTTCAAGTTAGCAATGTTTTTATTCTCATTTTCCTCTTTGGTGGGGGGAGCTAATATGTTGTATGCACTTACCAACCAACAGCGAAGAAGGTGTTGAAGACGAAGAGGAAGACGACGCCAGTAATCTGGCAAGCCTTGTTGTGCTCCTGGGAGCCAACACCGGAAAGGATGGCCATGGTAGCTGCCTGACCGACAGCACCGAAAAGCATGAGCTTTCTGCGGCCAACACGCTCGACCAGATACACGGCAGGCCAGGAGGCGATGAAGTATTCGGTACCGTTGAGAGCGGCCAACAGTCGCGAAAGGTTGTCACCCATGCCCAAATCTCTGTAGATCTTGGCGGCGTAGTAGGTAATGAGGTTGATGCCGCAAATCTGCTGCATCATCTGGTTGGTGAATCCAATCAAGACACGGTGGAGGTTTCGGTTGTCGTTGCGCTTGAAGAGATCACTGAATGTGCCCTTGCTCATCTCGACGTTGGTTTCCTTGATGGCCTTGAGCTCGTTCTCAACATACTTGTCGTCCTCCTCGAGATCAGCAATGGCGGCGAGCACGGAGCGGGCCTCGGCGTCCTGGCCCCTGAGGATGAGCCAACGGGGGGACTCGGGCAGACCCATGACCAGGGCAAGGATGAAGAGACAGAAGACAATCTGGAAGGCCAGGGGGAATCGCCAAGAGACGGACCCCGGAGCATAGGCCATGCCGTAGTCGATCCAGTAGGAAATCATGATGCCACCCGAAATCAGGGCGCCTTCAATCATGACTAGCTTGCCTCGTTTGTGGGCGGAACACGTCTCAGACTGCCACATGGGCACCGTCGACGTATTTCCACCATTTCCAAGACCGGTAATGATTCTACCTATAATGAAGTGCTCCAGAGTGAAAGCAGAAGCCTGAAGGGCAGCACCAACGACCATGATGGCAGTACCGAGGAAGATCATGCGCTTGCGACCAAGAGGGTTTCCGATGAAGATGGTGATGATGGCACCGATAAAGCATCCCAGGTTGTAGGAGGCAATGGCAATACCCTGGTAGGTGGCACGTTGAGACTTGAGAGTGGAGGTGATTCCCTCCTCACCATCGTTGATGTCGGGGAACTGGTGAAGGAAGATGGGCAGCGTCAAGATGCCTCCCATGACACCTTGGTCTGGATCACGGTGTTAGTGCTGGGCGGGTCCCACAGACGGGGGCTCGACTCCACGATGGCGCAACACTCGCATTGGAATTGGCCATGAATTGGAGGATTTTGCGACGACTTACCATAACCAAAGAGCAAGAAATCGCATCCTGCAACTATACCGATGGCATAGTTGAGGGCCTTGCCCTTCATTCCAAGATACGTCTTGGTCATGATGGGCAGCGGTGACGAGCGTGTTGTCGCTGCGCCGGGCACAAGCTGAGGGTGATAATAGTGACGATGAAGGGAGGGGGAATGTGTTGAATTCAGCACAAGCAGCTCATGCAAGTGAAACCCGTTCCACTTGAGAGAAAGAGTTGCAGACAAGGTCGGAGACACGGAGGAGAATGATCGTCGGGGGGGGGGGGGGGGGGTGGGGGGGGGTGTTTTGGGCGTTGGGTCGGTAAGTCTCACAACCGCCACAACAAGGGAGCCCGGGGGCTGGAACTTTGGAAAAAACCAAACCCCCGACACCGCGGGCCCAGGGGCCCCCTGGAAAAGGACCCCCTTCACCAGGGCGCGCACAGACGCCGCGTGGTCGGCCGGTGCACCCCCCCACCCGGACAGAGATGCGGCCGGGGGGG
>JAHVYB010000164.1:29988-99649 GCA_020623695.1 Calonectria henricotiae
GGGGGGGGTGGGGGGGGGGGTGGGTGCGTGGGCGGGGGGGGGGGGTGGGGGGGAGGGGGGGGGGGGGGGAGGGAGGGGGGGGGAGGGGGGGGGGGGGGGGAGGGGGAGGGGGGGGGGGAGGGGGAGGGGGGGGGGGGGGGGGGGGGGGGGATTCCACGGGGTCTATATAAGCAGGCGACGACAATATCTGTCAGTCGCACATCAGAGGGGACCCGGGTCGTTGAGCTTTGGAAAAAGTCAAGCCCCGAACGACTGGGTCCACGGTATCCCATGATAGAGACACCCTTGACTCAGGCGTCGCATAAGTCGACGTCTGTGGACATGTACACGCCTCGACCCATGTACCGGAGCGCAAGGTTTGTGCCCAGCTGTCTGTCTCTGCTCTGCCGTGGTGGTGGCGCGTGTGACCCTGGCACCTAAAACTGAGAAGCGTAAAAGAGAACTAACAAAAGATGATGAATAAAAAAAAAAAACACCATATCCGATACACGTACGCCTCTCTCTCTCTCTCTCTCTCTCTCACTCACTCTCCGCAGCAAGCAACAGTAGCAGCTCAGCCCATCTCTCTCACTCTCACTACAATGTACCTTCTCTTCTCCCACCCCCCCAAAAAATTGGCCCCAGCTCCACGAGTTAAATCCTCACAAGACCGCTCCAACCGCAGAACCTGGTCATGATGGGGACTCACACACTGGGGGAGCGTGGGGAAAACACGACGTCATTGTAAGCGCGCGGAGGGAAGGGATTATGAAAACCGGGGCTGGGCTGGAAAGGCGCCAAGGGCCCGTCCCCTGGCCTGGCGTGGCATTGGGTCTGGGGATGGTTGTGGATGTCGCAGAAGGCCAGACGCTGCGTTTTGACCGGCTGTTCACCATTCTCAGCGCATTTCGCATCCTGGCCGGCACCCTGCTGCTGCTTGCGAGGGGGGGCCTTGGGGCCGGGCCGTTGCCATTGGACGGATGCGTGTGATGGTGGTCGGGTCGGGCATTTTCTTTTTCTCTTTTACACTTTTTCTTCTTTCTTTTTCGTTTTTTTACTTTTGGTCGTCGCGAGGAGCGGGAACAAGCACATCCGTCCGTTCGTCGATAACCCGCCAAGACCACCAACCCGTTTGCATGATTCGTGAGTGGCGAACCACTCCCCCCCATACCCCCCCCGAAAGGTCGTTCGAACGGTGAGGCTGGGGAGGAATTAGAAAACAGAAAAGAAGCTCTGAGCGAGAGAGGCAGTCCGAGCTCGGGCTTGCACAGACGAGCTTGGTGATTGGGGGCGAGAGCGAGAGAGAGGCCCTTCACGTGAGCCCTCTGGAGCATTTTTGCCGCAGAACACCTCAGATCCATGTCCTCCCCCGCCAAGGACAAGGCGGGGACGCAGAATCATGGGCGGCGCCATGGCGTTGTCCCGTGCTAGGCGACGCTGCCGAGAGGTCAGCCAAGTCAGCCAAGCGTGAGGCTCTGCGGTAGAAGCTTGGCCTCAAGCTGCGAAACAACGACATGACTGTGCATCAATATATACGTGTCGCAAAACAACCAATTTCTCCATGCAAGCACTTGTTTGAACCGGCCCAGATCAACTGTTTGTTTTCCTCTCTCTCCGAGGTTGCGCTGGACGTGTGACCCCATCGCACATCTACAAGGTGTGCCTGCATCTGCAACAGAGAGGGCGCGGCCAATCTCCGCCTCCCCAGAGTCAGGGAGGCGTGTGGTGTGCGGTGCCCCGGACCATTTCCCACAACCCAACAACCCACGTCGTTTTGTCGTCACACTCCGGGGTTGGAGACATGACCAGCCTGGTTAGCAAGGAGGGAACCATTCCTATTCTTTCCTTTCTTTTTCTCCGTCTGGCTCGATGAGTAAATAAATAAAAATAAATAAAAAATGCATGGCTTATTGGAGAAGAAGGCCAACGCCTCCCGTGGCCTGCCGCGACGCCACCGGGCGAACCAGATCTAGTATCGCGAAGTTCATAGTCTTACAGATCTCATCACACTACCCAACCACGCCATCATGCAAGTCCGGATTCAATTGACCAGCAAAACGTCTAGAACAAAAAGTACGCACTAAAAAGATGGATTGTGGCACTGAAGTCGGGTTAGTCTTGCGACCCGGCAAGCCTGTGAGACTTGATGCAAATGTCTCTTCTTTTTTCTTCTTCTTTTTTTTGTGTTTGTTTTTTCCCCGCTGTGGTCCTCATGTTTTGCCCGACCCCCCTGTCCATCTGGTTTTCGTCTCGTTCGTGGATGGTAGGTAGCTAGGTACATGCATATGTAGCAACGGACGGTGTGTGCGTGCTTTTTTTCGCCAATTCTCCTTCTGGACTGCCCCCCCCCCCCTCCTTTCCGTCCACTTCTGGGTCCCGTCATGAACGGAGGCTGCCTGTCAAAGTGCCTGTGTGGTTGGGCCGCCGGGTGAGCTCCACCAGCAAAAGTACTGTGTCGTACTTTTGCCTGACTGACAGTTCGAAAACGTCCCACGGCCGCTGGATGGCTTCCTCTTGGCGGGCATGTCGTCGGCGGCCGGTGGACACCAACATCCCATCGCGAAATTCCTAACAAGTGGGCACGCAGTCCCTGCTGATCCACCGAGCTTGTGCGATAACCGACACCGTCACGACGAATGGCGGGCGTCCGTTCGGACAGTACCGTAATCAACGTCCCGCTTCGGATATATACGGCGACGTTTGGGCTCCATTTCACCACTTGATTCGACCGTCTCTGGCGGCTCAGAACCTTGGGCTCATGGTGCTTCCATGGGGCCCTTACGTCACTCGAGGCTTGAGCGGGCCGATTGAGATGGGTTCAGCGTGCGAGTTGGTCCCGGAGGATGGGCTAGCCCTCGCCCTTCCAGCCTGCATTGCATTGGCTTCCTTTTTTTTTTTTTTTGGTGTGTTGTTTTTTGATTCGCCCTTTTGTTGTCTCTTGGGTAAGACAGCAGCCGAAAAGGAGAAAGAAAGAAAGAAAAAACCCTTTACGCCTTCCCTCTGGCCCTGTCCAATTGTGGTTGCAACAATGGTCTGCCTAATTTGGGGGCGTCTTCGGGTTTCCTGCATTGGCCAAGATGAACCATCAAGCTGAACCAAAATACCAAGGCCGGACTCCATTACACGTGCAGTGGCGCACTAACAAGGCCGCCGTCTATCGCGGCGACGGCGCTCAAGTGCCGTGTGGCCGCCGTCGTGGGTCCGGAAATCCTTCGGCCTTGGGTCCCGAGAGGTGAAACCACTGTAGGGCGATACGCGGCACCGGGTACTGAGTGCCCGCGTTTCCGGTGGGATTGAGATATATTGGACATGTCCCGGCGGCCACCCAGCCCTCCAGTTTCCCTATGCTTGCCCCCCTCCCCCTCCCCGGGTCTCCTCACTCGTTCGACGTGCTGCTCTCAGCGTCGCCGCAATGCAACCCGGGACCTTGCACAACTCGGCCAGACAGCCAATGCCGTGGCTCAGACGACGTAAAAGCGCATCCCGTTATCCTCACTTGCAGCATTTTCTTGGCCCTCTTAGCATCTTAGATCCCTGCACATCAGACCACGATCCAGCATGCGCAAAGGGTTCTTCGCTTTTTTACAATCCTTGAATCGAGGCATTAATAAAAATTTAATTTTTTTCTTTCCCGTTCCCGCCTTGTGCTTGTTTAGCTCTCTTGGAAGTGGTCCGGCAGCCAACGTTCTCGCAGATCGCTACTGTTTTCGGACATGATGCGTCTATCCCATCCTCGGACCAGCAGCTGTTGAGGACACTGACATGGAATTTTTCTTCTTTTTTATTTCGTTCTACTCTTCCTGTTTTGCCTGCCTGTAGTCTTGTCAAAAAACAGTTTGGTAAACGGGCTTTATGAAAACTGGATCTCATGGGGGAAAGTGAGGGGAAGGGGGGGGGGGTCCTAGTTTCTTCCCCGCTTGCAGCTTCTCTCCCCCTGGGGCAAGATTCTGATCTCCCTCAGCCCAATGCGACGCCGCAGCTGCGTAGCCAAACCAACCAGTGTGTCGCCGCTGGCTCGCTCGGACTGCACAACGGCCAAAGAGACGCGGCGCACCGCATGGCAGATAACCTACATGTATGTATGTACCTTGGAGAGCTACAAGAACTAGGTAGCGATCCCCGGAGACGGGGCCCCAGTCTTTTTCTAGGCAACAGAATAAAACCCAAACCAACAAACTTGCACTAAACCCTGCGAGGGAGGGTAGTGTTTGGTACTGTATGTACTGCATGTGTTGTGTTGTGTTGTGTTGTATTACTTTTTGTCTTTTTTTTGTTTTGTTTTTTGTGTGTGTTTTCAAACCGTCCTCGTTTGAGTCGCATTTCGTTTCTCGACTCGCCTCGACCGCTCAAGGAAGCATCCCCGGCGCTGGCCCTGCACACACATCTGCGCCTGCACATGCCCGACTGCTGCTCGCCTGTCCGTCTGTCCGCTTGCCCACCAGGACTAGACCAGACCAGCAGGCCGCAACCCGTAACCCGCAACCCGCAACCCGAGACTCTCCAATATGGAGCCATGTAGCTTAATTCCTTGCATTGCATCCATCCATCTAATAGAACGGTGGGGGGGAGTATCAGTCATCTCACGTCATGCCAAGCCCAGACACGACAAACCAACTTGCAACCATCGACACATTGACGGTGTGAGATGCTCATCGATCGCCCAGTCCATTGCCACAAACTACTCAGTGTCCGTTGAGTTGTGCTCCCGTGGTCTCTCGGAGAAGCAAGCGCCTTTACCTCCCCTCCCCTCCCCCTCTCCCTCCCTCTCCCTCCCTCTCTCTCCCCCTTCGTTACCCTAAAAAGACTACTAAGCAGGTAGGCTAGAAAGCAAGATACAAGCGCTGTTGGATATCACGGGAACAAGCACCAGATTCACAAGGAAATAAAAAAACACACACAAAAAAACAACACAAAACACTAGCGAGTCTACTCCATCCCACCTCATAAACTTCCTATCCTAGCCGTCTCCGTCCTCCCGTCTCCACCAACCAAACCCCCTTCAATTCACACCCCGTCCGACCATCGGGTTGCCTCTTTGGGCAAACCCGACCTCCGGACTCTTTCATCTTTCGCAGGTCTGTTCTCCTCCTCCTCCGTCCGCCCACGCCCCCAAGACTGGGCTCCCTCACACACACTCTCTGTCGTCGTCTGGCCTAGTCCCTCCCCCTCCCTCCCCCACTTTTATCTAGCTTTCTCTCTTTAATTTTTTTTTTAATTTATTTATTTTGCTATGGGTAGCTTTGACGATCCTCCGCAACCAGTTGCCCCATGACAAGACGGCACGGGAAGTTTACGCTGGGGCACACGCACACAGGCGAGCCAGTGGCACGTCCTCAATCCACCCCTTTTGGTCTAGACTCCCTCTCTATTGCTAACAAACCCACCGGCAGATCTCTTTGACTCCGGATCAACTCCAAACTCCATCAACGGTCTTGGGGTAAACAATGGGGAACGTAGTCTGGCGTGCGTCTTTCCCCAGACTCTGCTGCGCCGGTCTAGCCCGCCTGGTCAAAGTGCATAATTAAATTGTTTTGTCGGTGTGGATTATCTTTATGTTTATTTTTTGTAATCCCCTTGCATCTATGTAGTAGCTGCGCAGTGTGTACATGTATATAAAAGCTTCCTTCATGAGACGTTACAAACAGAGCAAAGACGAGTGCCCTATGCAAGTAGGTATAGCAATGATACAGTATTATTCCCCTCCAAAACAAATGCCACCCCGTTCGCCGTAATAATGCATCCTGAAGACGAGGCTGCTATTGTCTGCCTCGCCTCTCCGCCTCAAACAGCTCCCGCTTCATGTCCATCAACATATCCTCCAGTCGGTATACATCATCGCGAGATAGTACTGCTCCGCGTAGTTGATCTAGGCCGCCACGTAATGTATCCATGATGGAGCTAGTTTTGTCCCCCTCACCCTCTGCATTTTCGACGCCCAACGACGCCTCTTCTTGCTGCGGCGTTGTTGCAAGGTCCACATCAGCTTGTGATTGACCCTGCGAGGCCGCGTTAGACTCCGTCACCAGCTGCGACATAAGCTCCTCGTCCGTGTCACCTTCCGCTCGGTCAGCTGGTGCCGCCTGCTTGGGCGCCAATTTTATTGTTTCCTCCACCCCTGAACCTTGGGAATCTGCTTCTTGTGAGTCTTTACCCCTTCCTGCACTTCGACGCGAAGAGCGCCGCGTCCTGGTCGCTGGAGAATCAGTCTCAACCGCAGTTGGCGTCGGTTGAGTCTCTTCGACCTTTTCTGCTTCTGATGCAGCACCAGATCGTCTCCTCTTGCTGCGACGCTCAGCATGCATGACGGTCCGTTTCCTCTTCTTGCTCTGGCTCTTGCCTCTACTCTGGCTTTGGCTCTCGCTTTGGCTCTGGCTGTGCGACTCCGAGTCGGGTTGCACAGGCGTAGATGGGATGACTGGCGATAGAGAACGCTTCCTGTCCCTCTTGGGCTTCTGCTGCTCCTTTTCTGGCGATTCAGCTTGGACGGTAATGCATGCGGTGGACCCATCCGCCTTTTCCGGGGAAGCGTTGTCCAGTCCATTGAACGGTAAATCGCAATTCCTTGCTTCAAGCTCAACCACTAGCCTCATCATGCTACTTTCGTCGACTTCGCTAAGCTCAAACGAAGAGTCATACTTCTGGCTGTCGACCACCTCTCTGGCTTTGACAGGTGTCTCATCTGGTGGTATTTCGGGACTGCTTCTTGCATCCACAAACTCGTCATCGACGGACTTGGGTGTTTCCTGGACTTTGTTATCGGGTGGCGGTCGGTGTCGGGGTGTGGATGGGACATCGGGTGTCGGATCGTCAGCCTCCTCAGTAACTGCCTCAGGAATTGCATCGGGAATGGCGTCAGGAACTGCCTCGAGAGCTACCTCAGGAGATGCCTCAGAAGTGGAGTCGGGAACCGAATCGGGAATAGAGTCGAGAACCGCAGGAGTTGCCTCTTCCATGACCACAGGGGCAGCCTCTTCCAGGACACTGGAAGGAATAACTTCTTCAGCGTCAACTGGAGACTTTGACTTGGCTTTCTTACGACGGCTGCGTCTAGAGGCTCGCCCAGCAGACGTAATTCGGGGGAGTCTTTCTTCGGCCCTTCGATTTGTTGGTGGTGTCCCCGGGGGCGACGAAAACTGCCAGTTATCCAAGGAGCTTCTGGCTCTTGATCTGGTTTGGATTTCAGTCAACAGTGGGTTGCGTCTCGGCTCAGGTGGAGAGGAAGGAGGATCAGCATAGTCTTCCATCTGCAATGCTTGTCCACGTCGAGGAGTTGGGGTCGAAGTGATAAACTCCTCGTATGAGGCGGGCCGCTCGGGAGTCGTCTCTTGGTTCTTGACCCTGTTATTCTCTGTAGATTCCTGGACCTTTGCTTCTTCGGCGGCCTGAGAACGAGTTCTTGGGCTGGACCTGATGCCTGCGTAGATTCCGGCATTCTCCTGCTGTCGCTGCCGGACTTCCTTCTGTCTCTCCGTGAGATGTTGAGATTCATCGACTAGAGGAGACGATACAATTGGAGCGAATTGAATCTGAGAATTGTCATGACGTAGGCGAGGCGTAGTCGTGCGCTTCTTTAGTTTCGACTTGCTCTCTGCCACATCTGGAGTAGCATCCCTACGGCGCTTCCGAGTCATGGGTCCCTTAACAACCGGCTTGAGCAAGGACGCGCCCGAGGGAGTAGGCTGCTCTGCCTCGTTCCGGGATGATTTAGTAGATGACAGTGCGATGAAGCTGAGATCGTCCTGTGATTCAATGAATGATTGGGCCTGGGCACCAAATTCGCCGCTTGATTCTTCGAGGCCGGGAAAAGAGACATCTACTTTTGGTCGAAGGGCAGCGATGATTGCCTTGAGACTATCAGAGCAGTCAAGGCTTTCCTCGTCCTTGTAAATTTCATTCCAGGTCTCGGCCATCTTGTTGACAATATATCGATGTTTGCTTTTGAATCCTGCTGAAACCAGTGGCTCAACTAGATTCAGGTCCTTGTTTTCAAGAGAACCGAGTGAGATAAGTTGACGGCTAACGGTATCCCAAATTGCTCGCAACTATCGGTGTTAGCTTCTGGCGGCTTCCATTTCATAAATTATACTTACTGCAATGGCCATGGGGGACTCGTCACTCAGCTTCAACTGAGCCTTTTCATCCTGGATCCATGAGCAAAGACCATCCTGCAATTTAGACAGCATCTTAATGCCAGTTTCTGGGACATATGCAGCCATAAATTTATTCACGGCCTCAAAGTATGCCGCAACATTCGCCCCATCGCCCGACCTTTCCAAGTTGTCATAGAGAAACTTCATGCTCTGACCCTGAAGCTTGTAGAGGTTATCAAACGGATCAAAGGTTGAAGCCCGAGAAGTAGTCGGGGGTGCTCCCCAAAGACGGCGCCGAGCCACTTCAACGGCCTGGCGGTCGCGTGGCAGCTTGGCAATTGTAAACAGCATAACCGCCACTTCAAGGGCCAACTGATTTGGCTTGTCGGGGTTGTTGAAAAAGTTTTCGGCCAATATCTTCGAAACGGGCTCGACTAACCCAATGGCACGGCCAGCATCACCGCACTCCTGTACGATGTGGTTTGAGATGAGGTCAAAAAGCGAGATCCAGTACCGAGAGGGTAGGTTGGGATGGGATAATAGGCCCCGCTCCAAGATGGATACAATCTCCCGATACTCGGGGCCAAGAAGTCTCTCGCTACTTGCCGGATTTGAACTTGTAATTATTTGTTCCAGAGAAAAGCGCATATTGTTTGCAGCCAGAACCCATGGGCCGTAAGGGGTGAGGGCATCTTGAGGCAATAACCGGAGCATTTCTCGAGTAAGCTCGGCACGGATTTTGTTGCTCCTCTCGCTGAAAAAAGGTTCAAATACAGACTGAAAGAAATCGCACAGTTCGTCATCGTCAGATGCTCCAGGCGGGATAGAGCAAAGAATAGAAAAGAGGTGGTATACAGGAGCCTGGATTATCCCGCGTGACTTGTCTGCTCGATCAGGTCGATGCGATGGGGTTGCAGCAGGTTCAAACGTGTTCGTCACAGTCATAGACAGTCTCTTCTCGGTAAATGGAAGCAACCCAAGGCTCTTGACCAGGACATGAACATAGTTGTTAATGCTGGGTAAAAATTTGCCCTTTAGAGATTCTTCGCTCTCGACGGAACCCTTGGACCACATCTTGTGCAAGAGACCAAAAGCAGATGCAAAGAATCTGGCGGTGTCGTCGGATACCTTGATATCCTTTGCCGAGGCAGCAGCAATTGATCCTGTCATAGCCTGCCAGAGTCGGTATGTCAAGCTCTCCTTGTTGGCCAAGTCGGTAAACTTCTTCTCCAGGATAGGGCCAACCAGCTGGAAGACCTTGTCGCAGTTGCGCCGGGTCCATTTAGCGTCTATAGAAGGAAGGTCTTCGGGTGTGACCAGAGGCATGTCCCTGATGCGATCTTCCCTCCAGCCTCGGGGCGTTGACACGTCCAAGAGGCCCGTCAGGATCCGGGATGCCTGTATTATCGAGTCGCTGTGGCTGTCAGGCTTGCCATCGAGGTTGATGAGCTGGGCCATGACGGGTTGCAGTGCAAGGTCCCAGACAGCATCGATTGAAGTATTGTCGGGGCTCGGTCTAAAGGCGTAATAATAGAGGTTGCAGATACCGCCAAAAACAATCCGCCTCAGTTTCATTCCCTCCTCGGCCTGTTTGGTGCTGTACTTTCGTCGCAATTGACTCATAAGGGGCTGAGCTAACAAGCCTAAAGCCTTCGGTGTTGTTCCCTTGGTGTCGATGAGAGATAGGTATACGTAACGGTTCCAGGCATAGTTTGCTTCCTGCCGGGTTTGTGAATCGGCCGTATTAAATGCAGACTGGGCAAGCTTCAACCAAGAGTTGAAATGCTGCCATCTGTCAAGCGGGCAATGCAAGAAGAGTGTGATGGCACCCAGTATCTGGGGAACGGCTGAGGCGCATTGCTTATCCTTGATCATTTCCTCCAACTTTTTAAAGTACAGCTCGATATATGAATAGTCGCCATCCATGGTCTGAAAGATTTCGGTCGCCTTGCGCATTACTTGCTTTTCGTTCCTGAGCGAGAATCCAGCATCTGCCCCCAGGCTTATGGCCTGGGCACGAATGTCTCTAATGGCGCTCAGCATGTCTGTGAACATGTCAATTATCCAATCCGTGTGCATCGCCATGTGGTTACGCGATTGCTTGATTAGTCGTTTGTAGATTTGGATGCGACCCATTACAATACTCTTGCCTGTCAAACGGTCTTCAATCCTGTGCAAAGAAGTCACCAGTCTACCAACTCGGTCCAGGGTCATGACCTTGGGAGAGAAAGATTGGAAAGCGACTACTTGCATCAAGTGGCGGACAAGATCTTTGGGTACGACCGGGTCATCAAAGCAGCGAATGCAGTGGTCAATGATGAAAATGCCAAAGTCGGACGTTAGCGTGGATGCGATGGCCTGAAAGTGTAAAAAAGTGGTGAGGAGGGTCAAAGCATGGTTGACAAGAGAGCTATCAGCGGACCCGTTCTCCGTCTTGGATTTGATGTCGCGCTGGATGAACTGCATGAACAAGCTCATCTTGTCTTGAAGGGCAACCCTGTCGGGCAAGTTGTTGGAGGCTTTGAGTGCGCGAGCGAGCATCATGTAGGCATCCAGGCGCGAGTCCCGGTCAGAGCCGGCCAGCTGCTTTATTGTCGATTCCAACATCTCGGCAATGTTAGCCCGGTTCGAGAGGCCATCGAGGCTGCCGTGTAGAGAGGCGGCGAGCGGGTTGGGAGAGGCCGAGGCTTTGAGGATGCCTTTGATGGGTTTTGATGCAGATCGGGTCACAGAGAGGGGGGATGCCCGGCACGGCTTGCTGGTGTCGCGGTACTCTGGAGGGTCTTTATATTCGGTATGCGCAGACCACTCGACCTTCTTTCTCATTCGCTTCGAGGCAGTGTCCGAGTTGGTCGCCCCGGTGGACAGGGGAGAGCTCGGGTTCGGGGGTGTCGAGAGTTGCAGTCGGGGGTTATAGGGGCTGCGAGTGAGGACCGATCTTCTAGAGACTGGGGGCTCTAGGTTTGTTTCCCGTGGAGGAGTCGGAGGCCGGTTCGGCAGCGACTCGAGAACGGTGTTGGAGGCCGTGGCTGAAGATGCCATGGCTGCCAGGCAGCGTTGGCGATCTAGACAGCAGTGAATTGGCCGGGTAACCGTCAAAGAATCATATATCGATGGGGCGGGAGGGGATGTCGGACTGGACTCTAGGTACCAGGAAAGGGGGTGACCAACAAAGAACGATCCCAGAATCCAGAACAAAGAGAAGCGTTGAATAGTCCTCGGACGGAATGATGGCGTCGAATCTGAGGTGGAGGTCGCCAAGTCAAGACTCTGCGACCAAATGTTACTAAACTGGGGCCCCGGTCCGAATCGCCTTCATCCAGCACGAGCCTGCCGCGAATTTTTGGCCTGACAACGCGTAAAAGCGCGTGGAATTGGTGGTCGAAAGCGGGATCAATTAAAAGCGAGGCCCGTGCGCCACGCGAAAGCCTCACCTAGTGCCGCATGAGCCACATCCTTTGATGGTTGATGGGGGAACGGGTTTTTTGAGCTTGGGCATTTTCTCTTTTTGCGGGCATCTAAGTAGGCTCCATGCCGTCAAAGTGCGAAGTACACGGTAATGGCTGGTATTCTCATCGATGGTAAAATGTACATCTTCCCTGCCTTGTGCGATGCCTATATATTTATTCTAGTATCTGCACGCTTCTTGCCTCTGTCATTTCGGTACCATGGGAGCGTTTAGAAAATCATTGTTTCCCTCATTCGATCATTCACACGTAGTCCTCGACATGTCAACGTGCCCATACTCCATACTCAGGAGAAGCAAGACCCTTGAATCAATTCAAATTCCCGAAAGCGGACTGGGAACACGGCAGCGGCTCACATGGGGTCCGTGCGCCACATCTTGTTACGCCTCAGTGTCTTGACAGGCCGTACCCTCCCTCCTTTGGTTTACGGGTACGGATATACACTTGCCAGAGGTATCGATGGATAAATTTGGAGATTTGAGGTCAGATGAAATATAATAAATGGCACCCAGTATGCCTCACCTCATATCATTGGCGTCGACACTCATGAGCCCAGCACTATGGAGCCTGCCGCGCTGGTCGGGCAGGTAGCCACCTGAAATTAATAACACGCCAGGAGACACTGGCCAAAGAACTGCAAGCAGCCATCCACAGTCCCGCACATGGCTCAGTAACTCTCCAACTCCAACTCAAGCGTCACACTGTCAACCCAACGCCCATCCGTAGCCAGCATCGTTGCTGCCTCGCCTTGTTCACAGATTGTCCATCTCATTTATTCCATCTTTGCTCTTTTGTTCATCATCCATCATGGCGACCCTCGGCACGGCCACTGGGCCAGGTAAGTCGACTTTCTCCATCAGCCAAGCGATGCCCCTAATGACTGACAAATCCCCCTAGCCAAGCTCAAGGCTGTGACTGAGCTAGTCAGAAAACTCACTGATGACTTGGAACAAATCAGCCTCCTCCCCAAGGGCACGTATTTTCCACTGCGTAATTGAGCCATAATCTCCTAACACCTGACACCGGGTGCAGACCGCGATCAAGCTCTAGAGGAACTCAAGATATATGGACGCGACCCTAGAAATGCCGACCCAATCTTCACCAAGGATGTCAGTATAGGACATCATGCCTTATTGTACACCACTTCACGTCCCCTTTCCGACGCTGACATTTACCCAGGGCATCACAATGCTTCTGCGACATGCGTTCCATAGTCCATCAAGTGATACTTCACGTGCCGCTCTCCGAGTACTGGCCAACTCAATGCTTCTAAAGCCCCAAACCCGCCAGATCTTTGTTGATCAAAACTTTGCGCACAGGGCTTGCATGGATCTCAAAACCGAGAGCTGGGATTCGGAATTTTTGCTCTCTCGCATCTTATTTCTAACCACGTATGACACAAAGGTAGACCTCAAAGAGCTCATCGACAAGCATCACCTAGCAGAGCGCATCAATGAAAACCTCAGTCGCCATGCCAAGCAATCTACCAAATCCAATGCCAAGGAGGACCCCATGCAAGACATGGCTCTTGTTGAGACTTTGAAACTTCTCTTCAATACCACACACTACGTCAATGATCCCGAGCATCTTTCGGCCTTCACCCCCTCAGTGCCTCATATTGTGACGTTGCTGTTCAAGCAGGACATTTCACAGGCCAAGCCACTGGATCCTCCTTCTGGCCCACTTGTCAACGCCTTGCTGAACCTTGATTTCGAAGCAGAAAAGAGCAAAGCCGCCCTTTTCCCGAGTCCCGACGCCAATGCGGTCGCATCACGACTAATCGACATATTGGATCCGGCAATAAAGGTTTATCGTGACACTGACCTCGACGCGGTAGTGACGCCACTCATAAGCGTCATAAAACAAGTATACGAGATTGCCCCAGACGCTACCAAGGAACACATTCGCAGCCTCCTCCTCCCAACTGACAAGGACCGTGAAAACGTCTTGGGTGAAGGTAACACTCTTTCGGCCAGGCTGCTCAAGAATTCCAACAACCCCACTGCTCCAGCGATACGAGAAGCTATTTCTCATCTACTATTCGACATGTCAGATAAAGACGCTTCCAAGTTTGTTGAGAATGTCGGATACGGTTTTGCTTCTGGTTTCCTTGTCCAAAACAACGTCCCTATCCCTGCTTCGGCTTCTGAGGCCTTCAGCAAGGGCGACGAAAGCGGTGAACAGAAACTCGTTAACCCCATCACTGGCCAATTCTTCGATGCAGAAAAGGTCATCGATGTCCCCGAAATGTCTGAAGAGGAGAAGGAGCGTGAAGCAGAAAGACTCTATGTCCTCTTTGAACGGTTAGTTGTACTTTATATAGTGCCAACACGCGGGGCTAACATGCTTATAGATTGAAGAAAACGGGTATTATTGATGTTGAGAATCCCGTGGAGACGGCCATTAGAGAAGGACGATTCAGAGAACTCAAGGACGATGAGGTTGAGGAACTGGATTAAATGTCAAAAACTGGGGTTGATGATTTTTGTGTTATACAGAGCATGGCATCTGGCGATAGGCAACGTATCAGATGGTTAGATCCAAGGCTTGAGAACCAGCTCGAATAAGGACGGTCTTTGTCACCTACGCACTCAAGTTCAAGTTCAGTCGTTATCTTTCAAGTTTATTTACACAAAGAGATATTTTCTGGGTCATTATATTAACCAATTATATTTTTGTGTATTTAAATAAAATGGTATGCTGAAAATCTGACAACACTACAGAATGAAGCTGCAATATCCTGAGCATCTCATGAGAATATTGTATATTAAATAGACTCATACAATATTTCATCTTGCTTTTTTATTGTAATAGGCGAGGTGCTGGGTTCCATGCAGGTGGCAGTTGCAAGATCTTGCCAGGCTTGTGGCGTGTCATTTTACGACGCGAAGAAAGGGTACATGAATGCCCTTATTGGCCGTCTCAGTCTACTTCAAAACTAAGCAATTTCCAACTGTTAATATTTCAAACATTTCCGACTATCTACCTGTTTGTTAACCTGGGCAATGGTAATAGTAGATGTCAAGGCAAAAGGATCAATTAGAACAATTTCCCTCCTGACTTGGAATGCAATGGTAAGATAATAGGTGAATGGAATCGGTTCTGGCCACACGATTTGTGCGTCCCAAAAAAATTAAATTTATACGCACGATGACCTGATCGGTCCTCTGCAGGGTTGCAACCTATGCATTTGCAAAATCTTTGCAGGGGCGTGATTCAGCCTGAAGTTTTCATCCAATGTTCGCAGCTGCTTAGACCAGTGGATTGGCCATCTAGGAACTAATTGGATAGCTAAACTTAATAGGCTTTGTAAATCGGTCATGAGAACAGCGGTTTCCTTGGGGGGGGCTGAAGTCGTGATACCTGCAACTCTTGTCACGGATTAAAGAAAGCATCAACAGTGATGCCTAGCAAAAGAGATGAATCATCTCCACAACAGAACCTTTACCAGCCATATATGTATTCCAGGTTCATAGATTAAAGCTTGCGATGCTCCGAATAAAGTTGAAGATTCCTTCTCTCCAAAGAAAGCACTCACTGCACACAGAAAGTCGGCCAGCAATTTTTGCAAACGCCTTTGCTTCCACCAAACCAAGCAATTTTCGCCAACCCCTCTCCATCTCTCTTCGCCAACCGCTTATGGAATATCATTTCTTCCATGCGTTTCTATAGATGAAGGGTTCACTGGTGATATAGACACTGATTGATTTTTTAACTAAATATAAATACTTCCTTTTCAAAAACCATTACTTCAATAATGGACATTTTATCTCTCCAATCCAGGGGGACCCTTTCCGGTTGTAATGAATCACTGTTCATGAAACCATGGTGTCCCCTCCTCTTGATTTCGTGTGGCAACCGAAAGGTCAAGCATGCCTGTCGGTTAGCAATCAAGTGTCACCAGCTGCGTACCGCAAAGTCAACAACTTGCATATCAACGGACCATTGCTCGAATTTCAAACACCGCACCATATACATCTCTACACAACACCAAATCATCACTCTCTCTCTCTCTCTCTCACACACACACACACACACACATAAGATGCCCCCAAGCAAGAAAAAGCCGTCCAAGGGACAAACAGTATTCTTCGGTCGCGAAACGGCAGTCCGTCGCGAAGACGTTGAAATGTAAGACGCACCGTTAGCCATGGAGATGAATTGAAATTGACAGATTCAAGGCTGTTGCCCACCGTTGAGAGCAACAGTGAGAATGAGGATGAAGATCCTCAAGTGGTCTCGGATTTGCTCGACAGTGAAAGTTCTGGAGAGAATGAAGATTTCAGTACACCTCCAGAAGAGGCCGCCTCCACTCCAAAGCGTCGCCTCTCTGCCTCCATCTCGGACAAGGATAAAAGTACAAGCTCCAAGTTGTCACAAACACCCCCTCCCAAACGTCAGCGCCGTACCAAGAAGGCTCCCGTCGCCGAGCCACGGCGGTCCAGTCGCGTTTCCACAACTGCAGGCAAGCCGGAGCAAAAGGCCGTCTCAGCCAAAAAGACTGGGCGCGGTCGGCCCCCAAAGAAACCCGGCAAGGCCAAAGCTTCCAGCCCTCCCAAGCCAGAGGGTGAAGAGTGGGAGGTGGAGAAGATTGTCGACTCGCAAATCGACGTTGCCACCCAGGAGCACTTTTACCGGGTCAAGTGGAAGGGATATCCTGCAAAGGACAACACATGGGAGCCTAAGAAGAACTTGAACCACTGCCTCAAGGCAATTCGTGAATATGAAGGGGGATTGAAGGGGTGATTTTGAGAATTTCATACGCGGAATGCTTTGAGAGGCAAAAGAGCTATCGAGCCAAGATGGGATTCACAATATACATGCCTAGAGGACTGGGGCGTTGACTGTTATTATAATAATTAACTATTACATCAAACCGGCCAACTTTACAATGCATTTTGAAACAATGTAGCCAAACCAACTATCGCACCAGCCAGTGGTAATAGGCTCCGACCCAGGTTCAAAGATGTCCACGTGCCCATCAGCGCCTTGACTTCGTTCAGACTGGCAGCGCTGGTTCCCGCTGCCGCTGCATGGAGCAGCGTATTGGTATGGCTCATAAAAACCACCGTATATGGCACGATTGAGATGGTCAACACGGCGCCAGCCACGAATCCCTTCCAGCTACCGCCGCGCTGGTGTGTGCTGTAGGCAGCGTAGAGATACCCAACGGCAGTGGTGGCCGCAAACTTGGGCATGATGGCGACGCCGCGTGCAAAGATTTCAGCCCAGATGACTGCGGGAGCCGTGGGAGAGATAAGAGCTGCTGGGATGCCGACAAGAGAAATACTAGCGATGGAACCTGGGTTGTTTTGTTAATACAGATGGTTTTCCGGGCAGATACGCTGGATTTGTTTACCAGAGGACCATGCTGATCCAACAATGCCAGTAGCAACAGCCACAAGTGAGGGGGGTGTGAATTGCATTTTGGTGAATTATTAGGAATAGTTGGTATAGATTGTAAGCTTTTCACAGATAAAGGAAGCTTTCGAGACTGTTTTAATTCTCAATTGATTTAATTGAATTCCACCATTGTCGTCGTCGTCGCCATTTATACGTCTTCGCTAAGCAGCCAAAGCGGGGCCGCATCCCCACGAGGCTCCGGACTTGGTTGTTTTCCGCCATGTCGGACTTTTAACTGAAGTCCGGCACCACACATGATCTCGCATCAATCCTTTCTTGAGACAGAATTGCTGTCATGAATTGAACTACGTAGTTGCCAGTGCTTACTCATGCATTATATGCCCCGAAATACCAAATTTTAGTGCTCCGCGTTGCCCGTCTTGGGTCTTTTGGCAATAAACCCGTGCAATGTAATCTTTTTCGTCAGGTCCCGGAGGTCGTCCTCGACGTACACGGTGCCCAGCTCAAACCCGGCCTTTTGCAGCACCCGGTGGCTTGCCGCGTTGTCGTGGTCAGCAATGGCCGAGATGAACTCGTCCTTGATCTCGCCGTCGCCGCGGACCGTGTTCTTGTCCACCGTGAGCTCGACCTGCTCGCGCGGCAGCTCCCACCAGGCATCCAGAAAGGCGCGGAGGAACTCGGTCGCATAGCCTTTGCCCCAGGCCCTCGGGTGCAGCATGTATCCCACTTCCGGCCAGCCCTGCTCGCCGACGAACTTTCCGTTTCCGCCAATCCCAATGAATTCGCCAGTGGAAGCCAGGCAGATGGCATAGTTGTACCGTTGGACGTCATTGGGCGGCAGCTGCATCGCAAAGGCATTCGCTCTGGTCTCGTCCACGTCCTTGTCTGGACGGCCCTGGATGCTTCGTTTCATCACCTCATGTTCCGCTCGCAGGGCATGCAACCCCTGGAGGTCATGCTCATCGTCATTCAATGGTCTCAAAATGAGGTTTTCCGTAATAACGGTTCGGCGCTGGTTGTTTAGGGGGTAAGGGTAGACGGGTAGGGTCGTCTTAATTGTGGCCCATTCAAGGGCTGAGGAGCGTTCCATTGTTGTGATGCAACTTCTCAACACCGTCGACGATGCGTTTAAGGAAAAGATGAGTTGTTGAAGTTTAGGTGAGTCGGTCTAAAGCATGGCCTTTTCTTTTCAACACCTCGTCTAGTTCAGCTCAATTGCGCACTCGTCCCACCATGAGTCACGGCTAATCAGTTATACCATCTCCAGGCTACAAAAGTTCACGCTGCACCGGTTACGGCCGACTTGCCATTTCTAGCAACCCACCCACTCGCTGCATTCCCAAAACAAAAAAAAAACAAAAAAAAAAAGTCACACGCAAACACCGCAATCACGCAACATGTGGTGAGCATTTCGTTTGGGAAATACAAAGTCGTAAAATAGGCACTATTTAGATTTTTAGGAATCAAACTCAAGTTTCAATCTGAATTGTTAGTGCGCATCGTCACGTAGCATCGATGTTGGAAGTGGGGGTGATTTAACGGCGCCGTTGGATTGCCACTCCGGTTTATATCGTTGCGGACTGGGCCAATTTTGCCGCCTATTTCAACACCACCATGACGAACACAAAGATGGCGCCGCAATAACTCGTCAGCACTCTCACACACGCTACTCCGCTGTGAAGCTTTTTGAAGCAAAATACCTCATTTTCAAGTGACAATGGGTCTCCAGGAAGGCCGGCCGGCAAAGGTCCTCTCATGCTCGAGCTGCAGAAGCAGGAAGGTCAAGTGCGACAAGGCGCAGCCAATCTGCCTGCAATGCTCACGCTTCGGCTTCGAGTGCATCTATCCCTCCAGGAAACCAACTCGACGTGCCCCCAGGCCTCGCCAGACGGAACTTCTGGACCGTATCAGCCGGTTAGAGAACATTGTCGGCCAAGCCGATCCCACTAAGCTGCAGCAATTGGAGGATGAGATCAGGGGGGGCGGGAGCAGTGTCGCCGATGCGCCGCCGGAGCAGGAGGCGCAAAAGCCGGAGGCGCTTGGTTCGCTTGGTTCGCCTTCGCAGCCCGTGGGGAGGTATCTCAGCGCCGAGTTTTGGGGGCACTTATGCTCCGAGGTCGAGGGGATCAGGCAGGCGCTCGATCAACCATCTGACGACGACGATGATGAGGGGACAAGCCCCGAGTCAATTGAGGCCGGAGGCTCAACACCAAGAGTCGCCTCGGGCTTCCTCATTGGCAACCCGGAATATTGTGAAAGAGAGCCTTTGATCCATCCTCCCCCTAGCATAATGGCCCATCTCTGGGCTCTCTACATCCGCAACGTTGACCCCCTCATGAAAATCCTCCACCGACCGACCATAGCCAAGGCAATGCAAACTGTGACCACCAACCCCACAAGCCACTCTCTCAGCCCAGGCACGATCGCTGTGCTCTTTGCCGTTTACTTTTGTGCCGCGACTACCGTGAAGAAGGAGGCATGTCAGGAGAAGCTGGGCGACAGTTATGACGTAGTCACAACAAGATTCCGTAACAACATCGAGCGAGCCCTCGCCGAGGCGGATTATCTCAATAGCAACAGCTTTGAGTCGCTTCAGGCTTTTGCCCTCTATACGGTATGCCTCCTCATTCTTTGACACCCATATTCTCACCACTGACATGCTACGTAGTCTATGATCCGATGCTACTCACACAACCGTTCATCCTGGGCTTTGACAGCCTTGGCAGCCCGTCTCGCACAGGGCCAAAGCCTCCACCGGGATGGAGATGGAAAACAATACACGCCCTATGTGGCCGAGATGCGGCGCCGTCTGTGGTATTTCATTATTGTGCTCGACGTCCGAGGTTCTGAAGACCGCGGTTCAGATGCCATCCTTGCTCGGGCGAATTACAACACTGTAATGCCCACACCCATCGACGATGACGCCTTTGGGCCTGACAGCAAATGGCCACTAGTGCCGAAAGAATCAGGACCTCCCGACAATGTCATTCTCATATGCACAGCGAAATGTTCCACCATCTTTGGCCACATGGCCCATCCGCCCACCAGCCCAGAGGGCCAACGTCAGGGCTTCGCCTTTGGCGAAGACGAAATGGTGACACATATCCGGGACCTCGAAGACCGGTTCATACACACGGCCGTGCCGGAGCACCTCCCGTCTGTCTACGCCTCGGAGATCTCCCGCCTCGTCATCCTCAAGCTCTGGCTCAACATCCAGTATCCCTTCACCAGCAACGTACCCGCGGTGCGGCCCCGCGTCTCCCGCGAGACAATGCTGCGGACCTCCCTGTCCGTCATGGACCTGCGCAGTCGCATGACGCAGCGGTTCGAGTGGTGGACGAATACCTATGTGCAGTGGCACCCCTTGGCTGTGGCCTTGGCTGAGCTGTGCGTGCAGACAGAGGGCGAGCTGGTGGAATGGGCGTGGGAGGTTGTGGATCGAAACTTTCCTTCGTCCAGAGACAACATTGCGGATTCCTCTCGAGGGGCGTTGTGGAGGCCCATCAAGAAACTATTAAAAAAGGCAAAGGCGGCAAGAGCGGAAGCACTAATGAAGAAGCTGAGCATAGGTGAGCCACCCGTGGCCATGGAGCCGGCAACAAGCACAACAATACCCGCAGTTCCTGGGCCAATGCCAGATCCCGTCATGGCAATGGACTTCCAGGACCCGTTGTCACTCTTGCCAGACAACTACGACTCCGCCACCATGGATCCGTCCATACTATTCAACTATCCGCCGGAGCTACTAATGATGGACGTGGAAACGGGGGTAGGACAAGGTCACCAGGAGTGGACTATGTGGCATGAATTCTTAAACGACACGCAAATGGATGCATCACCAGGGAGCGGTGCAGCGGATTCGACTTGAGTTTACGATTGGGGCGAAACTCGCCCAAAAGACACCATTTTTAGTTTAGAAACCCAATCAATTGCATCACCCCTCACAGCATGCTCAGAATTTTGGTTCATTCGTTGCTCTTTTTTATTGAGCAAATGCAGTTGATATTTCCATGATCCGTTGTAACACCCGCAGAGCCTGCCCAACCGTCCTCGAAACCGAAAACATTCTAAGCGAAAGTGGATGGTCGCTTGGCGCTGTACAACTTCTTGGTGTTCTCCTTGGCGATGCGGTGGGGGAGAGGGAAGCTCAGGTCCTTCTGGATGAGCTGGCGGATGTAGGGTCGCTTGATGTCCTCAGTCTTCTCAATCTCAGCAACACGGAGGATCTGTATTTTTTATGTTAATAAACGCTCTTGAGGAAAAGGTGCATACGTATACGCACGTGGATCGACCTGAAGCGGGCACGGTGGCGGGCAGCCATGTCGGAGTAGAGAGACTCGACGGCGTCGGTTCGGCTAAGATCACGGTACTCCTTGTACATGTTGTGGGTGCCGGAGCGGGAGTCGTATCGGATCCAGATACCGAAGTTCTTGACCTTGAGGGGGTGCTTCTCGTGGATCTATATCCGCATTAGCCACCTTCCCACAAAGTTTTGAAGAGCGTGTGTTACGTACCACCTTGACGCTGACGATCTCACCAGTGGCCTTCTTGACCTTTCGGAGACCGCGCAAGAAGTACCAGTACCGGGACTTGGCGACCGTCTCGTTGGGGGCGAAGATGGTCATGCGGTACATGGCGGGGGTAGGGTTGGCCTCGGTGGGCAGGTGGCGGCCAATGACCTCATATTCCTGAAGACGACCTGAGAGAACATAGTCAGTATGGATAGCTTGGTTGAGGTTGTGATGCTCCAATGCCGCGCGCCGGTTGTGTTGGGATAGCCTTGGTCGACTGTTGTCGAAATGTCAAAATTGTCGAAATTCGAGTGCCCTCATTTTCGTGTTGAGCAATTCCAATTCTGCACTCGCAGTGCGTCCGAAAAATTCGGCTGTCCAGATTCTTTGCAAGCCACCGAGTCGTAGAGATCAATCCTCATTCCGAGTTGTGTTCCCATTCACCAAGTTGGTGAAAATAATGTCCAAATTGTCCAAGGTCGGTTCGCCACGGCGGGCGGCATCGTCGCGTCGAATAAAGAAAACAAGAGAGTGCTTACCCATCTGTGATGACTGTTAGTGATATCCCTTGAGTGTCAAGTCTGTTGGTGCCCTACGGTAACGGTGGTCAAGTCTTTCCAACTTTCGCGAATGTTTGAAGATGGCCGAAGTTGAAGGAGTCGCACCGATTTTTTTTTGTGCGGAGGTGTGGGAGGGCTAAGGGAAGAAGCTGTGCAGGGCTAAGACCCCAACAGCGATTGGTCAGGCGAGATCCACTCACGGTGGCTGTCACGTGCATAGTCACTGGGGCCTGACGTCGAGACTCTGAGGTGTACTGGCCAATCAGCGCCAGCGACAGGATCCTCTCGCATTGGGAGAGAGGGAAGACGAGGACAACAACGCGCGAGAAAAGTCAACATTCAGGCTTCTGCGAATCAAGAATAATTACCACCAAGTATTGAAAGATATTAGCTCTGAAATCGTTACTCTGAGCGGCCATACGTGCCCTCGCTGCTCTCCTTGCCCATTCCATCGTACACAGCCGGTCCTTTGCTTTGCCGCAGCTGACGGCTCGGCATAATGAACGAACTCTTTGATGACTTTGCGCAGGCGTATGCCAGACAGAATGGCTACCAGCTTGCTCAGACCTTGTCACCTGTGCCACTTCCAGGCCAGCCTCATCGATTGAGGGCCGTCTGGCAGAGCACCAACTCTCACAGTGTCAAGGGAGACATCAAACACTTCATCAAGTCAAGCACATCACACAGACGGAAAATGGATCACGATGAGCTCAACGGCTGGGTTGAAGTATTTGCGGCGTATTGGAATGCCATCGGTGAGATCTTGGCCGGAGAAACCGGAAAGGTAGGGCTCGATAATGATTTTTTCTTCTTCGCTGTACTAACTGTCTAACAGTCTTCTTGGACAAAGGTCTATGAGTCTTGGAAGGACCTGACCTCGATGCTCATTCGAGGTTACAACGCCTTTGGCTTTGATGCCTGGACTATCCCATCCCTCTATATGGTGGGAAAATACCTTCGTCTATTCGCGATCAAGTCGGATGAGGAGCGCAGTCGCACGGCCAACGATCCTGCGATGGGGGCTAACATCATGCAAGACGACTTTGATCAGGAAACAGACAAGCAAGGACAGCTCCGTGACTGTGAACAACACCTAAAGCGAATTTTTACTCTTTGTCTGAACGACAGGTATGACACTGACCAAATGTCCGAGTAAAACACTCAACTGACCGCCACCTTAGAGCGCCATTAGAGGAGTCAAGGAAATGGGGCATATACTTTATCATCAACCTACTTTTCAAGACATACTTCAAGCTAAATTCGGCATCTCTCTCGAGGACCATTCTCAAGACCCTAGCCGTCTACAAGGACAAGGGCGACATGCCGCCTCTGGAAATGTTCCCTAAGTCTCAACGGGTGATGTTCAAATACTACGAGGGTGTGTTGTTCTTCTTGGAAGAAAACTACGTCGAGGTATGGGAGGAACTTTGTCTTGCATATGCATTAATAGCGCTTACAAACTACACTAGGCCGAAAAGCACCTCACAGAGTCCTGGCAGCTTTGCCACAAAGATGCACACAAGCAATCCGAGTATGCACCCCCATGGCACGCACATACATGCCTCTGCAGGAGCTGACTCTGATAGGCGAATCTTAACATACCTTATCCCCTGTCGCCTTCTCACTAGTCACGTCCTACCCACCAAGACTCTGTTGTCAAACTACCCTCGCTTGCAGGAGCTGTTCCTCCCGTTGGCCACATGCATCAAGAGTGGTAACCTGCGCGCCTTTGAACTCGCCTTGCAGAATGGCGAGGACGAGTTTGTTAAGCAACGCATCTACCTGACCCTCGAGCGGGGCCGAGATATCGCCTTGCGTAACCTGCTGCGTAAGGTCTTTATTGCCGGCGGCTTCGATGAATCGAAAGAGGGCGATGCCGCACCCGTGCGTCGCACACGTGTGCCTATTACAGAGTTCCGAGCAGCCATCAGCATGGGAAGCGGCGGAGACTTGATCGATCCGGATGAGGCCGAATGCCTGCTGGCCAACATGATTTACAAGGTGAGTTGTCAGTCACATTTGCATACATTAGGCGCCGGTTGCCTTTGCGTATCCGTCGAGTGACTGGTCCTGCTCCTCTGTAAATGTTCAGGATCCGAGATTCTGCACCCAGATGGCAGTCATTTGACTAAATACTCGTCATTCTATGGTTGCCTTCTCTGGATGCTGCCTGGGGCATTTATGATAATCCTACATTCACACCTCTCTCCCTCAGCCTTACAAAGAACTGAGTCACTAACCGGGGTATCTTAATCTAGGATCTTATGAAAGGCTATATTGCCCGGGAGCGAGGTATCGTCGTCTTATCCAAAAAGGGCGCCTTCCCGGGTACCGGCGTGTGAGTGAGGCAAGAAGTTGTTGGCCGGGGTTCACGGCATGATGTGATACGAGAATATGCGATGCAGCACGGTCATTGGGACCCTTTTTAGACTCGCCGTCGTCGTTGTTACAGGACATGGCAGCACGAGGTAGGGCCGAGAGCTTCAAGCAGTAATGGTGACGCTTATCTCGACAAATCAGACAGAAGCTGGTTGAACCTTTTGTTTGCTTTTTGACACCATCCCCTTTCCTGTCCGCTTTCAACAGTCGAGTCCCTCATCTCAGTTGTTGCACCATGTTCACGCTCCATCCCAAGACCGTGCATTGCCTTAGCCCGTAACCATCAGCCCGCGTTCATTACGCATCCCTGCACAACCAAGTCAGTTGTTCTCCCCCATTATCTCAACAAGAAAAGAAAAAAAAAGTATGGCCCAGCACGTTTTCTTCTCGGCGAATCTGGATGCTGTCTCGGCCCCCCGCACTTGAACCTCCTTGGATCGCATGGGCTGCGTCTTTAGCTCGCCGAGTCGTATGACTGACTCACTAGGGCCATTACTTCCGGGGGAACATATCCGACAAAAGGAAGTTTGTTTCACCATGGATCAGTGGGGCTCTGACTTTTTCTTTCTAGGCCGACTTGACAGACGACGCAGTGGTGTGGAGGCCATCCCCATTTCGCACCATGTAAGTGCTTGCAGCGTAGTTCACGATCAGGGGGGTGTTAACGTAGAAGCCGTTGAAATGAGAATGAAAACCAGCATTCAATTTTTTTGCATAATCTAATCGAAACATGCACGCAATGACCGTCGTAAATGATGATACAATTTCCTCCCGCGCGAAGGTGTCAGTCTTGATATCCCGTCAAAAAAAAAATTTATACCCTACCCAATCCGTGTAAACCTGCCCGATATTTCTGGGGCAATATATTCCACCGTGAATTATAACCGTGAGCTCCAACGAGAAGAAACCGGGAAAAAAGCAATTCCTAAAGATCCAACCGAGAATTTAATCCTACAAGTGAAGTCCCCCGAATAAAAAAAAAACAAGAAAAGTGACCAGTTCCATAAAAGAAGAAAAAACCAAGATACCAAGTGCGCAAAATCAGCACCGTGAAGAAAAGCACGATCGCTACCACAATACACCCAAACGCCCACTGTTTATGTAGTTTTCGTCGTTCGTAGTTGTTTCAAACTCGGCTCCTGTGTATTGAATCAAAAAGAAGAAGAAGAAGAAGATGTCGTGTCATTAAAGTTGCAAAGGCCGTGTAGTGGTGCATGATTGAAGAGCATTAAGAGAAGTGGCGGTTGGAACGAGGAGTGTTTCTACGGCGATGTTAGACTAGAATATGAGGCGATAAAATGATGAGACTCACGATGCAGAAATATCATCAACATGGTTGCAAAGGGCAACAAAAAGATCAAAGAAAAGCTGAGTTCCGCCGTTGTACATTTCGAGTTGCATCGTGCCGCTTCGCTTAAAAGTGCTTCGAGAGCGGATGATGAGAGCAAGATAGTGTGCTCGCAACTTGGAGTCAGTGTCAGGAGTGTTGTTGTAGGCATATCTGGCCGAGGCCAAGATGGTGCTGCACTGGATTCCAGACTCTGTTTGATGGTTAGGATGTACGTCGATGAGAAGGAGGTTGAGGCAAGACTCACGAAGCCCCTGCTTTCGCAGAGCAAGTTTCTTTAGTTCCTCAAGGCCATACTTCTCTGCGGCGCAGTAGATGACAGTGTCCTTGAGAAGATCACCGTCGACGCCGCGGTGATAGACGGTGCTCTCAGCTGAGCCCCGGTCCTCGTCGCTGGTGGGCTCAAGCTCATACGAGTTGCGGCGCTTGTTGTGCACAAGTCGAGGATAATAGTCACCCTTGTAGAGAAATTCCAATACGGAACTAAAGATTTCAGGCTCCTCGTCAGTCAGAGAGATGCGCTTAGTGGCAGCGTCCATGTAACCGTTTCGAAGTGCGTTGGAGAAGAAGGGGCTGTTGCAGAGAACATCCTCGTGAGCAGCAAACAGACGTTGCTCGGTGCCGATAACGAGAGTGACAATGGAAGAAGTCAAGCTGCTGGTTTGTAGTGTAAGTTGATGGATAATAATGCCAGCAAAGATAGGGGAAACACTTACTTGCCCATGGGAGTGTCGTCAGTCATAGTAACGCTCGAAGACGCAGTAGGCTTTCGGCTGTGGCGGGACTCGTGTCGACGCTTGCTAACCCCACTATCCTTGCTAAAAGAGGAGCTGGACTTGCTCGCCCTGTGGCCTTTGGAAAAGCTCTTGCTCGAGGACTCGTGTCGTCTGGAGGAGGAGAACATGTTGGCGATTGATTGTTGATGTGATTAAGTGGCGATGATGAACAAAGCGGGATCTTTTATTGTCGATTATGGACGGAAATAACAAGCAAAAAAACAAGAGATTTTTGGGAGGGAAAAAAATGGAATATGAGAGAAAAGCGTCGATATTGGACGATGGACCTACCTCAGGCCTCAGCTGCTGAATCAAGCTGGATAACGAGCCATCTGGATGCGAGGCAAAAGGCCATCTTTATAATGTCACAGCAGCATGCACGGGCTGAATATTCGGTTCTGCCTATCAACACACCCCCTGTGCCGGGTGGAGGAGGCGAGGCAGCCGGGCTTGGTGATGGCCTCGTTAATTGGACGCGTGTCGGGCTCGGACAACGCGTTGATTGCGAGGGGCAGGGGTATCAATGTCACGACTCCACGTGATACTCATTAATGAGTTAAAGTGCGGGTGGATGCCTGATGGCCTCAAATTTTGGGGGCAGGGGCATGGCGCAAATAAGGATTTGTGCCCCTGAGTTATGACTTGAAAAGGTGCGGCGAGGCGATTCGGGGGGGGCGAAAGTATGGCCCCAGTACTTGAGCTACGCTGTTGGTGGTGTGGAACAGTGGGTGGCATGGTGGGACAGTGGGAAGCCGTTCGCCTGAATGAGCTGCGTGCTAGATGGGGGCTTCACAAGGCAGACGTCCTCCAGTCGCTGGGAATGCGTGGTAGTGCATACTCGCTCCATCAGCTGCAAGGCTCGCAATTCCGGGGCAAGGCTGGGCAAATTTTACATTGGCTACATTGCCGCAGCCTCCTGGATCCAATTGAACTCAATTGACGCCCATCTCGGATGTTGTGCTGCGGGCATGGCCGTTGGACTGGCCATGTTCATATCTAATCCTAACGATTCCCAGAGCCAACACTATCACGGTTTTCTCGCCCATAGCACACGCTCCAGCTGTCCCAAATCCATGCTTTTTCTGTGTGGACCGTAAGTTTGATTGTCCAAGGTAGGTACCCGGATCAATGCTGGTTGCTAGCCACACTAGCGTCAAGCCCCAACACAGCTTCTTGAGGAGCTGTCCCGAGATTCTGTTTGAATGTGACGGCTCCTTCACGAGGTCGCACACCCCTGCTCCCCCACCATGGCCGAGATGACCCGAATTCACGACGGCCCATGCCAGCTTAGAGTGCATGCAACTTGTCAAACAGCCAAGGGGAAGTCTTCCGCATCAGCTTGGACCATGTTCTTGTTGTCTTGTTTTTCCGTAGGAATCAGACCCCCGGGGGCAAGCCATGTGCCTGGCTGCGGGTGGCAGCCAACACGATGGACTGCGCAAGGGCATTTCTGCCTTCAGCCCTCACCATGGTGTCATTATGAAGTGCCCCGCGCACCTTGTGTCGCTCCACTGGAAACCCAACATGCTCGCATCTCTGGTACAAGCCGGTGCCGTGATCGGCGGGGACAAGCTCATCCTTGCCGGCTTCAACCATGTATATCCCCGGTAGTCTGTCCTTGTATCGCTGGGCTATCACACCGAGGTTCGTCCAGCTGTCCAGATGGTTCCAGAGGAATGGGTACAGGTATTGGTATGGGAGCCACTTTTGGGGGTATAGAGCCTGCAGCATAGTCTTAACCGACAGGAAAGGGGTCTCCAGTATGAGTGCATTCAGGTCAAGGTTCGCTGGTCTTTTTCCCTGGGCAGCCAGATTCGTGGCAAATCCGCATCCAATGCTTTGTCCCCAGAACAGCGTCACTGGTTTGGCACCATCTAATCCTCCAGATCGTTCTTTATGCAGTTCAGAAATCCACCACAGCGCCGCCTCCGTGTCCATATTTATTCCTCGCTCGTAGGGCCGGTCGTGTGAAGTCCAGTAGCCACGGTAACTCACGCACACCATGGTATAAGTGAAGGAAGCGCTGGTGTCTCGTGCTCGGCGGAGAACCCATGACAGGTCAGGAAGTCTGGGTGGTAATGATGATGCGTTTCCTAGGTTGGATGTGAGCCATGTTTCAAAGCCCGCAATAGCAACGACAAACCCTGAAAATAGAGGATGTAGACGGGGATCTTGTTTTGCTCCTTTGAGCTCTGGCTGGTCGGGGGAGACAAGTCCGAAACACATAGTGCAATCTCAGTGCCGTCGAGCGACTGAATCCGCTCCTCTCTCCATCGAACACCACCACATTCCTTTGCATACTCTTCAATGCGCATCCTCCTCGCATTGGGCGGCAGGAAGGGGTTGTAGATGATCATGTTTTGCATCATGATCATGGCCATGCATTTCCACGTCCATAGCGCGATAAAGAGACCGCCAAACAACAATGGGGGCATGAAGATCGGTGCAACGTGGAAGCTTCTTCTGCAGCTGCGAACATGCCATCCACGAACGGTAAGAAAATCAGCAGCTCCGGCGCTGCATGCAAGCGACGGCAACGGCGACAGCAAACGCGGGCCGTGGCTCCCCCATGGCAGCAATCGCTTGGTGGCGAGACGGAATCGGCTCAGCGCCATTGGCGAATCGTGGCGACAGGCATCGAACGCACGTCACGAAACAGAGAGACTGCGGCAAATATTGGACTTGGGACGTGGGAGTCGACGTGGGTGTGAGGCCTGCTTGGTTATGACATGTTCGCTTGCGACTGGACTCGACCCTGCAGCGGACGATGGGGTGCGCAGGAAGCACGACACTGGTGTTGCGAGAGAGGTGGCGCATGACAGGTCGCCAGGGCCCTGACGGCGGGGCATACAGCCGGACCAATCCTTACCCCCTAGAGAATGCCCTAAGCTACAGCGCAAGGCCGCTGGCGAAATAGCGCGCAGTGGACTGATGTCAAGCTCCGGGCTGTCCATTACCACTCCCGTCATACCGCCGCAATCAACGCTCCCACTGACGTCGGCGAGGGTATGTACAGCTAATAAGCCGCACCGCGGTCTCCGCCCAGAAATCTTTAGAAAGCGCCTAACAACCCACCCCGTTGCTTTACTCAGCTGCGTAGTTGCTGCCTTACCCCAGGACCCTGGCGACAGCATAAACATAAACAACACCAGCCGCTCTACCTCGCCAGCCCGATCTAACAAAACCCGTCTTCTTCTTTCCTACTTTCCCCGCCCCCTCCCAAACTTCCCCTCCAACGCAAACCACCCCACCAAAGAATCACGCCTTTGTCATCGCATTCACCATGCCTGGTCCCCTGGACAAGGAGAACGATGGCCACGCCCACGTCGAAATTCCAGACGAGGCCGCATCCCCAAGACCCGAGGGCGAGGCCAGCCCTGTTATGCGGAACAGCAAGGGCTGGGATGGAAAGCTGCGACTCCCCAAGTCTGCGCTTGTGTCGAACCCCGAGGCCATCTCTGACCCAGAATATTCGGACGACGAAAATGTGTTGCACGGCGACGAAATCGCGGCCGACGAAGGTAAAATTTACTTGCCGTGTCATGAATCATAGCCCCGACTGACTGGTGTGTTATGATAGATTTGCTAGACGACGAAGACCCCGAAACAGACGAGATTATGCTCTCCCACTCGCGCGTCGGCTCAATACCTTCTCTCAAGCTCGAGCGCTTCCAGAACGTGGTGCGCCTCTGCCTGCGCCAAAACAGCATTCAGAAAATCGACGGCCTGTCTGCTCTGTCTGCAACCTTGGAAGATGTCGACTTTTACGACAACCTGATTTCACATATCCGCGGCCTCGACGAGCTTGCAAATCTAACGAGTCTCGATTTAAGTTTCAACAAGATCAAGCATATTAAGAATATCAACCATCTCACGAAGCTGAAGGATCTATACCTGGTGGCCAACAAGATTAGCAAGATTGAAGGTTTAGAGGGACTTGACAAATTGACCCAGCTGGAGTTGGGGTCAAATCGTATCCGTGAAATCCAAAATCTTGACCCTCTCACAAGCCTTGAGGAGCTTTGGTTGGCAAAGAATAAAATTAGCGAAATCAGTGGCCTTGGTGGATTACCCAACCTCCGCCTTCTCAGCATCCAGTCCAATCGCATTTCGGATCTATCCCCCCTCAAGGAAGTGCCGGGCCTCGAGGAGCTGTACATCTCTCACAACATCCTCGAATCTTTGCAGGGCATTGAGCACAATACAAAACTTCGTGTAATCGACATTTCCAACAACCAAGTGTCCAGCCTTGAAGGCCTCGGCCCGCTCGTGGAACTCGAAGAGTTCTGGGCCAGCTACAACCAAGTTGCTGATTTCAACAACGTGGAGAAGTACCTCAAAGACAAGGAGCAGCTGACCACGGTCTACTTTGAGGGCAATCCCCTGCAGCTCCGCGGCCCCGCATTGTACAGGAACAAGGTGCGGTTGACACTGCCCCAACTCACGCAGATTGATGCCAGTAAGTGACCCGGAGACCTGAAAGTGACATGAGCATAACTCTAACGACTTTTTACCAGCTTTTGTGCGTGTATAACAAACCACGAATCTCAGTGTAACCAAGAATTTTGGCGCAGACAGAACGGCGTTGGGTGGCGTATTTTATACAAGCTACAAAGTAGCAAGGAACAAATTGTGGAATCGCGGGTTCACCAGATTATTACCAGAGCCGGGGTAAGAATGCCTTTGGGGCCGGAATGGACTGATCAAAGGCAACGGGATATTTTAAACCATCACTGTAAACCAATTGCAAGTGATATCGGTGGGGGAAGTTATGTGTTTGTATTCTAAAATGGACTCCCCATAACGTCCATGGGGCTAGAATATACAGTCATCATCAACATGAATAACGCCTAAGATGGTCCCAAAGCAAGTCGTTTCCGTCACTTTTTTCTCGTCATTTCCGAGTTGTTGCTCTAAGCAAAGATCCAGAGCTTCTCAGTGTCAAAGTACTGCAAGCGTTGTTAGCATGAACGATGTTTGTTTTCGGGGTGTGTATGGAGGAGAGAGCACTCACGTTGGTAGGCTGGTTAAACTTGAGGTGGAGGTCCATCTTGGAGATGCGCTTCATATCCTCCTCGGGGATGTCGAAGCTGCAGCAGTCAAGGTTCTCGGCCATAATCTGTGGCCGGGAGGTCTTGGGGATGACAGCAAGACCCTGCTGGGTGGCCCATCGGAGGAGCACCTGGGCGGGGGTCTTGTTGAGCTTCTGGGAGAGGGAGGTGAAGACGTCGTGCTGCATGAGAGGAGAGGCCAGCTTGGCGCGGTCCATGTCGAGCTCGATGAAGCCGGTAGGGCCAAAGGACGAGTAGGCAGTCATGGCGATGCCCTCGGCCTTGGCGAGGCGGACGAGCTCGGGCTGCTGGTAGTAAGGGTGCAGCTCGACCTGGAGGGTGGCGGGGCGGATCTTTGCGTTCTTGAGGAGGTCGTAGATGGCCTGGGACTGGAAGTTGGAGATGCCGATGGAGCGGGCGAGGCCCTTCTCGACGAGCTTCTCCATGGCACCCCAGGTCTCCTGGTTGGTGGCCTTGCTCCAGCGAATCTCCTTGTCGCCGTCGTAGTGCCAGCCGGGGGGGTAGCGGACCTCGGGGTCGACGTACTCGAGGGCGACGGGGAAGTGGATGAGGAAGAGGTCGAAGTAGTCGATGCCCCAGTCGGCGAGCTGGCGACGGGTGATGGGCTCGACGCGCTCCTCGTCGTGGAACGTCTGCCAGAGCTTGGAGACGATGAAGAGGTCCTCGCGCTTCACGATGCCCTCCTTGATGGCGCGAGCGACACCCTCGCCGCACTCCTTTTCATTGCCGTAGTCTGCATGGGGAGGATTCAGTAAGAAAATAATTGTGCCCGACGGTTAAAGCCATTTTGAAACAGAATTGAGCCCTCAATTCCCCTTGTTGAGTGTGAGAGTCTCTCACTAAGACGGCCCTCCTCGCCCAGTCATGAGACCGCAAGCAGAGGGGTCAATAATTGTGCAGGGGTTTCTCAGAGGCGGTTGGGTAAAACAGGTGAGGGGCAGCGAAACCAGCAGGGGTCTCCCGGGCTGGAGGGGCAGCTCTGTCATGACGGTAAAAAAATTAAAAATTTAAAAAAAAAAATTCCCAACTTACCACAAGCGCCGTCGAGAAGACGGTAGCCAGCCTTGATGGCATTGTAGACAGTCTCGGCAGTGTTCTTCTCAACCTTCCAGAGGCCGAAGCCCACCTGGGGCATGTCGATGCCGTTGTTGAGCTTGATGGTGGGGACGTTGACCATGGTGACGGTGTTTTGGGGGGTATAAGTGGGTGTAGGAGGAAGGAAGACGGAATTGCGGCAAGGCAATGGGGAGAGAGACAGAGGGAAGAAGTATGAAGAACAGAGCAGGAAAGAAAATGAGAGAAGAGAGACATCATGGAGTATTTATGCAGTCACCCAAACTCGCCCTTCTCCAACCACGCGCCGCGGGGGCCGCACAGCTCCGTCATGGCACATCATGAGCATTTGATAGCCCGACACCATCCATGTATACCACCACCACAATGGGGCCGAGACGGCCGACGAGGCGAGGCAAATATGCGCATCCTCAGGTAGCTCGATGGTCGAGGCGGAGCGGGAGTGTCATGGCAACCAGATAGGGCCTGGAAAGGGTAGCTGGGGGTGTGCGCCCAGAGGCCGTCGTCGACTAACAACCGCATGGTCACGCACGATTCAATGTGGTATTGATCCAGCCGGTGCCGCTTTTGCGGGGCGGGCTGCAATTCAACCGGAGCGGCGGTGGGTCCATTTTCGGAGACGTCGCAGGCTGAAGTGAAGTTGCACAACGTGACATCCTGGCGCTGGAACCCAGGACACGTTGTCTATACTGCTGTGGCTATCTGTCAATTGAGGATTTGGCTGGGGCGTGGTTGATATTGGTTCATATACGTGGAGTGAATCCCGCTTATGGGATGTTGCATTACGAGCACAACCGGCCGTAGCATTGCTTTCCGTCCGAGGCCAATTACACATTGAGACTATGTCACCGTGAACGCATCACATGTACACCACAAAATAACTGATCCCACCGGATTTACGCAATAGTCGTCCATATACACCCCCTTCACCTCATCTACTAGGTTTTTAGGTTTCATGCCAAGATGACATGGCCGTTTTCCCAATCGCCTTATCGCTCGATGCCAAGTGCAGGGTAGCAAGGTGAATTGCAGAAAGGTGAAGACGTCTACCCATCTGTCCATGCACCAACCCCTAACAACCCGACAAAGGAAGGAGGGTAAAAAAAAAAAAGCAAAAGTGAAAAGCAGCATCGGATCTATGCTCGAAGTGAATGGTCAACCGCCATGTAGAGACCATGAAACGTGCATGTGACGGGCCGTCTCACGGTTATTCGGAACCGATGGCTTCTCATGCAGGTCCGCCTTTGATTGGCATGGATATCCAAAAACCACAGATGTGGGTGACATATTTTTCGCGCCTTCTCACACCACTGCATCGCCCACGCCCCCCTCGATCAACTACGAGACGCTGGATTTTTTTTTCTTCCCCAAGGACAAAGAGGAAAGGAAATATCTGCGCCTGCCCATTTGCGCGTCTACAAAGGTGGGCTGGGCAGAGCTAGGGGCGCGGGCTGCTGTGATTGATGCGGCAGTCCAACAAAGAGTCCGGCCCATCGCTCCGGTGGATAATGTGCTCAAACGACGTGCAGCATTCGCCAGGTGTACGTTGAGCGAGGGTTGCCAGGTTCCCCAGTCTTGGACGTTACAAGGAGACAGAAGGAAAGAAAACACTGCAGCTGTGCTACATGGGTCGTGTACGCAGTCTTTCTGGGCGTATCACCCCCCTCAACCTCGTTGATACCGCCTTTCTTTCAATCAACAAAATGCCAGGCAGTACGGGAATATTCCAACCTCTAACACACAGAGGGGTGTGTCCTGTTCGCGTTTGCATTTAGCCTGAATTCAATTGCCCTCCCCACACCGGGGAGTATCGGTGCCTCTCGTCCCACACACGGTTAAATGTGCTAGCCTAAGACGGCGTGCTCGAGTGGGTGGAGATGGACGTTGGTGCCGCAACACCACGCTACAATCAAGTGGTTATTAGTGGTGATAATGGTGGAAAAAAAACCCCCCAACATCTGCCACCCACACTTCGCAAAAGAGGTTCGACTGGTAATCGAACAAAGGTGGTTGTGTATTCTCCCTCTTCTTTCACGGGGAGGAATAAAAGGGAGGCTGGGGTGATGGTGTGATGCTACACATATTTGTCAGGCTAACAATAGATCTTCCAGATGATTGACTCTGTTCTACCGATTGGGAAAACCCAAAGAACCAATGCTTTACTTATAGGCTTAGGTTGTCTACGTTGGTCATATTGGCCAAAATCGGCGTTCTTGCAAGATGGACCGACACAAAGAACTATCCCAACAACACCACGGGCCCCAGACCGTTCCGAGCTTCAATATATCCGGTCTTCTTAAGGAGATGCCGTCCTTGATCGAGTGCCCCGACTACCATATGGATATTCTTTGTGTGTCTTGACAAGCTTATTATCCGCGAACAGCTCCCGGAATCGTCAATGAACACAAAGTAGACCCGCAACTATTTTCGTCATGCCCAACCTCAAGAAGGACGAGTATCTCAACATTGCCTTTCGAAGGCACGATGTGCCGGCAAGCGACTTCCACACCTCCCGAAACCTTCTTGCGGTCCAAGGTGCGCTCGTTCGCGGCGACGTCGAAGTCGTCCTGCACAATGCCTCGGCCCTCAAACCGGCACTGAAGAAACGCCTGAGACGCATGCACGAGCCGGGCACCGACCACGCCCAGGAGCTCACAGTGAGGTTTCGGGATGTGCAAGATGATGTGATTGACAAATTCAAAAAGGTCGATTTCAGTGCCATGTTTAACGATGTCCAATGGCACGGGCTTCGATTCGAGTTTGTAAAGGTCTTTGGTGCAGGTTCGTTCGGAGCGGCGACTCTCTGGAAAGTTCATCTCGAGGGAGGAATCACCGAAAAGGTTGTGATGAAGTCGGCCATTTCCTCAAAAAGCGAATTTAATTCGACAGAGGAAGCGTTTTGGCATCGACGGTATCATGGTAGCCGCCATACCGTCCAGATTGTCGATTTGGCTTCGCTCGCCAAAACGGTACAAAACGACTTTAAAGAAACCAACCCTGGCGAGCCTTTAAAGTATAATGGCGGTATCGGGTTTGATGCTGAAGACTATCAAGCCTTGGTGCTGGAATACATGTGCCACGGCAATCTTTTTCAAATAGTTCAAAAGGCCTCGCTTCGAGGGAAAGGCAGGGGAGAATACTTTCCAGACAGAGTACTATGGGGAATTTGGGAATGCCGTACGTTGAATTTTTTTACTATTCCATATCTTCTTCATCATCGCTGCTAACCAGATATAATAGTTGTCCGGGGCGTGGCTGCCGTCGCCTACCAACCTACCTTTACAATAACTAGGGACGAAATTTTTGAAGAGGAGCTAGATCGAGCTCGCCAAGAGAACCGTCTCGAGGAGTTTTTTGATATGCTCGAGCGTGTTCAGATTAATCATGATGTACATTTTGATTTTGAAGAAACAAATAGTGAGTGATGGATACCTCGGGCTGGCATGATCAAATCTAACGTGGGTGTAGTTCTCGCAGGGGAAGCAAGTGACCACCCCAACCAACCGGTTTTTAAGGTAATTAATTACGTGTAAATATCCATCAGCATAAATGCTAACCATAAAAAAGATTCACGACTTTGGTGGCTTTAGCTATAACATGAACCTGGGGTGGAGGATGTGGGGCTTCAAGGACTATTGGAGACGCAGACATATAGCGAAAATGACCAGGTTACTACCGGTGAGTATAGCTAGAACAGGTTAGACAGTAGATTACTAACTAAATTTAGGAACAAGTTCACCAGGACTGGGACAGAATCGCCACGCACGAATCCTGGGAGGAGGCGGTCAAGGAATTCCAAGGCGAGGACCTTACCACTGGCCATCCCATTGCCGGTCGATATGGTTCATGGTCCAACGTATTCTTTGCGGCTAAAACGGCGAGTTGGCAGAATGCACCTTTGTTAAATCGTTGATAACTAACAGGGTCCCAGATGGAGGCGGTGGCTACCATGATTTATATTGCGCACCCATTCAACACCAGAGAATACGTCACACTCGATGGAAACAAGACGGCAAACACGTATGGCTGGCGGCTCATGGACGGCAGGTTCCGGTTCATCAGCGCAGGACTACGAGACATTCTTTGTCAGTGCTTGTTTGAGCGGCCCATTGACCGCCCCGGCATCGTCAGTCTGCTGCGGCAAATCGAGGCGCGGAAAGAAAAAGGGTTTGGGCAGACAGATGCCGGCGTCAGGAAGTATTGGGAAACCCTCTTTACGCCCGAGCCAGAGCGCCCTATTCCGGATCCCCAGCCCCAAGCCCCAGAAGCAAATGTTCAAAAAGCTCAGCGGGCTCCTCCTCGGCCTGATGCGCAACAGCCAGAGTTTCGTTCACGGGGTAGGAGGGCTCCTGCACCGGAACCAGCACCAAGGCCTTCACTGTTGCTAGATAGACCTCGACGCGATGAGCCTGTGCAGCGTGAGGTCCAAGAGGCTCGGAAACAACCTTCACGAGACCTTTGGAATGTCCCTAGGCCACGTCAACCAGGCACAGTGAATCGCCCGGCAGATTATCGTAGTGTACAGTTCCAGGTCCCTGCAGCTTCTCAGAAACGCCCCCCAGCACTGTATCGAGGAACTCGGAGTGGAGGACCAGCGTCGCCACATGTTGCTCTAGAACACTATCCCCAGCGTGCTCCCCTACGCCCTGTAGATCAGATTCATTCTCAATTTCCCGCACATCAACCCCAGATTTGGCACCCTCTAGGATACCCCCCAACTGACTCGCGGATGCAGCATGCGGCTTTCAGGTTACCACCTCATGTGTGGTCATATAGTACATTTCACGATCTCCAGGGGCCAGAACCAAGAGCACAGCAACAATACCGGGGGGCTCCCAGCGGCGTCCAAACTGATACATACCGCGGTGTGCAATATAATCAACCACCACCACCACCACCACAGCGACAGCAGAGAGACAATCGGCCGGGTCCGCAGGGACGCCGCCAGCAACAAGGTACGAATCCATCTGCACCCCCGGGACGTCGTCACAATAACGCCGGACCCCCAGGGCACCCTGCGGCGGCGGGTTACATGATGCTGAAATTCGCAGTGCCCGATCCAAGTCCCTCGGGGGGGAGCCCCGTATCTGAGTGCGACATGCTGAAGAAGCCCCCAAATGTCAATCCGGCCGATCAAGCCCACTCGGGCCACGAGATGGACTGGCAATTCGACGAGCGCCGCCCGGGGGAGCCACGTGCTGGCGTCAAAGACATCGTCAGGCGCGGTCGCCCAAAGCAGGCCGGCAAGGTGACGAAGAAGCGAAGAGAGCAGGCGTCAAAGCCAAAGCGCAGACCGAGACACAGACCCGCAGCAATTACCGCCTATGTTGAGAGGGCGCTGCCGGATATGCCAGTGGCGATTCGGAACCTGTGGGTTCGGGCAAAGCAGTTGGACGAGATGCTCAAGGAGCAATCGTTTGACGGGTTTATCTAGTCGGTGTGGGAAAATCCCAGCATATTGAGGTCTTTCTTTTCCCTTCTTTTCTTCTTCTTCCCTTGCTTACTTGTTTCAAAATGCGTTGTAAGACAAAAGAAAATGGATATCAAGTGATACATTACCCATAAATGCGCTTACGGAGAGAGGGAGGGAGAGCTTGTGGAGTCCTTAATTTGTTTCAAGTTTCATCAATTGTCCATTTGAGATGAATGGTGGTGCGGGTTTTCATTAAACCCTTTCTGTATAGCCGTACGTTATGTTATATATATTTGTTTTTGTTTTTTTATACATATCAGGCCAGTGTAACCAAATAGACCAAAACACAAGTTCTCTCTTGGGTATCAGTAATATCCTTCCTCCCTACCGGTTGTCATCCATGCGTCATAAAAAAAAGAGAGAAATGCACCCCACGGGTTTCCTCGTAAATAGTGTTCCTAAATAAAAATGAAAGGAGAAGAAGAAAATGAATACAAATAATTAACGCCATAATCCTCTGATTTGTAAGATGGAGATGGAGAAGAAGAAGGAAAGAATGGCACGAAGAAAAGGAGGGGGGGGGGGAATGGCTCCTAGTTGTCAAAATTGGAATATAGACACTCGCAAGTCCCAGCTTCGGCTTGGACGTCAGCAATGAGGTTCCCATCACTGTCTTCGCACACGGGCTGGCCCTGCTGAGACTCCTTGATCTGTACAATTTCGGCGTTGCACGGCCAGGCGCCGTACTTGATGTCGCCGGGCTCCGGGTCAATGGTTTGGTCCCCGTGGCGGCGCGTCCACAGCGTCGCCTCGAAGACGGTGCCGTCAAACGTGCACCGGGCCGCGCGGTTGTTGGGCGCCAGCTTGCCCAGGGGCGTCACCGTCTTGGACATGTTGAAGGAGAACTGCAGGCGCTCCGTCGGCTTGCCGGCGTCAATGACCTTCATGGGCCGGTCCTCAAAGGACGGCGCAAAGGGGTTATCGGTGGACGAGATGGTGTAGCCGGATGTGTCCTGGGCCGTAATGACCCAATAAAAGGTGGCTTCATCGCCTTCGTTATATGGATAGCAGCTCCACGTGGACGGGTTGGATGTGCAGTTGGTTCTCGTCTCTAAGAGATCGAGTTTAAGCGTAAAGGACCCAGCCGGGAATGCCGTGTCGGATGACTTGGTCTCGTCCGAGGAGCCATGGTTTCTTTCCCCCCCAAGCCGTCTTAGTCAGTTCCCACTTGTATTGTGCTGCTTAATTGCCAACTCACCGGTCCTTCAGGCCAATTGTCAGCCCTACAGCCAATGCCACAGCAATGATTACTGAGATGATGACGGCAACACCCAAGACGCAGCACCATCGATTCGCAAACCTCTTCCGGCGACTCTCCGCTCCAGATTGCGGCTGCGAGTCGGTTTCCTCGTCATTCGCATCGGCCTCCTTGTAGCTGGGAGGCGGGTGGTGCAGCGTTGGCGGCTCCAGGATATAAGGCGGCACATATGGTGGGGGTAGCCCTCGCGGACCCAAAGGACCCGGCCCTCGACGGGGGTATTTTTGAGGCACCCGTAGGGGTTTGGGAGGAGAAGGTGGCGACTGGGCGACTTCGTTTTCGACGATAACGGGCATGAAGCCGACTCCCAGGGAACTGCGGGACGAGCCAAAGGACCCGGCGCCCCGGCCATGGCCGCGATGGCCTCGGATCATGGGTCGAGGCTGTAGTTGTCGTATCCCCGTTGTTGTTTTTAAAAGACAATTCTCTGTTCTTTTCTTCTTCTTCTTTCTTCTCCAGGTTTTCGTTTATTAAATTCAGCTGCTCGTCTTCGTCCGAGTGGTCCGGGACTAATAGCCCCAGACCGCCTGACAGCAATTGAGATTGGTGATGATCGCAGAAGTCGGTGGAGAGGCGATGGGGAAGATCGGTGGGCAGGTTATATGTGGGAGGGAAGATTGAGCAGATTCAGGAGGGAAATGCCTCCCGCTTCATGTCTCTGGTTCTCATACTCGGGTGCCTGGGCCTACCTTATTTTAATTCAGGCTGGCGAATGAGCAGAGACACGGTGAGGCTATGCGACACGAGAGACTGGAGAGAGAGAGGTCCAGACGCAACAAGCCAATGGAAGCCAAACGCCGATTTGCGATTGCGGCATCAGAGCGGAGAGACAAAGGACAGGGCAAGACAAGGCAAGACAGGGCCAAGAAAAAGGCTAATGTAAATAGTCAGAAGAGGAAACGGATGGGCTGTTTTGGGGCGTGTCGGGGGGCGGCCAAGACACAACCCACGGCGGTTTGGGGGCCGGGGGATGAGGATCATCGTCCTGACGGCATCGCAACCAGCCCAGCGACGCGATAGTCACAAAGGCGAGAAGCCACACACGCTGGTTCCTAGACGCCACCACGCAGCTCGAGACCCAGAGAATAAGACAAGCCGGCTTACCGCCCCTCGCCCCCCTCCCCTTCCCCTTCCCCTTCCCCTTCCGCTCCGCTTGGTAATTGAGAGTTGGTAGTAGCAATAGTGTAGCAGTGTTAGTCTGTCCCTCTCACTCTAAATGCCCTCCCCCCCCCCCTCCCCCAGCCTCCACGGAGGTGAGGGGCGAACGATCACGTGCGGAACCAATTCATTGTTCTCCCCAATCGTCTAGCGGCGGCAAGCTTTCGAGGTGAGGGCACGGGTAACCGGTAAACGGGTACGGGTACAGGTACCAGGTCCGGAGGGAACCCAGCTCGAATGCCAAAACTCAGCCTCGCCGGGGCGCAACACACCAACAAGCAAAGCCGCGGGCCGCCTGCGAGGTGTGTCTGCCACTCTGCCCGGGTGTGTCTGCCCGGGTGTGTCTGCCCGGGTGTGTCTGTCTGGGTGTGTCTGTCTGGGTGTGTCTGTCTGGGTGTGGTGTGCGCGCGCGCGTCCTTCTTGGACATGCATCTCCTCCCCTCTTTGCGCCGCACACCCATCCACGGCAGAGGGAGGGAGAGGAGAAGGTGAAAAGAGGCTGGCTGGGCTATGAATAAACATGCATGCAACCTATTCTCGCAGCCCAGGCCAATCGCGTGCCCACCTCAGCGCCTCACCTATCCAGGCATCGCCAATCCAGGCATCGCCAATCCACTCTTTTCCATGTGTACATCTGATTATCCCTCGCAGCGCCAGATCGTTTCCCATCTCTTCTTGGCTCCCCCTCTTCCCCTCGCTACCAATTTTGACTTCTCTCCCCTCCCTCAAATCGTCGGCAGGTGCATAAAAAGCAATAGCGTGTCGTGGCGTGTAATCTTTCTTGTCTCTGAATCTTGCCATCAACCAAACGACCACCGCCTTGGCGTCGCTACTTGCCGCTAATAGTTGCATGTCATGGAGGGAAGCCCCGCGGGCCTGATTGGTCTCCTGTTTCCCCGTGGCGCTTGGGATTGGCCGTTGTTGGGGTTTTTTTTTTTGGCCTCTGGCTGTGCAGGCATGAGCTGTGCACTTGCGTGCATACATACGTCTATCTCTTGCCTTTTCTTCTTTCTTTTGCGCAAAGAAAAGACATGACTGGTGGGAGAAGTGCGACTCGTGTTGGCCGTCGTGGCTGAGTGTGATATGTGTGGAGCGGGCTCTGGCAGGCTGCTCACCGAGCTTTTGGGTTGCACTGTAATTAGTCGGTAGTTCGTTCAGGCTGCCCGGCGATGGACTCACATGTCAGTCAGATCGCATCACATAGACGTGGGGGGCAGCAGAGCTGCCCGTGGCCAGCTGAACCTGTACCAGACAACTGAGTTCTTGACTGTGCAGACCAGACATATACGGCCTGACGCCCATCATCTCATTACTGCCGGATGACGAAATCATGGCATGAGATTCCACGACTCAACGAAAACTTTCAAAGTAGCCTCACAGTCTCACCCTTTTTTTTTTCCGACCCAAGTCTCTGGTACGCCGTCTTGTCCAGTTCGGGCCATGTTGTTTTAGCCTCATTTGCCTTGTGTTCAGTTCTAGACCCAGACGACCAAAACGCCCAGATACATTGCCACCAACGCCAATGCCCTTTTTTCTTCTTACATACATAGAACACCTACCTGGCTGTGGACCCTTAGTCAGAAACAATAGACGTTGAGTGCCACATGGCTCAAGTGGCGGGAACTAATGGAGACCGCAAAGCCAGCGGCGCCTCCGTCCCTCGATTCAGTCAATCTGTCATATTCTTCGTTTCTAGTAGTATTCGTACATACATGCAATATTGCGCCTTTGCCAGGCCCATGTCTATTGCTCCCGCCTTATTCCGCACGTTCCACCATCTCTGCTGACTCGGTTAGGGACTCCGGTGCCGCGAGCTCCTCTCCTTGGTCCGTCCACACCGCCGCCAATTCCGCCTCAATCTCATCTCTCCGCTTCTTCCACTCGTCTACTTGTGCCAGTCGTTCTCGGAGGTCTTGGAGTTCCTTTTCTACTTGCATCTTCTCTCGTTCCGTGCCAATTCTCTCAAACTCCCACTCATCTCCGTTGTTTCCCATGCCTAAAACGAGATTGTATGTGTGGTACTTCTTGAGTGAAGCTCGCGTTGACACTGTAATTAGAGCTATACTCCCGTTAGTTTCTCAATGTTCCACTTTTAATAAGGAGGGAATCAACGTACTGATTCCTTTTTCTTTGCACGTCTCATACAACAGTCCCTCCACATCGCTCGATACGGCGCTCGTGCCCTCGTCGATGATGGCATACTGCGGCTCATGGTACAGCAGGCGAGCAAAGCCCATTCTCTGCTTTTCGCCACCGCTAAGAATATCCTTCCACTCTTTTCGGGTATCCCATCCACCCTCGCGGGCTGGGAGATAGCCGAGTCGTGCCTCTTCCAGGACTCTCAGCAAGTCATCTTCAGACTTGTGCTTTCCTCTCATGTCCATGTGGCCATCGGGATAAATCACCTGATCACGCAGAGTACCAGGACTTAGGTATGGCCGCTGTGGAAGGAACATGATGCCATCCTGTCCAATATCCTTGGGTCGGCTCACCAAGCCTCGGTACACGGGCCACAGGCCACACAGGACTCGGGCAATAGCACTCTTCCCCACTCCATTTGAACCAGATATCTAGAAGTGGTGTCAGTTTAGGGGTTAATTTCTGTGGTTATGTGATTTGACTTACAAGCAAGTGTTCGCCGCTGCGAACGATAAGGGACAATGACTCGAGGAGCTCCTCGCCACCCTGCGGCCAGAGACCAGGTGCCACGACGGGGACGTGTTCAAATCGAACTCCATCAAATCCTTTTTGAATTGTTCCCTGGACATCCGAGAGGGAGTAGAGTTCATTCTGGCCACTTCGCAGATGATAGGCGTTGGCGTTAACACGATGCAAGGTCGAAATAAGCGTGTATACGCGGCTAGTGTATCCAGCCAACTCAGCCAGATCCTTGATGGAGTACATCATTCGACCACCGGCATCTGCAAGTGAAAGCATGAGCCGCTTGTTGGTGATAAAGTCCTTCATGCGGTTTCGCTCTCGTCCACTACGGGCACCGTTCTCCGCCATCTCTGCTGCACCTCCCATGCCGCCCCATTGAGGCAAAAACACGGGCAGTGATGAGAGTAGGTAACCGTAGGCGCTCCAGCTATACTTGAGGATAAAGTCTTCGAGGATATTGTATCGAATTTTGAGCATGTAGATTCCTTCCATCCAAGTCTTCAGCGACTTAAATTCCCGGTTCAGGAAAGTCTTTTCCATCTCAGCTCCGCCGTAAAATGCAACTTCTTCGGCGTTGGCAATCAGACGAGCATGCAAACTCCTAAAGTCGCCTTCCTTTCGACCCTCGACAGCTTTTAGCTTGCCAAAGGGCGGAGACAGTCTGCGGAGAATACTGGCTGTTAAGAAGTAATTGCTCATGAGCCCGGTAAGCGCCAGAGGGCCAAGTGATCGGTATAGCTGATAGTTGAAGACACACAAATCAACAAACGGCTTGCCCAGTGAGGAGTAAATGTTCGCCGCTGCGGCGCAGAACAATGTCAGATCCTGTGTGATGAATTGGTCTGCGCCTTGGCCAACGCCTCCGTCCAAGTTGGACAACTTGTAATAGTTGAGGTTGTCGTGAAGGTACAAGTCATGGATATACCGAGTCAGTCGAGTACGGAAAGCGATCGACACTTTGGACTCCAGGAACTTGATCATGGCATTGGTATACGAGGCGAATCCGCCAAGTCCACACCACTGTTCATCGTCAGCGCCTGAATATTCTGTCTCGTTTTGAATAGCGGTCCTACCTTTGCAAGTCCCCACAGGAACGCTTTACCGTTACCGGCAACCAAGTCACGGACAATTGCACCGTCGAGTCGAGCAACTACGAGTGACAGGTATGTTCTGAGCATGAGGAAAACACCGTGACTTACCAGCAGACCAGCTTCCTTGCTGGTCCACCTTGGAATCATGATGCTCATCAGGCTCAGGAACTGATGCAGGAACGCCAGGTTCAAACCAGCCTTGGTTTGCGCAGAAGGAACAGTGCCGTCGCGAAGGCCGGACACTCGCGGGGGGTTGAGGAAAAGCCGACGATGGGCATCAAATGTGAGCGGCTTGGTGGGTCTGATGACGACCTTTGAAGTTCCGTCCTTGTACGGGACGTAAATTGTCCGCGAGCCATCTTTGTTGTGCAGCCACGAGTTTGTGCGGACAAGCTTGCGGCCTTGCTCCCGCTCCTCGCGCCGGTTCTTCCACCATCGTCGTCCTCCTTCTACGCCGAGGATGATAGAAAGAGCAAGTGCCAGAGTCGCGAGAATGCGCGTGGTGCGAGATGTGCCGCGCAGCTTGCTCCGGATGCGACCTGTCCACTTGTCTATAAACTCCGCCAACAACTCTTCGGCAGCAGTGTGCCGCAGAGTTGATTGCGCAGCCATGGATGAGTGTGGTGCAGATCTCTAAGACGGGTCGCTGGGCTGGGCTGGGCAAGAGAAGCGCTGTTTGGGAGATGTGCTTCCCCAGTCTCGGTTGTAGCCTCAGCAAGGGCAGTTCCCCATCAGGCGAAGGTTTTCAAGGCGGAGACGACGACTGCAGAGGGAATGGAATCACCAGTTTGAGCAGACAGCCTATATCGAATTGTCGCAAATGTCGCAAAGGGATGTCAATGGGTGTGTCGACGGGTACGGATTACGGTGTGAAAGGGCTGGTGTCAAGTGGTGACCTCAATGGAGCTGTTCGGGTGTAGTTGGTCGGGAAGCATCGTCATAGCATGTGAAGGTGTCTTCCGAGGCACGCGCACATGCGAGTGCCGCTGCACGCACTACACCGCACCGCCCACTACACTTGCGACGGCCACTGCCAGTGCGACCGTGTCTGAAAGCGGCGACCGACGGAGCCACGGTCGCCACGGGAATGACGCCACGGGAACGCGATGAGGCCAGTCACATGATCTAGATCCACAGCAAAGCCTGGGGAAACATGGGGAGATGAGGGCGAGGGCGGGAGGACGGCGGGGCACTCCCATGGTCCCATGGCCCATGGCCTTCCCTTCCAAATGGACGGGTTACACGGGCTAGGGAGGGTGACCAGTTAATCCACGGACGGGTGTGGGAGTCGCCGAGAGATGGTGGGAGCAAGAGAGGATGCTGGTTGGTTAGAACTCTAAAGCTTTGTCAGACTAGACCAAGGAGGGAATTTTTTCCACACCCTTAAGTTGAGCCTCTCGCTTGCCTACCCTGGAGATTTAGGAGCTTTTTTGCAACCTGCTCAGGATGAGAAGTTGGTACTAGGAAATGTTATTTTGTGCCCCTGTCGGAGCATGTATTCCCTTCTTTTTTCTTATACTTTTTTCCATGCTTTTTTTTTTCCTTTCCCTTCCATTAGGGAAACTGAAAATGGTTGCGCTGTCGTTTGTTCGACCCTACAATTATGTGGCAAGACAGCAGACAGTAGTCACATTCACAGACACCAATATCCTAAAACCACCAAGATAATTAGCTAAAACAGGTACCGGAACAAACGGAATATCTGGCAGAACATAAAACATGCAACATACAAACATCACTACATACGAACTCATCGTGTCCTAGGACAAAGTTCGGTATTTGTCTAATAAAATTGTTGAGGCTCTGCTTCTAGCCACCGATTACCAAAAAAAAAAAAAAAAAAAGAAAGTATCGAGACATGCAGGCGCGTCCACGCATGTGCGTACATATATTACATGTCTGCCCATGCCCAGGACATCGGTCACATTCAACCAGTGGTTGGTCGCTGGCGGTCTAGAGGGCACCAAGCCAATACCCTGGCTTGTCCGATCCCCGTCACTTGCGGGCTCAGGATCGGATGTCTCGCTGAAACCCCGGCTTGTGCCAGTTCACACTCACATCCTGTCCACGTACATACATTTCGGTTCTGCAATGATAGGAAAAAAAACTTGCTTGTGCGTCAGCTTGACCCGCGTCTTTGGATGGGTACCATGGCGCGCCAGAGGAGCCCATGTCTCTCCAAAATCTTAAACCTAGGGTCCACCTCAGTCATCATGAATCTACCTACTCGCTCTTTGTCAGCCACCGTTGATCCCAAATGAACAGGTCTCCGATCGGGTCGAATTTGGATACCGTCGGTTGGTCCGCGCGTGGGGAAGCAAGCAAGCTTGGACCCTGCTCGTGGCAGGGACCAGCGACCCTCTCAATGCATCACATCCAATACTGAGCAATCAGGGCGGGCGAGGGATGAAAAGGGTGCAGGCAGCTAGCAAGAAGGCGCTTCGAGGACTAAAAAATTGGTATCTGCAAGCATGTACCCCTCAACACCCCATTGAGTGAACCACACAACGTGTGGAGGGTCATCACGTCCCGGGCGCCAACGTGGCCAATCATGACGCCTCCACAGCGGCATGACAGGGGACCACTAAAGGGTGTACTTTTTTGGGCCTGGTCATGGAGAATTGGCCCGTCGATATGCAATGCAGTGCCAACGGCCCCAGGTACCCCCAGCTCCCGGGTCCTCGAGGCCTCTTCTCTCCGGCCAGCCGTGCAGATCCCACCCGCTTGCTTTCAGTCTGGCCATTACAGGGCTCTACTCCCAACAGCGACTCGACGAATGCTGATGGAGGGTGAACTATTTAGGACCGACTTCTCCGCGCCGCGTCCCGTGGCGGCGATAGCCAGAGCTAGACCCGTGAATGGGGCTGCATCTGCGCTGCCCTCAGGGGGTTATCGTGCCAAACCAGATATCAGGTAAAGCAGACGAACTTTGAGGAGAGCCGCCCGAGTCGAGAGTCTCCTTTCCCCCATGACTCCCGCGTGCCCACTAGTGAAAAGCCGTCCCAGCCAACATGACCCATGGATCATTGAGGGAACGGTTTCCCAAGACTCGACGATCTCGTCTAGCAGAAGCCATTATAGGACTCATTTGCGATGGGCTGGAATCGAGGGCAGCGGCCTGGCAGGGGGCGGATGGTCAAGCAAATCCCATTCATCGAGGTAGCGCTGCAGAGCACAGGTACTGCACAAGGCTTGGGCTTTCATATTTGCGCTTCCACTCGCCTACTTGCCAATCGCACCTCCCACAGGCCGGACCAGGGGGGCCAGGCGTCGCACCGGCCAAGGGCCGCTATACAAGCCATGAGCAACCGTGAGGAGGGGTGTTAAGATGAGCTTGGCGGGCACCATTATTAGCGGAGATGACAGACATGAGTAGGCTTACTGTACTATCGCAGTAGGCGTGCATGCGACGAATAGAGACTGTGACGCGTCAAGCAGACGCCAAAGGCAAAACATGTGCGAATTTGGTTAACATCGCACTGTCAAAGATAGCCCCCTACTGCACTTGTACATTCCTGGCTGGTTAATCTCAAGGGAACTCCACTCACACCTCTTCTCCCTCTCACCCCAGTCGACGCCCCGTCCGACCCCCGTCGAGCCCAGTCTCTCGCAGACCTAGCAAGCCAGAAGCAAGTGTCCAGCCCAGAGTCCAGCAGACTCTCAAGCCAGCGTCCGGTCCTTCAGCATCCATCCCCTGCTCCCACCGGGCCATCCCCGTTCACAGCGCCAGCCAGAGGCCTAATCCACGTTTAAAGGCAATCATCTCGCTTGCGCCGCCAGCTTCTGTGTCTGAGCCTCCGATCCGCTCTGTCTCTTGCCTCCGTCGTCCGTCTCCCGTCTCTCCTCCTACTCACCGAGCTCCATCCCGACCGACGCGATCTTCCGTTCCAAACTCCCCGTTTGCGGTGCTCCCTCGACGAGTCGCTCGTTTCGCCCGACCGCGCCCTTCTGCCCCCGTGCAGTTTGGTCTCTCTCATCCTTTTCGATTCTGAACCCTACAGCCCAGCCACCGCTGCCTCAGTCCAGCAGCCTTTTAATTCTGCACCGCGAGCCCCCCCTCAAAGCCCAAGCTTCCGCCGCCAACTTTTTTTTTTTGCATTCCTCGCAACTTCTTCGTCTTCGACCGCGACACAGGCCCTTGCAGGCCAACTTTGAAGAGTTAGGGGTTGAGAAATTGGGTAGCTTTGTTTGGACTTGTTCATTAACCAGTAAGTCTCACCATTTCCTGCGCGACAAAGTGTGCACCGGAGGCAATTTTTGGCTATTGTCGCTTTGAGTGTGACGTGAGAATAATCGCCACCTGCCACTGTTCCGTTCCTCCCCGAATCATTATTTGGAGCTTCATTCGACACTTGGCCGGTTTTCACATTTCCTCGAATTTGCAACGCGGCTGGGCATTAACCGCCGGTTGAAAGCCTGGAATATCAAAGCGAAAGCACGATTTACACGCATCAGACAGCAGCTGACAAACTCATTAGATCAGCAAACATGTCCGATCAGCCCCAACCTGTCAACCCAACGGACGAAATCCAACCCCAGAACCCTACGGCCAACCCTGCAATGGCCAAGGACAAAGATCTGTTGTCGCCGGAAGATGGAACAACCTCCAAGAAGGGTCGTGGTCTTCTCCAAGTTCCTTCCAGATCGTCATCGCAAAGGAACCAATCGTCACCAACATCTACTGGATTGAGTGGGGCCACCGTCAGCGACCCGCGGAACAGCATCGGAAGCCGATCGAAAGACTCTAAAGGTAGCTTCCGGGGTAGGCGACGAAACGGCAGCACATCCAGCAACAGAACGGGCGCAGACACTGATCCATCAAACACACCCGTTAACTCTCAGCCGACATCTCCGGTCAGCCCTTCCCAGAAGAAGAAGAAGAACGGTGGCCTGTTTGCTCTCTTCGGATGCTGCGTCACATCCGAGACCACCAACCCGGGCGAGAACACCGAGAACGCCGTCAAGCTTGAAAAAGTTCCCCCACGACCAGCGACCGCAAAGTCGCGCACGCAGACTCCCCAGGAACAGCCTAAGCCCGCGGCAGAGAAAGAGTCTCAGGAGACCCCAGCGAACCACGAGGCCCAGAACGCGACCATCTCGTCTGGTAGCACCAACGACGAGATAACTGTGACGGAGAGGGAGAACCGCGAGTCCAAGCAGTCCATCCCCCCGGCGGTTACCATCGAGCCACCGACCGCGACCGCTACCGAGGAACAGCCCAAGGACGAATCGAACCAGGCCCCGCCCGCCGCCGAGAATAGCGACGTTGATATGCGAGATGCTTCCGTACCTGGGGCGGATGAGGCGCAAGTGGGTGCCGCCGCCGCTGAGGAATCAGATCAGGCACTGCCCCCTCCTGGTCCTGGTCCCGCCCCGGCATTGCCAGCTCCCTATACTGAGGCCGGCCCTTCTGCTCCGCCGCCGACGAAGTGGCTATTGCCCCCAATCGCTCCAGAGCACAAAGGCAGAAAGTGCTTAGTTTTGGATCTGGACGAGACGCTTGTCCATAGCTCCTTTAAGGTGTGTCCTACACCTGAAACACCATATCTGCAACATGCGCTAATTAACATTAATTAGATCCTCCATCAAGCCGACTTCACCATTCCCGTCGAAATTGAGGGCAACTATCACAATGTCTATGTTATCAAGCGCCCAGGCGTTGATGAGTTCATGAAGAGGGTAGGAGAGCTGTATGAAGTTGTTGTCTTCACGGCGTCCGTCTCTAAGGTTAGTTTATACTCTGGAGCTCCTGTGCGAAACTGCTCAGCTGACAACGCATTAGTACGGCGACCCCCTATTGGATCAGCTCGACATTCACAAGGTTGTTCACCACCGATTGTTCCGAGAGAGCTGCTACAACCACCAGGGCAACTATGTCAAGGATCTCTCCCAAGTTGGCCGAGACCTCAAGGATACCATCATCATCGACAACTCTCCCACTTCTTACATCTTCCATCCTCAGCACGCCGTCCCTATCAGCAGTTGGTTTTCTGATGCTCATGACAACGAGCTATTAGACCTGATACCCGTTCTCGAAGACTTGGCCGGCCCTAATGTGTCGGATGTCAGCCTTGTCCTCGATGTCACTCTCTGAGACACCAAATTTTCAATCTAGTATCACTACCACTTTATTTTGTCTTAACACCATTCTCACGAGTCACAACACACCTCGATCTGCAGAATTGCCGTCATAGCGGAAGGCGTTTGGTTGAGAGCTTTCGTTTCCTGGTGTAGATGTACTATTGTCCTAATCTTATATAATTGGGCCATGGTGGAAGTAACTGGTCCTCCATGAGCAGCTCAAACAAAACACCCTCAGCATGAGACTCGAAGGGATTCTCATATATAAAGAGATACCCCCCCTTATTTTTTTTTCCAGAGCAGGCATTGCCATCACATCCCAAGGATTCGGAGCGAAAAAAGATGGGACACAAAAGCACAGAACGGCTGTTGGAGGAAGAACAGGCTCTTCTCCTCCAATTAAGATGGATATGTTGGGGTTATGGAAAGCTGTGTGCGCGCTTAGAGTCGAGGGATGGGGTCTAGCTTTTTATGGTGTTAGATTCCGTGCTCAAACCTCGAGGGCGATGGAATTTTTTTTTATGTTTTTTTGGGTGGGAGAGTGGGCGTCGCGTTAGAGGCGCTCCCTTGTGGAAAGCCCCGTCGCTGAGGGCGGGGATTATTGCGATTCCATTTGTCTCATGGTTTGCGTCTTGATTCTGCTTCTGCTTCTCCTTTTTTCTTGATTATACACCTTATACATACCGGGTCTGCCGAGCAGATCCTGAAGCGAGCAAGAGTGCGTCAATGTTGATGGAACAAAGATCAGCAGGTGTGGAGGTCGCTGCCGTCTGCTCTACATAGGCTCCTCAAATTGTAAAACTCCCCCCAATACGGTGTACCTGTTCATGAGTGTTGCTTGAAGCTGGTTGAAAATGATGTAGACGTAAGATGGTGCCATACATCATACCAAATGTAGGCTTGGTTTCATAGAAGTTGACAAATGTGACAAGCCAATCAATCATGTTGAGGAAGTAACTGCGAACCAAGTTCTTCCTGCTCTCATTCGCTATCTGGGCCGTTAGAAAACTTTGTGAAATGCAGCATGTTGCCGCTATTTTGTCAAACACCGTGCGCTTTCACAGAGCTCATCGGGTCACCAAAAATACGGGGGCTTTCGGTTTGTCTTGCCAACCGCCTTGTTCTTCCTCGACAGCTCACATCGGTTTACCAAACCCCACTTGTTTGGATCGGCTTGTCTATACATGCTGCCTCCACCTCATGCTTGCTGAAATAGCATCGTTAATTGTGGTGATTGCCCTGGCCGGATTTGTTGCTTTTATTGGTATGGGTGCGCAAAAGGGGCTGGCCGGGTGTTTTTACAGTCGACTATGGACATTCTCATTTTTATTGGGCAATCGTAGAATCGTTAATACGAAGACCACAGCAACAGAGCTCTCGGAATAAAGCTATACGTCATTATTCGTCGGATTTCCCCCCAACCAGTCCCGATAGCTTGTCACTCTAGCCTATCGCACGTTGAGATAAAGGCTACAAACACCTCACTGCCTATTCAGGCACTGAACTACATATATACCCCACTTACTGGAAACTCCACAGTCACGTAGTCCGAGTAAGAAGGAAGGATGGATGTAGCAGTTGTCAAAAGACTATGCAGAACATCTCAAGAAGAGTCAATGTTTGAATGCTATTTTTGGGAACCTGCGCGAATTAAAAAAGGATGAAAAAAAAATACAAATCAATGCCAAATTTCGAATTATGCTGGGCGTACACGGAAGAATATACGGGAGAATTATTGGCAATACGATAATGTATCTACGTATCAACTTGCAAGGTCCTGAATAAAACCTGGCACGTTCCCTTGTGATCTCCGTGCAACTTATTAATTGAACGATTTACCTTTTCCGTCTCCTGCAGCTTGGTGGGGCAGTGTGGAGGTGGCCTTTTGCGGGGCTTTGGGGGCTAGGGGGGACATCCAACTGCGACGGAGAAAAGTTTGACCGGAGTCCTCATTTCTGGCGAAGGTGGCCTCAACTCGCTCCCTCCAGCTAGGGGCCATAATTTCGCCAGCCAAGCTTGCCGTCTTCAATTCCAACATTACAGCTACATCCTACCCTTCTTTTCGCGCCCATTCGATCCCGGAATCCTGCAGCGGTTCCTCGTCACTCTCCTTTTATAACGCCTTTCGGGTTTCTACATAATGGTACGCGCGCTTTGTCCCCGGTTTCCCAGACGTCGTCCAGCAATTGCACGTGGTCGCGACGCATCATGGTTTAGCGTCGCAATCCCTGGGAGCTTTGCTGGCTACGGCTGTGCTTGGGCGATCTTGTCACTCAACGCCATGGATCTACCGACTCAATTTGAATGGCAGCTAACACAAATCCTTTCAGTCTTCTCCTCGCCCCTCTTCTCCCGATAACGGCGGCGCTGCTGCCAGTGGCGCCAGTGTCGGCCGCCCTTTATCCCCTACTCCCCCTGGCGGCCCCCGAACTGCCATCCGACGACGTGCTGCCGCCGACCAGAAGGAGAAGATTGCCAATGCTCGACCAAGCAGCACCCGAGCCGCCGGTGCTGGCGGCTCCAGCAGCACCATGCTGCGTACGTTCCCATTACCTGGTCGTGTGACACTGCGACTGGTGTCATGATACATGCATGACGTGTTGCTAATATGTCACAGGCCTCTACACCGACGAGTCTCCCGGCCTGAAGGTCGACCCCGTCGTTGTCCTCGTCCTGTCCCTGGTTTTCATCTTCAGCGTTGTTGCTCTTCACAGTGCGTTGCACCATACTCTGCCCCAACGTACAAAGTTATCTAATTATGCCATAGTTATTGCCAAGATTACCAGGAAATTCTCGAGCTAAATAACGATGGTTGATGACGGAGCAGATTGATTGCGGAGGCATATGGGATGGGGTGCTTTGCACAGTGGCGTAGGTTTCATCTGGGATATTCGATGATGTGGGATCTACATTGGGGTTAATTTTGGCCGCCACGCCGGACGTTTTGTTTGTTGCACCGCGGTTCTTTGGACGAGACAACCTTGTATTATACCACGAAAACAAATCGGTTCGAATAGCACAACTGGGTTCATTTTATGCGCAAAATAATAGTTTGAGGAGCCGGTGGGCATGTTCGTGATAATTAAAAATACTAGACACCTTTCGAAGTTCAACTTTGGGTCCATTGAGCTCCTGTGTCCGTGCAAAATCTGACAACTAATCGTACAATTATAATTAATCATTGACCAATCCATCCACCCTGGGTCCTGATTCGCGGAAATGAACAAGGTCTAGCTAGACTCCCTTCAAGGTCACCACGAAAGCAACCAGTTACAGCGTCAATGCGATCAAACCCTGTGCAATGTCAGTAAATGCCGTGTTCAAGCCGACATGGGATTCAACGTACCATGTTCATAAAAACCAAAACAAAAAGGCCAATAGCAACCCTCAATCCTTCGTCATGACCAACTGTCCCAAGGCCCAACCGTGAGAGGGAATGGAGTTAGCCTTGCCCATTCGTGTGTGTGTGCCGAAATAACCAGCTATATACTGATATGCATTGCCCCGAGAGTTATGTCTCGGGTGAGAGTCTCCACCTTTAGTCCTTGGACAATTGCTTGCTGATACGGTCGATTTTGTGCTGCTTGACAGCCTTTTCTGCCTCCAAAGCGTCCACTTCTTTTTCCTTTTCGGCGATGAGCTTGTTCAGATCGCACTGCTCCTCTTCAATCGACATCCTCCCTTGTCTCAACTCCCTCTTGGCGTCGAAATGACCCATCCCAGTCAACTCCTCGTTCAAGCTCAAGATGACTCCATTGAAATTCATCTTCTCGCGCTCCATTTCGCTAATTTCTAGCTCCAGTTGAGTAATCTTCTTGCTAAGTTCGAGCTGGTTGGTTTCCAACGCCGCTCGTTCTTCCTTCAACCTCCGCTCCCCCTCGTTGCTTTCGGGAAGCAGACCAAAGCCCGCAGAAAGGTACAGAGGCTTCTTGGGCGACTCCTCTCGCTCTTTCTTGGAAATTGGCTGGGCAATGTTCTGAGAACTGGGAGGCGAGATTTTGTCCAAAGCACGGAGGTCGGCCTCGAAAGAGGCTTGGAAGGCGATGCGAGGAGCTGCATCAATGGCGACCTGACGGACGGGTCTGCGAAAGAATGAAGCAATTTTTTGTTGCTTGGCTTGAGGAGGACCCCGGTAGAGAGAAAACTGTTGAAGAGGGTCCATGTGAGGAGAGTCTTGGATCGTAAGATCAACAACAGGCAATTTGAGGGCCGCTCTGCAAGCCCCAGCGATCATGTCATAATTATCAACCTGTGAGCGTGAGACCTTTTGCCCAAGAACGCGTCCAAGATTAACTTACAATTTCGCCATTTTGAATCCGAGCGACAGCATGTTGGACGGCCTTGGCCTCGTTGATCGCATTTTCAGGGACCTATAAAGCAGTTGAGCGTCTGCGCCATTCAATATAAGAGTGTAGAACAATAATTACAGCATCGCATTTGCTATGGCTTCTATAGCATCTGGTGCATTTATTCGATTTAACAGTATCTGTCAGGCGATGAGTGTCTTTTCACCTTTGTCATTGGAGCGTATTAGGGACCGGGGAAGTAACTTACCTTGCTGGAAAACGCACATGCACTTTGCGACATCAGCTCTGGGGTTAATCATTCCCTTAAGGCACCGGAGGCATGGCGTGCGCTCAGACAGCGCAAGGGCATTGGAATTCTGAGTTTCTTTCTTGGAAAAAGATCCCAGCTCATCATAGTCATCACTGCAAACTGATTAGCAATATGGAGGTTTGACTTGGAAACACCGTGTGAATACAGGTCTGATGCCTGGAATGATACACATGGTCAGAATAAGAATCAACCAGAGTCAGGGTACGAAAGAGATACCGAGCGTTTGATGCTAGAGTAAGGAGAGGAACTGAAAGCATCAGTGTTGAGCTTCATTATGAACCGCTGGGGGGGTAATCGAATCGAGAAAGACTAGTTGATAGGTGTCGAAAGGCAATGTAAAATGGCCTGGCAGGACAGGGAAGATTGTTTTCGAAAAGAATGACTAATTCAGCAAATGGTGACAAAAAGAAGGTTAATAAAAGAAGCGCAGATGCTCTAGAGAAGTGTGGGAACTCTGCGAGCTGCGAGTACCAGTTGAAGGAGAAGAAGGCGAAGGAAAGAATTAGGAGCATATCATTATTGGAAAATAAAAACTGGACGCGTCAAGCGGATCGCGCTAAGCAGCCAAACATCTGTCAAGCGAACGTGGCAGTTGACGGAACTGTTCTATCTGGACGTGATGTGGGTGAGGAGGAACTTGGTTCGTTAGCGGCTAAATGCATGGAGCAAGCTTGATGTTGGCTTTTGCCATGACCATACCATACGAAGGGCCACCAGGATCTAAACAATGTATTTAAGTAACATGTATTATAAAGTTAGTATAATTTTTATAAATCTTTATGGTTTTATATATTTATTCCCGTACTTATTCGGTGGGCACCTCGTCTTCTTTTCTGATCTATGCATTTTGACGCCGGCATGCTCAGGACTACAACTGAATGAATGGAAAGCCCAAGAGACAGTGATGCACGAAGAATCCAAGTAGTACATATGTCATTTGAAATGTGAATTTTGACCTGCGATTCTCGTTTCACCGAAGCAAATGTATTTGGAAAATGGTTATTTATGACAGGTTTCGGATGCTGTGCGGCGTCTTTGATTCAGTTGTCCGACCTTGAGCAGTGGCCATGCTTTGACACACCCCCAGCGTTTCGCGACCATTGGCGCAGCATTGAATAGTTACGATGTGGAAACCGGAAAAGGAGATTTGTGATCGGCAGATTTTCTCTACCCGACTCGCCAACGGATTTTTCGCATTCTGAAAAAAGGCCCGATCCCAGATCATGGGCTATTTTTGGGCAGGGGCGAGGCGTAAACGTGGCTCGGCTTTCAACTCAGGCCCAAAAAGATGGCTGACGTCGAGAGCTCCAAAACCAAACCCCACCATTGATGCTCCTGTTAAATAATCCCAACAGCTTCTTCCACGCCGTGATATTTTCCCCCTCTAATGCTGCCTCCAGGCTCGACTATGTCGTAGGCCCGCATCGTTCGAACCAATCCTCCGACGTTTGGCGCCATGGCAGTCATCGACGAAAAGCAGCAGCTGGCGCGACAGGAGTCTGCCCATCTGCGGGCCGTGCCGGATGAGGCCTCTCAGACGCTCATTACCGACGGCTTTCAGCTACCTGATATCGACCCTGGTGATTCTCAGCCCCCGCTGTATGGGGATAGCCACGATAATCTCCAGTTCTCCCAACCGGGGTTTGAAGCGGGCGCTGTGCTGACGGGCAAGTTCAAACATGACCGTTTTTCCCTGTCGCGGGCTCGCATAGCTAACACCACCATCTAGGCGATGGCCGAGTTAACATCAACATCAACACAAAGACCCGGCGACTTGCCGACCTGCTTGCTCCGACGCTCCAAAACCAAATATCTATCGAACCCGAACCCGTTGACCTCCCTCCTGCCTATATCCCACCGAGCTTGGGTGGCCAGCCGGGCCAGACCCCTCCCCCGCCGCTCAATGTTGTCATACAAATTGTTGGCTCGCGCGGTGACGTCCAGCCATTCGTCGCCCTCGGAAAGGTGCTCAAAGAAACATATGGTCATCGCGTCCGAATAGCCACCCATACGACATTTCAGAAATTTGTTGAAGAAAATGACCTTGAATTCTTCAATATCGGGGGTGACCCAGCAGAGCTGATGGCCTTCATGGTCAAACATCCCGGTCTGATGCCGGGATTCGATGCCATCACGAGTGGCGAAGTGAGCAAACGAAGAAAAGGAATCCAGGAGATTTTATTCGGATGCTGGCGCTCCTGTATTGAAGCGGGAAATGGGTTGGGGCCACCACCAAAACCCCATCGCAAGAATGCGCCTCTTGATACTTCTTTGGAGCTACCTGGAGAGCCATTTGTCGCTGATGCCATCATTGCGAACCCGCCCAGCTTTGCCCACATCCACATTGCAGAGAAGATGGGAATTCCTCTGCACATGATGTTTACGTGAGCTAGCATCCAACTGGCTTTGCAAGTCTGTCTGCTGACCTCTCATTAGCATGCCATGGTCCCCCACAAGAGCTTTCCCCCACCCTCTAGCAAATATCCAGTCTTCAAACGCTGATGATGTCATGACAAATTATATGACCTATACGCTTGTAGAGATGATGACCTGGCAAGGCCTTGGCGACATTATTAATCGGTTCCGAGAGAAAGCGCTCGACTTGCCACCACTATCTTTGATTTGGGCACCTGGATTACTTGCAAGGCTCAAGGTGTCCTGGACATACTGCTGGTAAGTAAATAAATATTTTGAAACAGGCTTTTCTAATATTTGCAGGTCGCCCGCTCTGATCCCCAAACCCAATGACTGGGGGCGACACATTGATATCGCTGGCTTTTTCTTCCTTAACCTCGCATCTTCATATACACCTGACCCTCAGTTGGAAGCTTTCCTTCGCGATGGACCCCCTCCCGTGTACATTGGATTCGGGTCGATTGTTGTTGACGATCCTAATGCAATGACCGAAATGATTTTCGAGGCAGTTAAAATCGCTGGTGTTAGAGCATTGGTTTCTAAGGGTTGGGGTGGTCTCGGAGCTGACGAGCTTGGGCTCCCTGACAACATATTCATGTTGGGAAATGTTCCTCACGACTGGCTCTTCGAGCATGTCTCTTGTGTCGTCCACCACGGTGGCGCTGGTACTACCGCTGCTGGTATCAAAGCTGGAAAACCGACTATAGTTGTGCCATTCTTTGGTGATCAACCATTTTGGGGCGCCATGATTGCCAGAGCCAATGCTGGGCCGGACCCAATTCCTTACAAGGAGTTGACGGCAGAAAAACTGGCTGAAGCAATCAAATTCTGTCTTCTCCCAGACACCATGGATCAGGCGACCCAACTGGGCCAAAAGATTCGAGAAGAAAAGGGCACAGACGTTGGTGGTAAGAGCTTTCATGACCATATCGACACTGACAAGATGCGATGTTCTGTCGCCCCAAGCCGGACTGCTGCCTGGAGAGTGAGGAGAACTGGTGTTCGGCTGAGTCCTCTTGCGGCTGCAGCGTTGGTTGATGAAGGACTCTTGGAGTATACTGATTTAAAGCTGTCAGTTTATCTCCATTCTTTCAGAGGCCACTGAATCTAACTTGGTATAGACATCGCCCAGTAGAATACATCACCGAAGACCAACCGCCAGATCCAATCTCTGCGGGCGCGTGCTCGCTAGTTGCAGACCTTGGGGGCATTGGAATGGCCATTGCTGACATGCCCAGAGATGCTTTCAAAAGTTTCAAAAAGGTCCGAGAGACCAGTCCAGCAGAGACAAAACCGACTCAGGCAACTGAAAAGCCCAAAACCCCACCAAGTGCGGGTTCGACGCCAGGCCCGATCTTTGCTGAGCTCGATAACACCTCCTCTTCAACTACCTTGGGGCACGAGAATGCTTCCGTTACGACCAGGAGCGAGACAAGCACTGGCGCCGGAGCCTCGACCATGCGTACAAGCCACTCTAACCTTTCTCAGCCATCCATTAGCGATGCATCAACAATCTCGACATCCGTTTCAGGGGCACCCTCCAGTTCCCACACACAGGCTAGCTCTCGTTTCACAAAGGAGCAATTCACGCAGGCAATTTCAGATGGAGATTTATTGCAAGTGAATCGTGCTCGACTGGAGGCGGCAGCTGGGACGGGCCGTGGTGTCGGACGTATCGTTTCTACGGGTGTCAAGTCCCCTATGAATTTCTGTCTCGGATTGGCCAAAGGCTTTCGCAATATCCCAAGACTCTATAACGACGACACAATCAGGCCAGTTGAAAAAGTGACAGATCTCGGCACTGGAATCAAAGTGGCGGGCAAGGAACTGGGATATGGCTTCTTTGACGGAGTTGCGGGTCTCGTAACTCAACCCTTGAGAGGCGCCGAGAAGGAAGGTGCTGTAGGTTTGGTTAAGGGATTCGGAAAAGGAATCGGAGGATTGATTGCAAAACCAGCGGCTGGTAAGTTTACTAATACCGCAAACTTGAAACAAAGACTGACGTGCCAAGGTATTTGGGGCATACCGGCATACACGATGCAAGGTGTCCACGCGGAAATCAATAAATACTTTGCCGTGAGCGTCCAGAATTATATCATCTCTTCACGAGTTGTTCAAGGGCAACGAGAATTGCAGTCCTCGAGCCATGAAGAGAGGGGAGATATTCTCAAACGCTGGGACAACTCCAAGTTTGTCCTCAAGAATTTATATATGAGGAAGAGGAAAGAGAAGAACGACGGAAAGCTTCCATCAATCACCATGCCCATGGATGGTAGCAGTGATCCATCCAATATTCCGACGGGATGGCTGCAAACCAAGCGCTTGTCGTTTGAGGAACGGAAACGACTTCAAGCCAACAGGGAAGCATGGAATGCGGGTCATGTTGACGTGAAGCTACAGCAATCGGAACAAAGCACGCAGGCGATGTCGGCAGAGGATGCCGAACTCGAGAAAGCCATTCAGGCCTCAGTTCGGGAGACTTCTAAGGGAAATGCCGAGGAGGATGCAATGGTGGAGGCTGCTATTCGTGAGAGCATCCGTGCCGTCCAGGAGAGAGTTCAGTCAACCGATACTGCTGGTCCGTTGCCTGAGAAAAACCTCACCATATTTGATGACGAAGAGTACCAGATCACGGACGAGGAGTATCAGAATCTTGTTGAACAGGCGATTCAGCAGAGCATGTTTACAGATGCGTCACAGCCACAAGAGTCTGGGTTTATGAAACTGGATGCTCTGGACACCAATACGGCGTCTTATCAGCAGCCACCGAATGACGAGGATGCTGAGATGCGGCGCGCTATAGAAGAGTCCAAGGCCACAGTGTTTACTCAGCCTAGCCACAATGATGCTAACCTGCGGCGAGCTCTCGAAGAGTCGCAAAACGTCACTGCCTCCCCTGCAAACGCGGACGAGGATTCTGAGCTGCAGCGTGCCATTGAAGCTTCCAAAGAAGCAATGCAGGAGGAAATGACGCAACGTACCGAGGAGGAGATTGTTATGGAATACGTCAAGAAGCAAAGCCTAGCTGAAGAGGAGTTTCGCCGCCAGAGCACAAAAGGCAAGGGAAAAGTGGGAACAGAAAACGAGGAGGAAGACGAGGAACTGCGGAAAGCAATGGAGGAGAGTCTGAAGATGAGTCGGGGTGACGATGCTGGACCATCAAGGAGTTAGTTGATGGTATGGTTGCATGATGAGTGATAGTACCTTTACGAAAACGGGCAAAGAAAGGATACCCATTAAGCGCGACTTGCACAAGTACAGATAGATATTATACACGGCCGCAGTTGTTGCCCTGAAATTGCATTCTTATCAGGATATTCTATGAAGGTAAATTAACATATGCTTAAATTGTCCAGCGATGCGCACACTCTATTGTGGATGGCGCTGGTAAGATTTCAAAAGGGTTGCAAAAGAAAAACAAAAAACACCACCCATTTTCTGAGTAAGACAACTGTGCTATGCCGAGAGAAAATATCGATTTGATTGATTGATTACAACCCTCCCATGAGATCGTGGAGCTCTTGCTCATCCGCCTTTCTGACTGCATATCGGGCGTGCACCATGTCCCACAGGACATTGGCAGACCACATGTAAGCCGCCGCGTTGGCAGCCATAAGCGCGGCGTGGGCAGTCGGGGGGAGCATCCTGGAGATGAGCGTGACGACAATGGACTGGACAATGGAGAAGGCGACCCAGTGCCGGGTGATGGACCACGAAGCATTGGCTTTCTATGTGAGAGCATTGTGAGTATATGTGAGGAAAAGAAAGCTCACGAGGCAGGGGAGAATGAACAAATGAGGAGGGGGTCCCAGGCCACAACATACCTCGACTTCTTCCAGCACGCTCTCCCAATACTTGCTTGGCCGCTTCACGCACGAGTTCCTATCCAGCACCGTCTTGACGAACCTGTCCGAGAGGGTGACGTCGAGCCCGCGATGCCTCTTTGCCAGCCTGGTGGCGAGCATCCACATGCGCTGCCTCCGCTCGCGGGCCGGTCCGGGGGACATCTTTGCGGCGCGGGCGAGGCACCTGTCGGCGAGGTCCTGGTACACAAAGGGGAGGTGGGCAAAGTGAAGCTTGACGGTGCGGGCGGTGGGCGGTCCGTGAAGCGGCAGCCGGTGGTGGAGGTAGAGCTGGTCCTCAGGGAGGAAAGGGGAGCGGCCCCGGGGGAGAGTGGGAGACCTCGAGCGAGCGGCGCTGGCGTTGGCTTGGGAGCTCTTGGGAGCTTGGCTTCTGCTGGATGTCGTGGAAGCGCTGATGGTGCATCCGCCAGCCTGTGCCTTGCGGGTGGCGTCCCAGATCCTGACCCAGGAGCCAAGAGATCGAGGGCCCAGCCTGGCATCTAGCGGCGGCTTGGGAGAAACACTGCGGGATCGGGGTTGGAAATTGTCCTTTTTATCACTAGAGCGGGTGCCCTCGCCCGCGCAGTACAGGGGCGAAGGGGAAGGGTGAAGATTAGAAACAGCCTTGGAGCCATATGAGGATACATGTTCCGCCAAGCGCTCGACGAATGCTCGGCATTGCCCCAGGTACCATATGACGCATCCTGTCCCAGCAGAGATGATGTATGTGATCCAGGAGTAGTATAATACGGAGGGGATAAACATGCAAGCAAGAGTCCACATTGTTGGTGCTGGTGTCGCTGGTGTGATGTCAATGATGTTGGCGGTCTTTCTTGGCAGTCCTTGGAATTGGTGGATAGCGTCAAGCCACTCACTCTCAGTGAGCAGTAGTGATGAGAAAGTGAAGAGAGTAATAAGGTATATATATGAGGCAAGGAATAAGACGGGAATTAGAATCTTGATTAAGCTTGAGAAGGGCCCAGCCTTATGAAACGAGACGAAATGTTTAGCTTCATGAGACTAGATGCTGGGTCCTTGAACCCTGATTTAATGCACGCCGACAGGAATGACAGCAACCAAGCAGAAAAACGACAAGCTACCCAAAATTGCGCGGCGTGTGTCGTCACCAGGTTCCATCCCCCGTGCTTCATTGCCCCGACAAAGTCACTCTTAAACGCCAGGCTATGGTTTGCCTACCGGAGACGGACCCCAAAACAATAGTGCGTGTGAGTTGGATGGCATTAAAGACGAGAAGAAAACAAGCGACAGCCAGACAAGACGGTCGACGAGGGCGGTTCCCCGACGGATCCGTGGCCTTGCATGTCAAGTTCCCCGCGTGGGCGGAATAGGCAAAGGCACGTCGCGGCGGAGCATGGAGAGCGGCGCGGGCTCAGCCATATCGCATCTGCGGGTTGCCACCGGGCGGAGGAGCTTCATACTGGACGCCGTTGGGGGGTGCTCCAAACTGACCCGGGGGGGGCACTCCAAACTGACCCGGGGGGGGCACCTGTCCGCTGCCGCTGTTGATCATGGCCTTGACGTCTGGGCGGTTCTCGAGGGGCTCATGGAAGTTGCAGATGTGACAGGAAACGTCTGTGTTGCCCGAGACGGAGAGTGGGATGACGGGCTGTTGGCGAGATGGTGTGATGTGGTCAGCTACAATTTGTACATGTTTACGTTGTATAGGTACGGGATGCTATTATCCTCTCTGTGCCATGCCATGCTAAGCCATGACATGATACGGCAGAGAGGGGAGGGAGAAGAAGAAGAAGAAGAAAAAAAAAAAAGGAAAGTAAAAAAAAAATTAAAGAAAAAAAGAGAAAATGACAATACGTACTACCCAGCAAAAGGTAAACCACGGGTTACTCTTGAGGACGTGGCCTGCCATGTTGCCGCAGTGGTGGCATTGGCAAATCATTCCTTCGTAGCCGGGCACCTCTTTGCGGAAAGTGTGCTCGCCGCACACAAAGAAGAAGAACATGATGCCGACGGAGACCGACGATTGGGTGCGATTGGGCGAGAGACTGAGAGGGTGAGCGAGATAGAGAGCGAGACGCGCTCGGCACGTTCGGAGAACCGCAATCGGTTTGGACGAGTCGAAAGCTAACTGCTCGCGTGTTATGTGTGCGTGCGTGTGTGCGTGCGTGTGCGTGCGTGTGCGTGCGTGGAGCTGGGCGAACGAACGGGGCGGGAACGGAGGGCGTCACGTCAGCTCAAGGAGGATGCGCCGTGTGTTGACGGAGATCAAGTGAATCAAAGAGATGCTTGCGGCGGAGTGAGCATTTAGTAGTCACGGCAGGTTTCCTAGCTGCAGCGGGACGGCTGGAGATGGGACACTGCACGCCGCACACTAGTTATTTGAACAGGTCGTCGTCACCTCCCTTTCCCTCCGCTACGAGCGTTTGGGCCTGGCTGTTGGCGGGTGAGGCGCAGTGGGCTTGGCAACCAAAACGCTAATTGCTGGGCTGTCGAATTGCGGCTGGCCTTTTGCCACAGTTGCATGTGGTGCGACGGTGCGTGTAAGTTGTGCTTGTTCGCGTGCGGTGGGCAGTTGGTTATCATGTGGGAGACGAGTTAGTTGGAACATAGTTCAGTTCAGGTAACAAAGAAACAATGGTCAAGGACATTGGACCCCGATGTTGACTTGTGTTGACTTGTGTTGACTTGACGCTCGCATCTTGATGATGGCCATGACTGGCATCTGCTGCAATCCGCTGGAGGGTTCCCTGATCGACCACTACCGACGGTTCCGTCCAGCTGCCACACCCGCTACACTTTAGTGACCGGTACTTACCCCACGCAGAGCACGGACCACCCGTAGACTCGACTCGACTCGACTCGGCATCCCATGTACCTGCAGCTGCGTCATTGGCAGAGCCCAAAGGAAAAAAAAAAAGCTAAACTCGACTGCAGCATCGCCGTGACTGGTAATCAGCTTCCTCCCACGCGACAGCTACGCGGTGCCCAAGCCACCGCTCACAGTCCCGACGGAAACCCGATACGAACTGTCTTGGAATCACCTGCATATCGGCCTCGAAATAGCAATTGCGCCTGCTTGCCAAGTTTCTCCGAGTTGACGATGCCGCAATAGGCATCCAACTTGGCCGCGCTCTCTTTCCCCCCACCACCATCGACAATTTTCATCCACGAACTCGTCTCTGGCAGACATTGCCGACGCAGCCATGTACGACCTCAACATTATGTGGTCGCCTTCCACGACCCAGGACCAGCTGCTTCAAACCCTCTCGCTGGCCTCGACCCTCGGCTATGCGACCGTCGCCCTCAACCACACCTTGACTCTACCCCTCCCAGCCGCGCCCGTTGCGCCATTCCCTTCCGCCGCAGCGCTGTCTGCTTCCCCTTCGGCGCCCAAGAAGCTCCCAAACATCCTCCACCGAGCTACACTCCCTCTTGCCGACCCTGCGGCGTCCAACTACCGCCTCCCGTCGCTCAATACCGCCTACGACCTCCTGGCTATCCGGCCACTCACCGAAAAGGCCTTTCAGAATGCCTGCCTCACTCTCGACATCCCCATAATCTCTCTCGATCTTACTCAGCACTTCCCCTTTCACTTCAAGCCCAAGCCCTGCATGGCTGCCGTGACCCGTGGCGTCCGTTTTGAAGTGTGCTACAGTCAGGCCTTGGCCGCAGACCCTCGTGGCCGTGCCACCTTTATCGGCAACGTCACCAGCTTGGTGCGAGCCACACGGGGGCGAGGAATTATACTTGGCAGCGAAGCCAAGGATGCGCTCTCTTTGCGCGCACCCGCCGATGTGGTTAACCTGATGAACGTCTGGGGTCTGCCTAGTGAAAAGGGCATGCAGGCCTTTGGGACACTGGCGCGCTCTGTCGTCGTCAACGAAGGTATCAAGAGGAGCGGTTTCAGGGGCGTTGTGGATGTGGTTGAGGTCGCCAAGAGAGACGAGCAAGAGGAGGCGCAAGAAGGCCAGGGGGGAAAGAAGAACAAAAACAAGGGCCAGAACCAAAACCAGAAGAGAAAGACTGGCGACGAGGACCCACAACAGTTGAGCAAGCGACAGGCCAAGAAGATGAAACTCGCATCTAGAGCAGCAGCTTCGGAAAAGAAATAAACATGATCGACCGGCGTTATTTTTTGGGAAGTGGAAGGCTAAAAAAGAAGCACGGCATGATACCCATGGAGAATGAAGACGTGTTTCCGGAATTCCGAGCTCGTCCATATTATTACCACTATCGAAACCCAAAAAAAATCTATGTACATTTTCTCCAAGCGATTTCACCAAGTCTTACAGAAATTTGTACAGTGACCACACAGAAGTCGAAATTTCCTTGTCTATGACTAATTCTACGCCGCGTTTGTCGCCCGAGCCGCAATACCCGCTGTAGCCGGCGCTAAGTTGCCGAGGTCGAGAACGCTGCTGAGGCTCAGGCTAGAAATGTTGATGCCAGCGCGGGTTGTGCTCGAGGGAGCATCCGCGGGGGCACTAGTGGCCGTGCCTTGAACAATCGACCCAAGCTCAGCCGAAGGGTCGGGCTCAAGACCGCCCAGGTCCACAGAGGGAACAAGACTGGTGGCTTGTTCCTGTGATGTCGTCGTGGGATTCATTATGATTTCCGATTTCATCGTTTCCGTTGAAGTTGCAGCGGTAGTAGTAGGCAAGGGCGAAGAAGTAGCCAGGGGTGAAGAGATGGCCGACGAGGCAGCCGAAGAGACGGCCGAAGAAACGGCCGAAGAGACCACCGAAGAGACCACCGAAGAGACCACCGGCGCGATTGATGTACTGATGACCACAGCGGGTGTTGTAGTTACGAGGGGGTCGAAGGAGAAGGTGGTGGTTGGCAGCAGGCTGTGGGCCAGGGGAAGGGTAGAGACTCCGACGCCGTTTTGGGCGCTGTCAACTCCGCTGGCAGCCTTGAGACTCATATTAGCATGCAACCTATCAAGCGGGCAACAAAAAAAAAGGATGAATACTCACAGGAGCCGCGCATGTTCCTGCGACGGTCTCTGTTATCGTGATGGTAGCCTGGCCGCGTTAACATCCCCGTGAATAATTGGGAGCCGTGTGTGTCTTACTGCTTCGCCCGCGACAGTAATCACTTCAGTCGCTGTGACGGGTTGGATAAACGTCTCGGTGACAGTTACGGGCTGGCGGCAAATTCTTTGTTAGCATCTCCAGCATGAAAGATGGATGAGCACCGAGTACTTACAGCCGCCTCAGCTACCTGGGTGACAATCTGAGTGAGAACCACCGGATCGGCCGCAATAGTGACCTGCAGCGTCTCCGTCACCAATTGCGTGACGTACGAGATGCGAAGCCTAATAGACTATGGTTATTCCCACAAACACTTTTTCATATCTGGGTGCTGACGGAAGAAAAAAAAATTAAAATTATGTATACATGTTACTCACCCTTCAAACTTGGGCGTCGTTGCGACAACCGCAGACTCTAGCCTCTTTGCCTCGCGGCGAAACCCATTTCTGCTACCGGCGGTTGCGGCCTGAATGACAAGGGGAATTGGTGGTTAGCTTGTGGAAGTTCGCATTGTTGTTGTTCCTGGACACGGAGGGACTAACATGGGCGAGATAGATGGGCATGGCCCAGAGACCCAGGGTTGTTAACCTCATTCTCCCTTTACCCGGGTATTTGTCACTCAATACTAATATATTGATCCGTTTTGGAGACTCGCGAGTGTGCGTGTGTCGGGAAATACATCAAACAGTCCAGCCGTTGATGTAATTCTCTCTCTCTCTCTCTCTCTCTCTTTGTTTAAAGGAGAGCTCAAACTCGTGAGGAATCAAAAAGAAACGGTTTTGGTCAATCGATCGTAGAGTCGTGTCAGCGCAAAGGCTGGTGGCAGTGGATGGTCGATATCGAAAATGGTTGCCCGAGGCAGATGGAGAATGGAAAAATAAAAATAAAACAAAGTGTCGCCAGGACCAGGCCCGACGACAACGCGGACGTTGAAAGAGTGTGAAAGGGTGAAGGCAAAGCGAAATTTACACAATCGCAAGTATAGACTACAGAAGACAATGTGGAAAGAACAAGAGTGAGAGATCACAGATGGGAGGAAAGGAACGGGGCAGACGGCGAAGATGCCCAACCCCCGACGCATCCCCCCAATTGCTGTCGCCGCCGGTGCGCCGAGTGACTGCAAAGAGGGCCTTTCCCCCTTCGGCCCAGGTTCGAGACTGAGGCTCAAACGGGGGGGATTTGATACCATGGTGGTTCGGTCCATGACCAGGGCTGGAGGCTCCCTGGGCTTGGGGCTGCCAAGGGGTTGCAGTGCGGGTGGGGGTTTTCTTCTCCTCTCTCTCTCTTCGGCTTCGCTTGAGACCGACCGAGCCGGTGACATGACAGGAACTGCAAGGGCTGCTGCAGTGACGGTTTGCAGACCCGCGGAGACCAGACCGGGGGGGTTTCAAGATGGTTTGCTTCAGATGGTCTGAAACTTTTCTCAAGAGGTTGCAAAACATTCAAGTCACTTTCGGTCAATGCCATGCTATTACTTTTATTTAATAACACACAAGGGGAAAATAAAGAATTAAAGAGTTTATCAATCCCCCCTCCCCCTCCCTTCAAAAGAGTAGTTGTCATTGCTCAACGGAAGAAGAAGAAAAGGACCGTGATGAGCCAGGGGGAGGGGCGGTTCAACCCTTGCAACCCGCGCCATCATCTGGTCTCTCTTCTCCGTCGCCGATTGCTGGAATCTCGCGCGGGCAGAAGCCGTGGGCTGAAGCGGGAGCGAGGGGGGGGGGGGGGGGCAAAATGGCGCCACACCACCAGACACTCGGCGAGAGCGCCACGATTTTGATGTCCAGACGACAGGCGACGGGGAATCAAACGCGGGCTGAGGGCCGCCCAGTCTCAAGTTTTACTCCCGCAGCACTGTCGGCAGCAGCAGCCGCCCGCCATGGGACATGGGACATGACGTGCAGCAGATCTCTCACTAACCAATATTTTTATATATATATATATTTTTTGAATGTCGTAGGCGCCTAGTGAGATCGTACTAGAGTAAAGGAAAAAGAAAAAAAAGGTCGATGGGCGCTAATATTCCAAAAGCGAAATCAAGGAGATGGAAAAAATCACATTCTCTCCGCCTTGGCGTGCCCTGTCATTTATCTCATCGTATCCCGTCTGCTCGGTTCGCGTGGTAGTTTGGGTGGGTGGCTCTCTCTGTAACACTTGGTTTCTACATTCGGCTTCGTCCAGACTTTTTCGTTCTCCTCCCCCGTCCCCTGTCCCTAGTGTTTCGGAATATCCTACCGAGCCAAGCCACTTTTATCCGCTTTCCCCATCCGCAGTGCAACTGTACTGGCCAAAGAGCCCACTTGATCGAGTCGCAGAGTGGCAGGTCGCCGATGCAGTTGTGTGTGTATGGTTGACGGGCACAGCTGGGGGTGTTTTTTTTTTATATCTTATTTTAATGAGACGGTGCAAGCGGTGGGCTATGTACTGAGAATATACATAAGCTTAAACCAGATCTGACAATGCGAGATAACTAATCGTGGGTTTGTGTCTAGTAACATTTTCTCAACCTCGTCATGACCTCCCGATCGCGCAAGGGCTCTCTCAAAGTTTGATGCGGCATCTTCGATTGCTGTCAACATGTCAACAAGGCTAGGCTCCTCTCCAGATTGATAGATTGAGTGCAGATGGGGCTTAGTTGCTTGCGTTGACAGGACGTGAGGAAGAGTGTATTGTCGAGTAGGCTTTTGACCAAAGAGACTTCAATTAAGATGGCTCGCAACTGTAACGGGGGCATCACGAACAACTTCTAGGCAGATTTTGCATACGGAAATGACCTTATCAGCTATCTGTATAAAGTCATTGATACTGCTGCTGATGCTGAGTGGGTTCATTATGACGCAATGTTGACAAGCGGACACTAAGAAGCATCTGGATGACAAAGTAAGAAGATGAAAGTTATCACCTCTTGTCTTTTTGTGTGCTCCAGGCGATATAAAAGTAGGTGTATTGTGGCTTAGGCACTTACACTTAGAATGCCCAACAAGCCAATGCAACCGCCACACTGCGATAAACGTATTGATTGGCCGGGAGGACTTGATGGCAGAATGTCAATAAAACAGCGGTGGTCTACGCGAAATGCAATCGTCAAGTGAAGTCTTTCACTGATGATAAGCCGAATTACCAGCCTGTGCATATTCCGAGATGACCACCGCTTTTTTTTTTTTTTTTTTTTTTTTTTTTTTCCCCCTTCCAAAAAAGATGGAAAACCTCAAGGCGCCCCCAAACCACCAAGGTTCAAACAACCGAATTTCTATTTCTTGTGTTAGACCAACAACCTCGAAACCACCTACCCGCGCGTTCCGGCCGCTGTGGTTTTATCCGTGCTGTTTTTTAAGTTTTGCCCAATTAACTCATGGGCCCGGTTTGTGTTCTCCCTCCCCCTTTCTGGAAGAGCCCCCCTCTGCACTCCCGTCACCCAGTTTCTCTGTTGCCC
>JAHVYB010000164.1:99659-115437 GCA_020623695.1 Calonectria henricotiae
AAAAGAAATACTATGAATCTTATATAGTTGTGTGTGTTGGAAGGGGGGGGTGTCTGACGAGATGGTGAAAGGCTAGTATCGCGTTGTTGGATCACCCAACCAGAACACGACACGTCACACCTCGAAGAGCGCTTTGTTTAGGTGTTGGTGGATTCCTCGTGGGCCGTTTTTTTTTTTTTTTTTTTTTTTTTTTTTTTTGCCCACATCCAAAAAAGATGGGAAACCTCAAGGCGGCTACAATACCACAAGGTTCAACCATGCGAATTGCTAGTTCGTGTGGTAGACCAACAGCTTCGGAAACAGCTTAGCGCGCGTTCGAGCCGTCATGGTTTAATCCGTGCTGTGTTCAAAGTTTTGCCCAATTAATGCATGGGCGCTGTTTTGGCTCGTCCTCCAACTGATGCCTCTAGACTTGTTGGTTAGTTACATGCTACTTGCTTGAGATTGGCATCGCATGCCAACTTTGGCCTGTTTTTATGTAAATAGCAGCGTTGGAATTGACCGGCGTCTGCCCACCACTGCTACAGATGAAGATGTTGTAAGCAAGGCATTCAAGCTCCTCACACCCGGACAATAAGCCCATATTTGACTACTCGTCAGCCTTCTTCTTTCTTTTCTGTCTCGTGTTGGTCACTGACATTCCTCAATTGGAGGGGTTTCAGACGTCCCAGTGACGCCACACATTACCCGGTAGTCCAGCAGCCGTATACGCGAGTCTAGGCCTGCAGCCACATTTCTGTCTTGAGGTTGGATCAGCTCCTCGCGCCCGAACAGATGCCAATGCTGACTCTCCCTCGAGCCGAAAGAAAATTGGCCCGTTTCCAGTGTTTACCAACCTGGCTCTTTCAAAGTCAGACATAACTACACACTTGGGTCATTGTACCTCTGCACGGCGATTTGGCGCTCCAGTTTCGACACTGCTCACCGCCGACTATAGCCGCCCCGTTGTACAACCTTCATTTTTGCTGACATCTCCAAGTTAGTGGGCGGGGCTTGGCCAAGCACTAGGTCTCACCGACCTTGGTGATTGGACACACAAACAACCAGAGGCATGGGCATCAGTCCTCAGGGATATCTCGTAAGTTCCAAAGCGGAAGCCCATATTGACCAGTGAAAAGACTCCAAATACTCTAACCGTACTCTCCAGATGTCAGAATGGATTTCGATGACCCTAGGCTTTCTCATAGTCATTGCCAGAATCGCTGTACGCCTGAGATACAAAATTTCGTCTTTCTGGCTGTCCGAGATATTTCTCGCCATCGCAGTGCTCTTTTTCCTCTGCCTTGTCCTCGGAGACACATATTTCATCACGATTGGCTTTGTTGAATTTGGGGTATACTACAGCAAAAACTTCGCAGTAGTAAGTCTCACCCAATGATTGACTGGAGCCTGGGCCAAACTCACAGGCATGACAGTGGATGTTTGCGTCCACCTTTGTTTTCGACTTGGGATTCTACTTTCCCAGGTTTAGCATCCTTGCGTTTTATTACGAGCTGTTTCCTATAACAGAGGAACGGCTGCGAATTTACCTTTATCTGACCGCTGGATACACCACTTGCGCCTTCTTGACTGCTGCATTTCTGGACTTGTTCTGGTGTGGGCTTGATGTATCTCAGAACTGGTACGGCATCTGTGAAATCATCTTGACGTCTTTGAGCTAACGAGGCAATAAGGAAAAAGGATGCCGAGTGCGCCTTGTGGTCCGCCACGGAGCCATTACTCATTCACTGGCCCATTGGCATAGTCTCAGAAATTTTGAGTAAGCACATTGCCAACGCAACTATAGACAGACATTGACACATTGGTTTTCAAGTATTTCTCTTGCCGTTTGGCATGCTTTCGAGATTGAAAGCCTTGCCAAGGAGAGAAAAAAATAGCTTGATATGTCTCTTTCTGGTAGGTGGCACGACCATTATCGTTAGCATTACTCGATTGGTTCTCACCACCCAATCAATATTCGCCTACGGACTGTGTAAGACACACTGATTGGATATTCCTTGAGCCATCGCGATTTGAGCTGCGCTGATTTTACCTAGACATCCTTGCATGGGCAGAAATCATGACCCAGATTATTGTTATATCACTGCCGTCGCTGCGTCCCTTGTTACGCGTCATGTCCCGCGGTTGGGGGAGGATGCAGAGTCGAGTAGCGGAAAGTTTGAGGACCAGCAGACCTGATGATTTAGAAATATCACTTCGCGGCGAAGATGACAAGCCTGCTGCGAATATAGTATGTAGACAAGCCAACCATGTACATATACTAGGAGAGGATTCAAGGAGCGTTGAAACATGGCCAGAAAGACCCCACTAACGTTGGATGAGGCGACGATAAAATATAGACATCAGTAGTTACTAGGACAGTGGGGCAACAAAAGTTCCAAGGAGTTGCCGAACCCGCCCACGCCCTTATTATAACATATAAACTTTAACAATTAATTTCACAGCCAAATAAGACCTAATTTCTTTATTGAATATACCAATAGATTAGTAAAAGAGAGCTCTTTTATAGAGTATATATTAATATTTAGTATATTAGCCTTTTTTATTAATAATAGCCTATAGCCGGTCCCTTATTAATTTATATAAATTAGTTATAATCCTATCTTTAATACTATTCTAAGCTTTAATAATAGCCTCTTATAATAACTACTTAGTCTTATTATTTCAAGGTATATTAATAAGCTCTAGATATACCTTTATTATCCTCTCTTTTACTAAAGGCTAGATATTTTCTATGGGATTAAGATTAAGGCTATAAGAAGGGAAATTAATAATATTAATACCTCTATTTCTAGCCTACTTATATAGCCAATTTTAAACTATATTTAATATATATATAAGAGTATTATCTTAGATAAATATATTATTAGATTAAGCTATTATTAGAAGATTTTCTTTAAGGTAAGCTTAGATATAGTAGCTTATAATACCTCCATAGGGTACCTTAGGATTGCTAAATAAAGCTGCCAAAGGAGACTGCCTTAAGCCCTTAATTCTACCCTAAAATATCTATAAATAGTATAATAATTTCTCTTGAGGTTATATATTCTTCTAATAAAGTTACTCTCCTTATATTATTATTAATTATAAAAAAATAAAAGAATTATTAAGTTAAACCCTATAGCAAAAAACCTATTTTTACCTTTCCCCTTAATCCCTTATAACTATAACCTTATTTATAAAAATCTAATGCTTTTAATACTAAATATAGATATTAATATACTTTTTTGTAAATATAAGCTTTTAAGTAGCTATTTTTAGTATTAATTTAAGCTACTATAGTACTTTTTAGTACTAAATACCCTCCTTTTTAAGGTATTAATTTAATATTATAATTAAGCAATAAAGACCTACTTTTTTAATTATATTAAGGCTTTAAATAAAAGGATTTCTCTTAATTATTCGAAATATATACCTTTTATTATATACATCTAGTGCATATAGCCTCCCTAACCAAGGGTAATCTTAAGCACTCCTTTAATATGCATATTGCTTAACAATAGAATAAACAGCCTGGGCAGAAAGCCCTTTATCGGCTCCAATCCTGCGCACAGTATACCCATATTTATATACTATTATAATCTTTGTTCTTTTATAAGGTAAATGATTATGAATATGAGCTATTTGGTGTAGTATTTATTAATTTATTTGAGGTTAAAGAAGAGGTATGTTTTTAGTTATATTGGTGTTAAGGTGAGGGGTTCGGGTACTCCTCGGAACTTTTGTTGCCCCACTGGAACAGCCCGGTATCGCGTGAAGATCAAGTGGGTCTGCCTTATGGGGTCGTCAACTACTCGTGATTAGTGAACCCCCAAATGCCGCCTCAGAACGCCTGTGTAACATGCCAGAAAATCTCGAGAGCACAGAGTATTCTGGGTATGATTTTTCTCGACGGTTGTACTTTTTTTGTTAAAAAAAAAGAACAGTGATGTCGGAGAATGAGCGCAGAGAAGTGGATCTAGGAGTGGGATGGGGCCCTATATTGACACTATCATTATGAGACGGTGAACCTAATATACTACTGACTGTGTTGAATGCGCCCGTATCGCACCAAACCTTTTAACTTCATTAATGTTGAAGCCATGGTTCCCTCGCCTGCCGACAGTCAACTGATATACCAACATAACAACTCCAGATATCATCGCCAAGGCACAAACAGACAACAGCAAAACCCACTAGGTATCTCTCATGAATAACCCAAAAAAAATAAGACGGAAAGTGAAGAATATAAAGAAGAACAAAACCACTGCCTGCATAACTTTTCTCTGATGCCGGTGAGTGCGTCAAGCTCACCTTCCATTTGGCCCATGGCCATCTAAGACGACGTGGACATGCAGTCGCCGTTGCCCGTCAAGATGCCCGGCTGGTCAAGCTCCTCTTGGGTGTTTCCGTAGTCGGTGTAACCCGACGTCTCCGAGTGCGCCTCAGAGCCCTCGGGGATGGGCACCATGGCGCTTTTGGTCCAGATGTGGATGGCGCGTTTCCAGTCCAGGCCCTCCAGGCAGCCGCCCTTGACCGAGACGATGTTTTTGCTCTGGGACTTTGAGTGAGTGTCAATTGCTTAAACAACTTATGGAAGCGAGGCCGAGTTGGCCAAGGTGGGCAACGTTGCGGTCTTACCGGTGTGGTGTGAATGAGCCGAGTCCCGCAGTTGCGGCAAAAGTAGCTGTATAACGGTTAGGCTGGTGGGTGGCAATTAGTCACCAAGAGTCGGTACTCACCAATAAAGCTGGTGTCCTGAGGCAGTAGGTCGACTATCGTGGTTGGCTAGGGTTAGTTTCAAGCATTCTTCTCAACTCGGGCGGGGACTTTGGTTTCTCATAGGGAGACAGTCTGCAGGGGGGTTCCTTGGGAGGCTCGCGGCGTTGGTCCATACCTATAGCAGCTCAGCAGATCTGAGTCAGGGAGTGTGAAGCGAGGGAAGATTGCCGAGGTCCCGAATGCCGAGCTGGTCTGGCGGCGACACTCGGCGCAGTGGCAGATATAAAGTGCGAGCGGCTGCGGAAGGGGGGTCGTAAAAGTGACCGCACCGCACTGGCACCGGGCTTCCATGGTGAATTGAACGTTTTTTTTTTTTTTCGGCGATGAAGCAGAACCTTGCCCTATGTTGTCATGAATGGATATAAAGGAAACGAGAATACAAAAAGGCGACCCCGTCTACTCGACCAGGACCCGGCTTGCGACTCTTATCGGTCGTGGGTGTTGATGGGAAAACGACAAAAGACAGTCACGGCGGGGTGCACCACGAAGCGTTAAGGTGTGATGATGACGTTGAAGGCTGCTGACGCCAATTGCAAGGCGCGTTTTCAAGCTCGGCGTTTCGAATTACACCGATGATATGAAATGATATAATCAGGCAGAAACCAATATTTTTATTTTATTTAATTGTAAGGTATCAAGCAAGTATTTATTTACTTTTTCCCCCATTCTTATTCGCAAGCGAGTCCTCATTAAACTGTACTCGCCGCATGCACTGGAGAAGGACCCCGATTCGGAGTCACAAGTTCACGGTGCAGGGCCGCATACAAAGACAATGCCCGTTATCGCAGTACGACACTAATTGATTACCTGACGGCGCCAGTGACGTGCGGACGTGACTCATTGCCGGGGCGAGACTTGCGCGAAGTCACATGCTTGGCGTGCATAGCTAGCTGCTCTTAAGCTGAGAGAGACAGGGGTTGCAAATGGGATGGATTGCATCCAAAGACAGGTAACTCGCTTGCGCTATGTCAACTGCCGTTTCAAGGGTCCAGCTCCGAGTCCCGATGGTCGGCAACGTGCATCACTCCCTGCATATTTTCCTGTTGCTATTTCCCGAGGAGATGGAGTGGGAATGGGAATGGGAGGGGGGTCCCCACGGGCCTTAAAATTCGGGAAGCATCTGATGACTAGATGTATGGGGATTTGCGGTAATCGTCTCGTCTTGGATTCGCAGACGCGCATTGATGCGGGTTGGGGCGGCCAGCTGCGGGCCGGAGCCGGAGCTCCAGCTCCAGCTTTCTGCTTCAGCTCCGTTGTCAGGATCCGGCCGTGTTCAAATGAAACTACTATCATCTCCGTTCCTCAAAGTTGGGCTTGGGGGCAACTCCAATCCGTGTATCGGACCGACTCACGCACATGGGGAAGCGAGATGTGCCAAAAACAATTACTACGATAGCTTCCTATAGCCCTCGCATGTACACAATGCAGTCGCCGCGAAACTCCAACCAACTCCAAACATACTCCGGGTAGTAGAGCCATCTGACATCATCAACCAAATCTCACCCAGGCCAACCCGTCCAAAGCCAAATCCAGGAAAGAAAAAAAAAAGATGGCAGCGTATAGCTGTACAACAACTCCTGCCCCGTGGTCAGTCAATCAGTATTCTGTCAGCCCTTGCAGATGCTTGATCGCAACATCTTTTCTGATCCACTCCATCTTCTCCTTGACCTTCTCCACGCAGATGACTCTCACCCCACGTAGCCCACTGCTCCCCAGCTCTTCCTCTAGCTTGGTGCACCACTCGATCTTGTCATGGTCCTTCATCAGCCGTGACACAATCTCCATCTCAACCCGCTCAAGCTTCAACATGGTCGACAGCCCGTCCACCACCCTGGCTCTCGCTTCGGCTGCGATTTCGCCCGACTGTCCGGCGTCCTGTCTGTCCAGCGCCTGAGCAGCGGCTCCGGCGGCGCCCCAGGCCATGACTCCCGTCCCCGTCCCTCCCAGGACCATCTTCATCCGCAAACCTCGGACACCGAACGCCCAGTCCTCGCATAGCGCCAACCACTCCTCCAGCCCCGCACCGCCGCCCACCAAGTCTCGTGCCAGAATCTCGAGCCGCACGAAGCACAGGTCGTTGCGCTGCCAGAGTTCCAGGGCCCGGGTAAAGGCGCGCGCGGCCCAGAGGCCCGAGGCGAACCAATTGACAAAAACAAACTCGTTGCGTGCAAAGGGGAGTGACCGAGCCTCGCGGTAGATTTGTGAGTTGCACTGGAGGAGACTCGTCGGAAGGCCCGAGAGTGGTCGGTATGGCGAAAGCAGGCCCGGTGAAGGCAGGCATCTCTTTTGTTTCTTGCTCCGTGCAGGCTTGCTTGATTCCTCGGAAGAGGACTCTGATGAGGAGGAGTTGGAGCCGGAGCAGGAGCCAGAGCTGGAGCCAGAGCTGGAGCTGGAGCTGGAGCAGGAGCCGGAGTCGGAATGTGCGTCGTCAGGCTCGACAATGCGGAGGATATACTGGCAGTGGACGGGGGTGGGATACCACGGCGCCAGCTGAGCGTGCCGGACGGGGCTCATGAGATGGAGCCAGTGGTATATCTGGAGGCGAATCTCAAAGGGCAGGTCGGTAAGGCTGGTGCTGCCCCCGTGGCTCGGCACCTTTTCCAAGGTGCAAGTGGAGCTCGGCACGGGATCCTCGTGGTTCATGATATCCACCGACGGGCCGGGCCCGCACGGCGCATCAGCGTCAGGGCACATGTCCAGGCCGGGATTAACGTTGCCTGCGTGCAAGCAGTAGTTCATCATCTCGTCGTAGGAATACATCTCCCGCCCGCGGTAAATATGGGGGAGAGGAAAAGGATGGGAAAAGGCGTCAACTCGAAAGCCTTTGGGTCCCCGCAGGTGCTGCAAGTACATATATGCTCTACCGTGTGCCACCTACAGCACCCGGCCCACGCTTGCCAAACAGACACGTCCATCGTTTTCCCAGTCCGGGGGGCAGGCATTCAGAGACACGGAGGGGGAAAGGAAAGGGACTGGCTCGTTTCCCATATTAGTGCTACACACGTGAGCACTAGCGGCGGCCGTCCCTGGAAGGTAAAGCAGCCATGGTTGAAGCTTGTTCGTACAACCATGGCGGGCGAGGAGGCGTCTCGCCAAGCGCCATTTGGGCCTCGCTGACAACACCGGGTCTAGCCCTCGTGTGCCGCCATTGGAGAGATGCCTAGTCAGCCGGCAAAAGCAAAATTCCACATGTTCCCGTTGCATTGGGACATGAGCTACCCGAGGTCAGCTTACGGTCCCCCTCCCATCCAGCCAAATGGGCAGTCGTGGTCATCAGAAGGCCAGACAAGGGTTTGTTACCATGCTGATTTGTGGGGGTGCACTTCTTGGCAGCAATAAGAGAGGTTGTGTGTTCTGACAACATGCATACATGATGATTTTCAGGCGACATCTTGGTGTGCCTCTTGCTACGGCTCAAATCATGCTGCGACAATCTCAAATCTTGATGTCGCCAACACGAGACGATGACGTCTTTGAAATTCGTGCCCTCATTTCATGACACAGAAATCCTGCGACAAAATCCAACACCTGGGATGGTAGGTGAGGGGAAAGATTTCTGTTCTGGACCCAACTTGTTGCATGTGACCCGTCAAGAAGGCAAGTGGCTGCACTGTAGATAGCCGGAAATGGCAATGGGCTTGCATAGACACGCCATGCATTTATGGAGCTTTTGGCAAGCTGACTGCCGTGTTGTGGTTGAATAGACGAATTCCCAATGTCAAGATGAAAAAAAAAACCCCCCACAAGTTGATTTGTTGCCGATGAGTATTCAGCAGATATATTGCATGTCTTTGTAAATAAAATATTTTTTTAATCAAAATCGTGGTATCATAATGATCAATACACAAGCCTCATCTATCCATTTCAGCGTTGCGCGCATCCACTGATGTATATCTATCAGCCACTGCGGCGCTCTATTTCTCCTATTATGGAAGTCTCCGGCGGGCCTGAGCAGAAGACCCTCACCAAATATCCCCTGATTGACCGTGGAACCGCCGTCTCTATTATACTGCCATGCCCTGCATCAGCTCAGGGGGGATGTTGACACCTTCCAGTCCCCTCTTGGCGCCGACCTTGCGTTCGTATTCGACATTTCGAGGTACTTCAAAATCTCCCCTGGCAGCGAACCAAAGCATCGTCTCGGGTTCAGGGCCCTGAGCCCCCCGCGCGGCAACAGCATCGTCGCCGTCAGCATTTCCCTCGTCGTCTTCATCCTCATCCTCCTCATCCTCGACGTCTCGACGCAGGCCAGTCCGGACGTTGTCAGTGCCAGCCGCCCGCTCCTCGGTCGTGTATGGGTCGCCGGCCTCGTCTCGGACATACGTCGCGATACGTCCCAGCGTCCATTCGCGTAGCTCGTGCCAAATATCTTGTAAGCCCTCAATACCGGCCGGGGTAGCGAGGTGGGCGGTTTCGTGTCCCTCTGCGACAAGTTCTTCGACGTCGGGTTCAAGCTTCTTGCGGAGAAGCTGGGTGAGGACGCCCTCCTGGGTACGCCCAGGGTAATTGGTCGAGGGGTGGATGGCCATGCGACTGAAGATGTCCGAGTTTTCGCTGAGACTGTCGAGGACTGTTTGGAGGTTGCGCTGGAGAATCTGAGCCGATGCTTGGAGGGAGGATCTGTATGCGCGGCCCGGTCAGTGGGGGGTTGGGGGAGTAGATGACGGGGTAACTGTACGGCGGGGGCAGAGGATTGCTCTTGATGAGGTCCATTTTCAAACTCTGAATGCTGCTAGACAATTGCGCCAGCCTGCCGAGCGTCTGCTCGAGGGCCTTGAGCTCATCGTCATCCAGCCCCAGCGTAGCCATGATGACGCAAGAACGCGATATGCCACGCGTAGATTAGGCGTCCTCCCGCCGGCGTGTAATAAGCCCAGTACGAGAAAGCAACCTCTCCAAGTTGGCGCACGTAACAGGTGGGTGAACTTGTTGTGAATTTGACGGTGATTGAAAGAGGCAGCATGATATGAATGCGCGGGGCGTTTGGACCGAGCTTCCAAGTGATACAGTGTGTTTTTGTCGAGATACACACTGTGACGTGTCCCGGATCTTGAAACAAGGCGAACAATGTACAATTGCCCTTGTGTCTATAATCCTTAAAGCCTAAAGGCAATATAAGATGAAAACTTTGAAGCTTTATTTGATAGAGATGTAACACGATAAAAAGATGGCTTTCTAGCTAGAATTGGTACACTTCAACGCACCCACCAACACAATATCAGTCAAAATGTCTTTTAAACGCTGCATTATTTACGAAGGCGACACCCCTCCCGAACATGACTCTAGTATTTAGTAAGATATAACATGTTAATTTTGGCAATAGCTTAATTGGCCCGAAATAATAGCTTTGATCAGCAGTAAGTGCCTTTGTTAGCCGATAAGCGTTACTCTTAAGCTATTCACGATAATTGTCATCAACAGAGATAAAGCTATTATTGTCACATATATTTATTGCCTCTTTGGGGAACCTGACTATTTTCTTCCCAGGCTTAAAATGGCCTTGTTTGTAAGTGGGCCCAAGGATGTTAATTTGTCCATCTTCCCCTATCTTAATTAGTCTTAGCTAGACAAGGTAATAAGGGCATTGCAAAGCTTGGATAATCTGCTAGGCTGGTTTATCTGTAACTGACAGCAAGGGAAGTTTTAGGCTGATCACATTAATAGTGTATAGGAAAGAAGAATAGCTCTGATGCCTAGGCCTTAGCCTAAACAAGGCCAGTCGATTAGCCACGTGGTTAGACAGCTGTACATGATTCCGTGATAACGTATTATTGATTTATTTGTATTTATTAATAACAGTGTGGCTATTTTAGGGCGTGGCAAAGTTTTGAATGAATTCATTATATCAAGATATCCGGTTATAGGTGGTGGGCGGGGAGGAGGTTGAGCTTTTATTTCGTTATCTAAACTCAGGAAAACAAGGCCTGCAAACCAAAGCTATCCGCATTAGAAGCTCCCCTTAAGAGCAACATTCGTTCAATTGTATCATAGCATTTGTACAAAGAAATCTGTAGTATACTTAAACCACAATTATCCCTTGCCTCAATATAGGCGCCCTTCTCCAGCAGCAGCCAGACTATAACTTCGTAGCCATACCAAGCTGCCCTATGCAGCGATATCTAGCCCTCGCTATCAGCAGCCTCAATAAGGGCTCCCTCCTCCAGCAGAAGCCGGACCATAGCTTCGTGGCCATGCCAGGCTGCCCTATGCAGCGGTGTCCAGCCCTTTCTATCAGCAGCCTCAATAAGGGCGCCCTTCTCCAGCAGCAACCGGACCGTGGCTTCGTGGCCATGCCAGGCTGCCCTATGCAGCGGTGTCCAGCCCTCGCTATCAGCAGCCTCAATAAGGGCGCCCTTCTCCAGCAGCAGCCAGGCCGTGGCTTCGTGGCCAAGGTAGGCTGCCAAGTACAGCGGTGTCCAGCCCTTGCTGTCAGTAGCCTCAATGAGGGCGCCCTCCTCCAGCAGCAGCTGGACCGTGGCTTCGTGGCTATTGGAGGCTGCCATACAAAGCGATGTTCTACCGCTACTATCAGGGGCTTCTATAAGAATTCTCTTGTCAAGTAGACGCTTTATGGCTTCCACAACTCCAAACCAGGCTGCCAAATGCAGCCCTGTCATTCGTGTGAACTCTTTACTATACCCATAGCTATATAGTCTCTTTTCAGATGTTAATGCTTGACACGATGACTCTAGATTAGCTGTGTTTTCTAATAAGTCCATTACTTCTTGTACTTTTATAGATGCTTCGCGAGCATGGTGACCCCAGTATTTCGAGGCGTAATCATAAAACGGATAGGATTCCAAGCGGGCTTCAAATGCTTCATCGCTATCGCATGCTCCGCTCCCAAATACTTTATATGAAAGGTAGGTGATGCAGATCTTTCCGATTTCTGATTGGGGTTCTGAGAACCATTCCGTACCCTTTTGTTGGAAGTATTCTTGTGTTGTATAGTGAACTAACCGAATAATATTACTTTCATTGTCGATTGTGATCAGACCAACACATCCAGAGACTATCTCATGGATTTTTATTCGGTCATATTCATCGAATTTTGATGTTCCAGGCTGGACTGCCAAAGCATGTTCAAGCTCGGCTACAGTAAGTGGTCTTTTGGTAAAGGTGATCCAACACAAAGCACGTCTTGCGATCATCTTAAATCCCTCCTCTTGACTATTTATCTGCTCCATGGCTCGGCGGTATGCATCATTCAGCACTTTGATCTTCTGATTTTCCGTTGATCCTGGTGTCAGTTTTTGAAAGCTTCTCAGCGTACGTATAATGTCATTTGGCGCTAGTTTATCTCTCAGTAATTTAATATATATTTGGGCTAAGAGAAACCTATTGAAGAATTAGTGCCCATAGTATTATTTTTCTATTACAAACATACATTCCCTCCGCAGCTTCTGAAATTGTAGCTTTGACATCCTCTTGAAGCCATGGGTTGTTTTGGACGCAGGTAGGTAATTGGTTTATATGCATAGACACATATCTATCAATGTCTTCGGGAGTTGCTCGTATTTCTTGAACATTTGCCTCTTTAAATTGTTCTTCTATATTCAGAATAAACCTTGAGGTCGCAAAGATATACGCTTTAGCTATAGTTCGGAGTTGGAAGATATACGAGAGAAATCCCTGGCGTATGTCACTTTGACATTCATCTAGGGCATCGACTATAATAAAAACTTTCGAGTATAGCGTTACTATAGACTTAAGAGCTCTCCATATCTCGTCTATAGATGGTTGTGTCCGCTTGGTTTTGTATTGAGAGTATAGATCCTGGACTACTTCTGGTAAGGGGGATTGGGGTTCAGCAAGTTGTTTCAACAAGCTTGCTAACAAGCCGTCGATGGTCTGTTCTTCTTGTCGCCTGTAGTTAAAATAGATGTATGCAACTCCCGTTTTCGGGTCATCTTTGAACCTTGAATGAAAGTTATTAATAATAATGGAGGTTAGAACTGTCTTGCCAGCCCCCGGAATTCCTGGACAGAATAAGGTCTGGTTCATGCCTTCGAGCCAGCTCTGGAAGTTGTTGGAATCGAGTAGCCACTGTCCGGTTCCTTCTTTCCGTTGTTTGAAAATATCACTTTGTCGTGGACCATAGTCAACTGGAGTAAGCCAATTAAGTATGGCAAGATCTTCTTGATTATGCTGTTTGCGGGTAAGGTGGTTGATACTTTCTTTGATTTCTGTTATTTCTGCAATATATTATAATTAGATGGGATATATAATTAAGGCTTAGCTTAACTAACCAGAAACAATCTCGGCAATTCTCTTCTCAGCCTCAATCTTATTTGGAGGAATTTGAAGTAAAAGATCCTTAGTATAGGCAGCTGCTGTTAATGCTGCATAGCCTTGCTAAGTATTATTCTTGTGCGAGTCTGAGTAGTCGCATATTCCACGAATGACTAGACATGGAAAGTGATTCATTAAGCCTGCTGCCTCCATCTCAAAGCACAAGACTTGTGTTTCGGATGCAAGTTGATCTCGAATTAATGCATTCTTCATTAGTTGGCTGCCCGATGCAATTAACCCATAATGGATTGCGGGGTTGTCCTCGTCTTCACTACGTTGGCTTCGTCGCACCAGTGTTGACCCGTCGTTGCCACACGTCTCTGTACAAGGCAAATCGCTACCTGAAGGGTGAACGAAATCACTACGGTAGAGCTGGTCGTTACTCGGATCTGGTTGCTGGTATTTCTTCCGGAGTCTAGGAATCTTCTGGAGAATTCCACGAATAGCCTCTTGAAACTGATGGCCGTACATCTCGTAATGGGCCTGACGGTGGCCCACGGCGCCCCGCAAGAGCGGAGGAGACTGGTCTAGGAACCTTGTGGGTTGAAAATCCTGATCTTGGATGTTTTTGCCAAAGTCATACTCAAATACACCGCCGTGTCCGTTGCTTGGCATACCGACAACAATGTCTCCTAGGCGAATGTCATGGTTTGTACTCGGGGCACCACCGGCGACGCCAACCATAAGGCCAATCCTGACATTGGGGAAGCTGTGCAGCATGTCTCTTGCCACGGTTGCTGCTGTAGTTTTTCCATACTCCCCGTTTGGCAAGGCAGCAATAACAACATTGTGTTTCCCCATTTTCCCCAATATATATACATTGTTATCGTTCGGAGATACGCAATCAGGTGGATCATGCTTTTCGTCGAGAAAGGCTATTGCTGCCACTTGCTCGGTAGTTATGGCACAGATCCAGCCGACAGTATAGTTGTTTGGGTTTGACATATTTGCTTTGGGCTGACGGGAAATGATCCAACAGAGTGCAGATATTGGTTGGGGTTCAGCACAACTTGGATATGGCTCGCTCGATCAGTTCGGTCGTCACAAAGTGTAAGAACTCCTGTTTCTTGTTTTGGGTATCGAGTAATAGTAAGTTTGCTAACAGTGGGAAAGAACGATGGGCAAAGAGAAACATAAGATGAGCCCAGAGCCGTTCAGCCTTGTTGGGAGCCTACAGTCATACGAGTGTGGGGCAGCTGAGCACCAACATTGCACGATAATTGGTGGCCGGTTGTAAGTCAAGCAACCACCAGGAAGCCAGATTTAAAGCCCGGCATTCACCACACTTCGAGGAACACATTAAAAATCACAACAATACAGCACAATGATAACTCAGGGTCAGAGCCCACCCTTGCTCAGAGCGTTCACAAGGTATCAGAGAAAATAAAAATAAAATACATACAACCAACTCCAGTTGTTAGAGGAGAAGCAGGTGATAGATTAAGGGTATGCTTATGCTTAAAGTTTACTAGTTGTACAATATGTCTTAAAATTATCTATCTCCAAGTTACCACCAATCTATGCAGTATCGAAGAAGTGGGATCGCCCTAGCGTTAGCGGAACGTGGATCTGCTATTTCGGTAAGAGCGAAGCCTCTCTGGTCGTGTCTTGCCTTGCAATCATGGTAATAATCCCCTGGTATCTCTCTTGTACTGTCCATGTACCCTTTGCCTGATCAAGGGAACAAACAAGAGTAATGGTGCATTGGTTACCCAAAAGCCCGGCGATTACCATGCTCTGTCCTGCCTAGCTACCAAGTTTTGCCGGGTTGGGCCCGAAGAAGAACACGTGATTGAGACTGGCTACCTCGCATGCTCCAAAGATAGCATATTTACTCTCTATGCATCCATGGCTCATAATCAGTCCTTGCCTCGTCCTGGGCACAAGAAATATTCGGAACAAGTGATTCTTGAAACTATATTATATATTATTGAAAATTGCATTGTGTCTTTAGGTTACCATGCGGGCGTGGCATCTCCTTCCTGTGAGATTTGAGGACGCCACATACCCATCTTGGATCCCTGATCTCAATCGCAGACGAATAGCATCGGGTGGCTGACAGTTGTAGAATATGCACGAACTGACACACGGCATACCCATTTCCCTGTACGAAGACCGTCAAATTTTAACCTTGGGTTTATATGGGCTTGGACGATGCATAATAGTACACCGATTTAGAGGTGCAAGCATAGACACACTGGAATATATTATTAACCTTATTCACTTTAGCGAGGAACAACAATCTCATGATCATCAATGGTAATCTTTGCTCAGAAACGGAGAAAAGCTTCTGTGACGGGTAGCACAAGCCTGCTACTGTCAGAATCACCTCATAACGATACCTCAGTCTAATATCGTTGAAACCGATCATGCTGCGTGGTATAACACGGACACCGAATTTTTATATGGGCGTGAAAAGTCTCACATGCTAGCAGCCATGTCTAGTATAGAAGACCGGCCTAGCAAGGCCCTTTTCGTCCTCAATATAGGACCATTGGAATCGGCCAGGGGGGGGAGGGGGGGGGGGGGGGGGGAAAAGAAGAATGCGCAACAAGAAAGGAAATAAAATTTTGCAGCCTCTACACCTCCGAAGAGAATAGGGGGGAAAAACAAAGGATGCCCCGAGCCTCCGCCCAGTCATTGAAAGCGTTTTTTTTAAAGGGTTTTTAAAGGGGGCGGGGGTGCTGAATGGGTGCCACATTGCAGACGGCGCGGGGGGGGGTGT
>JAHVYB010000165.1:0-114492 GCA_020623695.1 Calonectria henricotiae
TCTATTTATACCCGTCGTCTTCGCACTTCCAACCTACTTTCTAAAATCCCAGGTTTTTGGTATAATGGCTCTTCTTCCTCCTCCTCCTTCCTCCTTCAGCCAGGCGTCCGTCCTAAATGAAGGCCCACCCCCATTCCTCAGCCCACGCTAGAAGGTTGGATCATTGTCTAGCGAAGAGAGTAACCGTTGCGAATGATCTCCTACGAGGTGATGGAAGGAGCCAACTAACAACAGACCGCCATGTCGTTCGATTTCATCGGCATCAGTGACGAAAGGCGAGGGCGGCTTGTCCTAGGGTCGATCTGTTCGTCAATCAAATGGATCGGCGGGGCCGTGGCACGAACCCTCCGCAAAACGACGAAATAGAGAAAAGAGGCGGGCCAAATTAATAAAGCCCACACAAGTGGAGAGACCCTTGAGAGGCTCACGGTCCAGTGTGTGCCCTCAATCAAAGCTGCAAACGCCACCCAGGCTTCACCCGATGGCTACAATGTGTATGTCCTCTAAACTCGGCTGCAGTGGCAGGATGGGTGCTAGCCTGCTAGTCTGCTAGGCTGCTAGGTAGAGCATGTACAGATGTACAGAGGGAGCCACTAGCGTCCCTCCGCTAACTATCCCAGGCTCCCCCCCAAATGGCACCGAAATTGAGCTCGGGTTTGGCCACATGGCCCAGCTGTCGTCATGTCTTGGTCGCAACATGAACCCTTTCCGCGTTAGTTGACCATTGATTGCACATCCGCTCCTTCATCCTCGCAATGCCTCACGCTGGCCAAAGCTCACTCGTTGTTGTTGCTTTGCGGTCGGCACTTCTCTCGATGCTTTGTTGGCCGAAACTGTGCCAGCCATGGTGCGGACGAAAACAACCGAGACTGTCAGCGCTGCGGGGACGCAAAGTACGCACAGCAGCACTGGTGCACCGTTGGAGAGCCGCGTGTCCCAGCAACACGTCGAGGCTGAGGGGATCCAGTGCTGCGAGTGGCCCAGAGGCCTTGGCCAATTCATTAGCCCGTCGGGCCCTGGGCTGCGTCTTGGTGCCATTCTGCTTTCCTTCCCCAGTGTTATGCACGGCTGCCGCTAACTAACTAAATGGTTCCCAAAATTGTCACAGCTCCAGCCCCCCCCCCCTGTATGGACGCTCCGTCCACGGCCACCCGCGTCGTTGGCTGCATTCAGAATCAAATATTGCAACCCCATGTAATTAATACATTCATCATATTCACGTCCACCATAAAGAGACCCCGTGTCCCGCTGCGTTCTGGCTTGCAATTCTTTTGGTCCAGCTTCCATTCAATCCCAAACTTGACCGATTATCGCGTCTACCCACATTCATTTATTGAATCGTCGCCAGCGGCTCTTCCGCTCCCCCTCGCATCACACAGCCTATCACGATTAAGCTCACGTCCCGTTTTACTCGTTTTGCTCGTTTTGCTCGTTTTGCTCGTTTTACTCATTTTACCACGCCCGGCGTCATAATCAGTATTCGCAATCATGTCAATCACCAACACCAGCAGCAAGGCCCGCTGGGCTTCATTGCTTCAGCTTTTCTGCATTCCTGCGCCTTCACCCGAAAAAAGGGCAGACAGTGAGTCCTGGCCAAAGGACGAGAACCTTGCTCGCACATCCATCGTCTGCCATAACCCGACATGCCAGCCTCGCCCTTCGAGTGCGCCCGAAAGAACGTCTCTGCAGCCTGAGCCTTCCGCAGCAGTCAACAACACCCCAGAGCAGAACGGGGCCATGCTGAGGAGCAAATTCAGCGTGAGGAGGAAGGCTGGTGGCCCATTCGCCAAGACACTTGACCAGGTGGAGAATGAACCAAGCGTGGAAGCGGCACCTGTTCCTTCGCCAATCTCGCCAGTGGAACCAAAGCGATGCCACCGAAGATGGTCGTCCGTCTCAATGGCCCGACCTGGAGCGTACACTTTGCCAGAGGGTACCCTGAGGAGATCGGCTACCACCGTCATCCGAGTTGGTCTGTTGACAGATGGGCCTATAAAACAACAGACTCCTGCTCCCATTTGCGAGCCATCCGCACCAACGAAGCCTGCTGCATTGGCGAAGCCTCATATTTACAACTGCCTCCGAAGCACTGAAAAGACTCTGCCCCCACGACCTCCTACACCTCCCTTCATCAGAGTGAAGATGGACGACATCCCATTGCCACCTCCTCTGCCTGCCACCTTCAAGCCGATTCCGAATAGCAGCAAGTCGCCCTCTTCCGTCTCGCAATGGCTGTTCTACAAGATGGACAACTGCGAACTCGAATCGGCTACCGACCTTCCCTACCCGATGGCCATCAAGGCAGCCATCTCCAAATGCTTCTCAAAGAGCCCATATTGCCACAACGGCTCGACTACTACAGTAAATACAACCGGCCTGGATGATGGCCGCGGTATCCTTTCCACTTGGTCACTGCACAGCAAGGAGGCGCTCGAGGGAGAAGGATTCCACCAGCGCCGAACTTTGATTCTCGAAAACAAGACGTGCTCCCCTCTCTCCGGCGCTGCACTCGCTGCCTAATGTTAATAAATGTATTATTTTCAACCTTTCTATTTTTCTATTGTACTATCCCTCTTTCCTGTAAAAGACGGCCTATTTTTGTGGAGGGTGAGGCCATGGTGCCCTCCAAGACATTTTTTTTATATATAAACGGTTTTATGACTAGATTGTACAGGCAGCAAAACGGCGTAACGATGGACACGGCCATTGACATGGCTTAAAAATAGTCAAAGGGGAGCTCCCATTCTGTACATTTTCTCCATTCATTTCATTGTGCATCCATGAGTGTCGATTACTTTGCCTCGGTCAGCCTGAAGACCAAGCTGATATAATGATGGCTGACCAGCAAACTACGGCCTGTGAATATCGGGGCTAGGCCCTCCATAAGTACGGGAGAGCACGCGAGAACGAATATTCACAATTATGACATCTGAAAACGTATTCTAGACATAAAAGATCAAGGTGAAACAGGGATGGTGTTGGACGTTCAAACGTGGAATTCTCAAATACTCGGTCGAGATTTAAATCAATTACAAACGAATCAATACATGGTTCAATCAGTTTGCAGCAAAAGGAACTGTGATTTACTCTATTTATCCATTAATCATCGCAAGCTCTGCAAAACGCCTCAAGATCACTATAATCGTGCGTATCGTGATGATTATTTGGTGTAAGTGCAGCTGTTGGCCTTGTTGCTACGAATAACACGAAAGTCAACACGCTTGCAGCCGGTGGCACCACCAGGGTTCGTCTCGCCAGCCTCCAGCCAGAGGTGCCATGAGCCGCTGACACCGTTGGGGCAGGCGACGAAGCCCTTTGAGTTTGAGAAGACGAGGTTGTTACTGGCATCGATTTTCCAGCCCTTGGTCTCCAGGCGACCACCAAGCGCGCCCTTGGCATCCGCGTAGGCAAGGATACCGTGGCCCATGCCGGAGCGGTCCGTGTAGGCCCTCTGGGTGAGCTTGTTCTTGTTGTAAAGGAACAGCTCGTCGTCCCAGATGGTGAGTGTGGCAGTGTTGTCAGAGGTGGCAGAGCAGGTGGCCTTGGTGTTGGGCAGCTTGACATACCACGCGCCGCGGGCAGCCTGGATGGGCAAGAGGTGAATGCCAGTGCCGGGAGCGATTGCGACGGCCTCGAACGGGGGGGTGAGACCTGAGGCCATGGCGCCAGAGGCGGCCAGGGAAGCAAGAAGTGCCTTGATCTGCATGGTGATGTTTTGTGGGTGGGAGAAGGAGAAGTAGCTTGTTGTTTGTTTGGTGGACAAATATCAAAATGGGAATTCTCCCTTCTTATATTTACAACTTTTTACCCCAGACGTACTACAGCATGCCACCTTGGTTCGACGAATCACTTCAATGCTGGAGTTTGAGACCGGGGCTGGATCGCTAAAATTAGGAGCTGGACGCTAGGCGTATAGGACTGGCTGATTGGGCCATGCTAGGCTGAGCCAATACGAGAATAGCCCGCCACCGGAAGGTCTGGACCCTAGAATGTGGTTTATTCGGGGACCAAACCAAGCCACAAGCGTTCTGGGAGGCTGGCGGGGAGTTGAGACCACGGCGCCACAAGGAATGTTGCAGAGCGCCTGATACATCTCCCCAACGCTTGTATGGTGCTACAAAAGACGTGGCCTCCAAAATTAGAATTAATGTCTTTGTTGTTTGCCAAAAATGAAAAGCAGTGACACCCTTGGCCACGCCATCATCGGGGACCAAACCCGCCAACAGGCCAAGGGGGGTTTGCAACATTAAATTGATGCTAATGGACCACCATGACAACAGCCCTATGCAGCATAGCCACGCTGGCGTGTGGCTCCAGTTAACTAACACTCCATCGGATTGTTCCGAAACCCCATGCCGGCACTTATTTGCCCATGGCTGGGCTCATTGGACACTAGCGACGCAACAACTTTGCCAAGGAGGAAATTAGTCACCACATGGGGCGCCCGAAAGGTCGACCCGCCACTTCTACATTAAGCAATGCTGGTCAGCTCCAGATTGAACATGTTCGGTGAGATGAGTGCTGTATGTCTTGACCAGAAACAAATCAAAATTCGACAAGCGCTGTGTGGGACTAACCTATACCGCATATCACATCGAAATGTCCGGAAGTTGGGGAATAGATGACAAAAAACATGTTTAAGCGTTCAAAAAGAAGAGAAAAGAAACACAGAAAACCCTCGTGCGGGTGATATTCCTGTGGATACACTCTCACATATCTAGTTACTCTGTCAATGTTGGGTAAAAGATCTGGCTGTTGATAAATGGAAGGCGTGGGCTCTATGCAAAGGATGATAGTCCAGTCCTTGGCGCATGTTATATTTTATAGAGGGTTATCCCATATCAGCCCTACGTATAGATATTTCGCGTTTGGAAATTTTGGCTACGATATTGGCAAGGTAACAACTTTTCATAAACTTGTGTTCTAAACAATAACAAAAACTATGTGCAATGCAAAGCTAGACACTTTCCAGAACACACTTTCCAAATGATAGATTCTCCTCAAATGGCCGATCAGAAATTACCAGTGGTGTGTAAAAATAAATTAAAAAAAAAAAAGTGTTTTCTCTCAAAAATATGTCACCTGGCATGTCCTAACCGCAACCAAATTCCCAATTGTCCGAGGTTTCACTGAGGTGGCCTATTTGGTGTTAGAGCGATGTGATTATTTATGTGCACGAGCTACATTGAATTGTATTTACTAACCCGAGAAGAGGACCTTGAGCGTTATTGCAGTACTCTCTGATGGGGTCTGGAAAGTCCTTGAACACGATGGGTATTGAGTTACAGTCGAGAAACCCGACGCCTGTAATAAATCGGGTGCTGGAAATTTGTCCAGCTCGATCACAGTTGATGCTGGATTGGCAACAGCTTGCAATAACAGAAGCGCACTCTTCGTCAACAATGCGAGGCTCCAAGCTGGATCGTCGTACAATCTCTGCATAGTCCGGCGCATCCAGGAGAGCCGAAGCCATCATGGCGATGCCGGGAAATAGAAGCAAAGTGAACTTCATTTTGTGTGAAGTGATACTGAAGAATGTTTTGTTTGGAGAGTGTCAGCGGTATTGCCAAAGCCAGTATCACAATGGAATAGATGCTTGATATATACTTCAGCAAACAACATATCTCATCCCAAACACGGGGAAGCCGCCAAGGGCTTGGTGTACACGCGTTAAACTTGCGCTCGAGGTTGGGTCGCTGCGTGGTATGAGGGGCGTTGTTAGCGCTGACTAAAACATCAACAGAAGGTTATTGTTAGACTCAAAATAAGCACAAGAGCAGCTGGAAATAAATAATAAGCATGTCTGTATATCGCTTCCCTAATCCCCTTAATGTAACACTATCTCATTTTTAGCCAAATATGGTTTCAACTCTGATGTCACCTTTACAAAGTTGAAAACCTATCAAGGATGATGCGATGCGCATGGAAATCAGGTTAAACGTCAGTGCAAACGATCTGAATCTAAAACCTAGTAGAAATGTCGTGGTATTTTATTGCCGAGACTCGTAGGTAATGCGATCCTTGTGACTCGCACATGTTTTATATCCACCAGAAGGGAAAGAAATGCACCGAAGACACGGTAATATTTTGGCCTCGCATTATGGGGAGGCTGCTGGATCTCACGTCAGGGATGCATCAGATGTTGCCACTACCGCCGCGTGATGATGCATGGCGGTAATCATTATGGTTGGTATACTAAATTTTTCAAAACGGCTTACTAAATAGCGCTCTGCAATCACACCAATAAATCCATGTTCAATGAATGAGACATTGATCTATATTCGACGACGGAGAATTGCGATGCTATGTTGCCGATTTTCAAGGGCGGCAGAAATTACAACGACGCCTCTAAAAACCCACAAAGGTCATGTAATTAGCCCTACGCAGTTGCATATGGATGCGATATGTAGGTAAAAGTAATGTGATGAATGAAGAAAGTGGGAAAGCGATCTGGAAATAGAAACATTGGGCTACTGTAACCAAATTGAGGCTGATGTGAGAAGAGCGGCCGCCGGGATGGGCTGAGGACAGCTCTACAACCCCAACTCATCTGCACCTCGAGGATCCAATTAGAGGGGCCTTGAGCAGTGAATCCGCAGTGGCTAGATCACGAGGCCAGTAGTTGCCAGGGCATGCCCAATGAGGACTTCCCTGATGATCATCGCCAGTCAAAGGGCCAGCCAGCCAGCCCAGCCAGCGCCATGTTTAACCCGGAGTCCTAAGGTTCCGGGCCACTCGGGCTCGGGGAATTCGAGAGACCCGCATTGATAGATGCGCACACCCCGCAGTTGGCCCACTGCTTCTTGACCTTGAGCTATTTAGGTTGATGTGTTAAGATATATGGGTTTTTTTTTATGTATTATCGAAAAATATAGAATTTAATAAGCGTAATAATTAAACATGGGGATGATTTTGAACTGTAAAATCCGGTCGGTATTACGTGGAATAATTGATCCGGCTGTGTAGGCCATTTTCGGAGTTCTACAACATCCGGATGGCTACGAATAAATGAAATGTCACAAAAGACGACCGTCCCTTGTGGGACCAATAAACCCTGTATATATAGTTGCAACATGAAAATAGCGCACTAGCTGCCCCACATGTCGCACGTTTCTCCTTTAGATTATTAGCCTAATGGTCAATACAAGCCGAAACTTTGTAAAAACGTGTTTGCGACTCCTCACGCGGGCGTCCTGCCGACGCGGGGTTGGCTGCCCGCCACGGCTGTAAGTACGAGAGATCCTGGGAAATGATATCCAATTTGCCAATGAACAACTACCTCGAGTGAAACACACTAAGATTGGGTGGAAAATAGCTATGGCAATAAGGCCACCCACCAGACCCAAAAAAAAAAAAAAAAAAAAAAAAAAGATAAAAGAATATCAATCTGATCAAGCCGGCTAAGCTAGCTAAGGGTGGTTGAAGGCAACAGCTAAAAAGTAGGGGCAAGGAAGCTTGATTTTTCTAGTCTAGCTGGATCAATTGAACCCTTGTATCTCGGTCAGCTAGTCAGCTGACCCAATGTAACCAGTTGGGCAGCTTTTTCAACCAGGTAGGCCCAGTAGCTCCGGCCTCGGCTGCAGCCCAATATGCCTGACCCCAACACAACACCTGCAAGCATTTTGAAACCATCTTCGAGCTAGCTCTGGATTTATATATATATATATTATCCCCAACTACAGTCGGCAACATGAGAGCCATCAGGTATCACGGGAGAAGGGACATTCGTTTTGAGCAGATTCCTGAGCCGTCGCTTAGCCCAAACCAGGTCAAGGTGTGCAATATTTTTCCAATTGGTCCAGTTCAAAAATGCTGATAGATCTATCTAGATTGCCCCGGCCTTTGTCGGAATTTGCGGATCCGATCTGCACGAGTATCTCGGTGGCCCTATAACTTGTCCTACCAAGCCTCATTACATAACTGGCGAAACTATTCCAGTCACGCTCGGTCACGAATTCTCGGGCATAATCACAGAGATTGGGTCCAATGTTACCGGCTTCAAAGTCGGCCAAGCCTGTGCCATTCGACCTAATCTCAACTGTGGAAGCTGCGCGGCTTGTGATGATGGTGCGCTGAATGTGTGTGCCAATGGTGGCTTCATTGGCATTAGTGGTGGTGCTGGTGGGCTTTGCGACGTAGTTTGTATTGACCCAAAGAACGTAATTCTACTCCCTGACAATGTATCCCTCGAGAATGGAGCCCTTGTGGAACCACTTTCTGTCGCATGGCATGCGATCTCAACAGTGCCGACAATCACTAATGAATCTATTGTCTTGATTATTGGAGGCGGGCCGATTGGACTGGCAGCGACATTATGCCTCAAGGCAAAGGGAGTGAACAAAATCTACGTTTCAGAGGTGTCAGAATCTCGGCAAGCATTCGCATCGCGTTTTGGCGCAGCCAAGGTCATTAATCCCATCAAAGAAGACGTCACTGCGATAATCATGGATGAGAGCAAAGGTAGAGGTGCAGATGTTGTTTTTGATTGCGCCGGAGTGGTCAGTGGGTAAGTGGTTTGTCTGTTGGCTGAGAAAAGGGCAATTGGTTCTAACATACGCTAGCCTCAAAACTGCCATTGAGGTTGTCAAGGCTAGAGGTGCAATCGTAAACGTCGCCGCCTGGGAAAAAGAAATACCCTTCAACCCTCACTGGTTAACCATGAAGGAGATTTCTTACTCTTCAGTGCTTGGGTATGACCAAAAGGATTTTGAAACTGTCATTGAGCTGCTTAGCAAAGGTAAGAGTTATCCATCAAAGTCTGTTGCATTAGGTATCCTAATTCGATGAAGGGACAATCAAGCCTGATGGCATGGTGACAAGCAAGATTAAACTTGAGGCGACTGTGGAGGATGGCCTGGAACGGCTCATTAATGACAAAAACAACCAAGTCAAGATTCTGGTCGATATGAATGCCTAAATATTGATAGCTGATGAATTTGGACAATTTATATAAGCATACATGGCTTACCCGTAGGCGTAAGGTGGGGCGCACGCCTTCACACCTCGTCCCAAGGTAGGCCCAGAAAACCTATATCAGCCGGGAAAACCTATATTAGCCTACTATTCATGATTTACACTATAAAATAACTAATTTTTTAATAATAATTATTTATACTTTATAATATAATTATTATTTAAGATATAAGGCTATAAATAGGTTAATTTAAAAGCTATAAAATAGTTAAAAATAAATATATTAATAAAAATAATAGAAATTATATTTTTTAGCTTAATTAAGCTAGCTTATAAAGAGCCTTCCTTTTAATTATGCTTTTAATCCTATTAATTCTAATTTATTTTCTTATTATCCTTAATATTTATTTAATTTAATATTTAATTATATTACTTATTATATTATAATAATAATTTTTTTATTATAGTAAGACTAATAAGCCTATTAATATAAAGGAATTATAATTTAAATTTAATAATACTAAAGTTATTACTAAAGAGGATAATAAATTTATCCTTAATAGTATTTCTTAATATAGAAAATTATTATTAATATTACTTAAAAGGTTATTAATATTCTTAAGCTTAATATTATTATTATTATTATCTTAGAATAGTCTAAGGCTTATAAATTTAATACTTTTATTATTACTTAGCTAAGTATATTAATTTATTATAATAATTAGTCTTATAGCATAGGATATCTTTTCTTAAGCTTAAGAAAATATCTTCTTAAATAATAGGTTTATTTTATTATTATACTATCTTCTTTTAGCCTTAAGGCTATTATAGATATTATAATTATTAGACTTTTTAAGTTACTAGTTTTATATTAGCTTTAGAAGATTCTAAGCTTTATAGAAGGCAATTTCTTCTCTTTATAGAGTTTTAAGGTTCTTAATCTCTTAAAGAATATAACTTTAAGTTATAGAAAGCTATTTTTAATTATCCTTTTACTTTACTTTAACTAATAAAGCTTTATATTAAGCCTAAATATTAGGAAAACTAATACTTATAATAAAATTACCTATTAGCCTTATCTACTAATCTCTTCTTCTCTTTTTATTAAATTTTTCTAATTAAAAAGGCAGTCTATTAAAAATGCTTTATATTTATAGTATATTAATATAGCTTTAGAAATAATATTCTTAATAAGGCTTATTATTTATAAGGCAGATAAGCTTATAAGCTCCTAGTAATAAGTATAGATATTATTAATATAATCCTAAGCATTCTAAAAACAAGTATCTAAAGGTATTATAGCTAAAATAGTGAGATAAATGGCTTTTTATTGCTACTGTTACTTTATAATAATATAGTTAATTATAAGCTATATATTAACCGGCTAAATACTAGATTTTTTAAACCCTAATATAATATTATATACTATAAAGCTAGCTTTATAGATTTTAGTAAAAGTAAAAGCAAACTATAGGCAGAAGAAAGCAAGGTTACCTTCTTAAAGTAATTATTAAATTTCCTTTTAATATATATTTTTAAGTAACTAAAAAACACTAATATTAAATAGCTATATAAAGTATATAAAGTATAATAGTAGGAGATAAATTATAATATTAAATTAAATATAATAATTATAAACAAACACACTTTTAATTTCCTAGATATTTAAAATCTAGCCTAGACCACTAATTTTCCATAACTTTTCAACAATAACCTTTACGCTTGCTCTTGGACCCGTTTTTATCGCGGTTTTTAACATAGGTTATAATACCCATTATCCTTTCCAGCCACTTATTATATTTACTACTATTAATTTCTCTAAGAAAAGCTTTCTTTACTTTAGTTATCTCCTTAAATACTATTCTATCTAATTTCTTTATAATAATATTAAATTTCTTATATTCTTCTTAGATAAACCCTTTATTATTAATATTAAGATTATTCTTTTTAAGTATATAGAACTTAAATTTAATAAATTATATCTTTTGGAATAATTTAAGGTTAGCAATAGAGATTCTAAATAGCCTAAGAAGCCCTTCCTTTCTAAGCTTTAATTTAAAGGTCTTAATAAGATTAGGCAGGTATTTAATGCAAAGTTTGCTATTAGTATATTTTAAGGCAGAAGGGTATAATAGATTATAAAGAATATAGTATTTAAAATATAATTTAGATTTAATTATTTTTAATAATATTAGAAGTAGGCTGGAATATATTGATCTTGGCATAGAAAGCTATCTTAAATATTGGGATAAGTCTAATAAAGTTTACTATCTCTAATATTAAAAGGGTATTAAGATTATAAAATATATAAAGTTAATTATTTTATTGGTTAGGGCAAAAAGAGACTAATACTATATTTATTTAAATACTAATTATATCTGCTCCTAGAATTACCTAGTCAAGCCTCCTACTTATATTTTAATTAAATATAAATTAAATATAATATTTAATATATTTAAAAGAAATATAACTAGAAAATCTATTAATAATAAAAAGGCAATAAATCTTTTCTTTTATAGGATAAATATTTAGAGGATATTCATATTAAAGCTCCGGTATTATAGGATTATAAAGCTATTTATTATAATTAAACTATATTTAAAATAATACTCCTCTCTTTTTAGCTATAATAAAAGCTTTTTATAAAAATATATTAAAAGTATAAAGCTATTTAAAGATAATATTATTATTACTAAAGCTAATATCTAACTAAGTAAATTATATACTTAGAATAATATTAATATTAGACTAAAAAGCTAAAAAAAATATTTTAAAGATAAGCTAAAGAGAAATACTCTCTCTAATAGTATTTATAGCCCTAATATTAGTATAAGACTCCTAGTTCATAAGATTAATAACTTTAGGGCACTAAGAATATATTATATAAACTATAATAATCTTAATATATTCCTAAATATATCTAATATAAATTCTATATTTATCCTTATTCTAAAACTTAAAGAGACTAATATTATAATCTATAATAATATTCTAAAGATTTAAATAGAACTTTTTAATATTTTTAATATTAAAAACTTTAAATACTTTCTATACCTTATTTATTACTTTAATAAATATCTTTTAAAGCTATAAATTATAATTATAAAAGTTAAAATACTAAGATTTTAAAAAATAATCCTTTATAATATCTTAAGAATATAAAAATCCTAATATAATCTTCTTAACCTATATTTTATTAGCTAAAAAGCTAGATCCTTTAAGCTATAATATAAAGGCAATAAAAACTATATTTTTAGGTAGTATTAGGAGTATTAGGTAGCCCTATAATTTAGTAGAAATATATAAAAATAAAGCCTTAGCCTTAATATACTAAATAATTTCTTTAGATTTACCTAATTTAATAATAACCTTATAAATTAAGGGTAATATTTTAATAAGCTTTATAGCTCTTTTAGTATTATAAGGAATATTTAAATTAAATACTATAAATACCCTCTTTTCTAATTTAGCCTTAATTTTTTCTAGCTATTTCTTTAGAAATTAATTTTTCTTAGAAATCTTATATTTAATAGGCATTTTATAATTATATAATATTTACTTAAAAATAATTTAATTTAGTATTTTTTTTAAAGCTTTTAGTAAGAGGCTAGCAAAAAACAAATAACACAGGTTTTCCCGGCTAACATAGGTTTTCCGGGCCTACCTCGGGACAAGGTGTGAAGGCATGCGCCCCACCTTACGCCTACGGGTAATAGAGAGTGTAGCTATACCAAATGATACAGGGGCAATAGCGTTCACGGCTGTACTTGGAATAGTTTGCGCCCTTTACCATATCCAGCATTCCAACAACACATAGTCTGGGCTGGGCCCGCGTTAGTCCCGGAGAGCTGTACCCAGCGTTTGACAAGCTACGCGCCATTCAATTGCCCGCCATGGCCTAAGATTACGGACTTTCCCTTCCACATTAAAATGTCTCACATCTCAGCGCGTGTCTCTCAGCGCGCCAGAATATGGCGGGTTGGTGATTAATTGCTTCAAGACACACATGGTTAGCGACGAGTCGGCTGATTGGCCAACTGATGATGTGCCGTGTGTGGCTTGCTAAATTGGTTGGCCAAGGATGATAAAAGGGGTCAGTCAGCTTGACCAAAACAGTACCGTGAAACGCCTCGGCCCTTTATTCTTCAATTGTCCCAGCCTGCCCTTGATTGACAGATTTTATACTTTCTCTGCTTAGTCTCGCCAGGTCGAGTAGGCCTGAGCCCTCTCGCCAACCAACCCGGCTTCTCTGCGCTGGCCGCCAAGGCCAGCTATCTTCGACCACTCCACCCGGGCACTGCTTTTGATGGCCTCATTCGGTTTGCAAACGGTGCGGGTACCAGTTCGGCAACAGTGCATATTTGACAGCCAATGGCTGCAATGGAGCATCTTCCCGAGTCTTCTCAGACAAAGGGACCGTCTGGGATAGGAGCGTTCAAGGAAAGTGCATGACAAATGGACTAGACTGGTGGTGCTTTATTGGGATTTTCAACTTGGTCAGTGATATCGTTGTCATAGTACTTCCGCTCTCGGATTTATGGGAGCTTCGATGCTGCGTGGCCAGAAAATCTATCTTCTGGCCCGTATCCGCTCGCCAGTCTCCCCAATTAGCTGGTTGGGGCACAGTAATGTATTCATCGGCACCACTTGAGAATGTATGCCGTGTTACGGTATTTCGTGGTAATAAGTCTGACTTGGTCGTTGGACTTCTTGTCGGATATGCAAATGGGGGGCAACGGGCTCTTGGGCAATGCAGGCTGCTTGTGGACAGAGTGAAACCATTCTCGAATCCAACCCGATTTTGTTTCCTTAATCCGGAAAATATTGAAACTGTGGAAGCGGAAGAATTGTCTTCTGACGCATTTTCCTTAGATAATACTACTCAGAGGGTGATTAGAAAATTGGTCGCGTCAAGAAAAACTGATTGGTGTTTTTAATATGGGAGTTGTTTTATGAAATGGGTGAAGAAGCTGGTTATTTGTTACAAGTCGGTAGTATACAGCACGTAGACTGATATACAGTGGGAAAACAAAAGTTCCGAGGAATTTCCGAACTCATCACATCAACATCAATATTAGCAATCGGCTATAAGCTGTTGCTGATTTATACAGCTAGTTTACTAAATCTTGCTTTATACTATAATAAAACTATCTCCTCTATTAGCTTTTTGATATACTTAATATAGAAATTAGGCCTTATTTAGCTATAGAACTATATGCTAAATATTGTATATTATGGCTAGAATAATGGGCATAATTGGGAGCTCCTTGGAATTTTTGAAGTCCCACTGTACGCTTTGAATCATGGTACAGGGTGACTGAGCTAACAGTCAATTCGGATAATTCGCGGTACTAAAGGTCCAAAAGGTAATGTGATCAGCACTCGTTACAGCTTACAATAGTTACTCCGTACTCGCGCGGGATAGCGTGGGTGCTCACACTTTACACTGCTTAGGTACTTGGGGTCCAAATTAACTAATCCTGGTTCACCATCAACTGGGCGTATCATTCTGCCAACACATAACGCCTTGTTGAAGTTATGGGCTGACTTGCTCCATTGCTCCAGTCTCATCAATTGTCCCCTCAGTTTAATCATCCACGTCGTTTCATATCGACATGGACCCAGCCACATCGTTGGGGGTTGCATCCTCAGCCATCAGTCTGATTGAGTTTGCATGCACACTGATATCCTTAACCAACCAAATCCGTAAACATGGCGAAGCTACTGAAGTGGGAGAACTCAGGCAGCAAGCCCGCGAGCTGGAAACAATGCACTGCCGCCTCTGTGGCCGCAGTAGATCCATGGCGGCGGAACTGGGTCATGTTTTGCATGCGGAACTAGTATGAATCCTCGTTGGCACAAAAAGTCGATAAATTAATAGACATCAGTCAATCGACGCAACTATTGACGAGTGCACCAAGCAAACCGCCGAGTTGATCGCATCATTGACCAAAATTACAATGGCTTCATCCTTCGGTCCACGTCTTCACATTGCCAAGGACATAAAAATAGCCTTTAAGTTGCTTTGGGAGAAGGCCAACATGCAACAAAGGGCCGAGAAGTTACAACAAATTCGGCAGAAACTAAACAGTCAGATCATGGTGCTGTTGAACGAAAAGATTGAGGGTCTGTACTCCATGACTGGGGAAAAACTGTCCCTAGCAGAGAACCTACAGGAGGATATACGAAATGGGCAAAGGAGGATTCTCGAAGCAATCTCTTTCACAGAAGACCAAGGTCATAGCAGCTTTTCTGGTTCGGAAAAGCCCGTTGCCGTGATCCTAACATTCGACGACGGAGGGGTAGAAACCATGAACCGAAGACTTTCTAACGAGGTCATGGATGCATCCGATGCGGATCCAAAACCTCACAATTTCGGACAGGCCATCCGAATTGGATCGACTACAACCTTCCGATCAGAGAATAGCGGGTTCATTGGGCAGGAAAGCACGACCACCATCTACGTTCCTTTGGCAAGATCTATTCTGGACGCCCTTTATTTCAGAACCTTCAAAGAGAGAGAAGAGAGAGTAGCTGAAGCTCACCAGAAAACATTCCAGTGGATCTTGAAAGATGAAGCGTTTGTAGACTTCTTGGACCAGGATGGTGACTTCTACTGGATCACTGGTAAACCTGGATCGGGAAAATCCACATTGGTTAAATTCATACATCACCAATCGTTTGTGCGACAGCGTCTAGTTCGCTGGGCCGGCGATAAATCACTCCTTTTCTCCGCCTTTTATTTCTGGAATGCCAGGACCAGCCTGCAAAAGTCACAGATTGGTCTTCTGCGTTCTATGTTGTTGTCAGTTCTAAGGACCTACCAGCACCTTATTCCCACTGTATTTCCGGATCTATGTCGCTTGTATAACGATCTCGGCCGAGTCGAATCTGAGCTGTCTTTAGCTGAGCTCAAGGCAGGATTTCTTCGTCTGACATCTGGTGTTGTGCCAGATTTCAAGTTCTGTTTCTTGATCGATGGTCTCGACGAGTACTCGGGAGAGCATTCAGAGCTTTGTGGTTTCTTATTGCAGTCAGCTCGCTCTTCTTGCGTAAAATTCCTCGTTTCCAGTCGTCCATGGGGAGTCTTTGCGGAGTCTTTTGATCGGTATCCGTTCATTCGTATGCAAGATCTCACTCAAAATGATATTGCAAAATATACCGAAGATGCCTTATCTGGCTATCTACCACGATAGGCGGGTAAAGAGGAAGAGCTTCTAGAATTATCCAAACTGATCACCCTGAGGGCATCTGGTGTGTTCCTATGGGTTATCCTTGTTGTGCGGGAGCTTCGAAGAGGCCTCCAAAGCTATGACGATGTCTCTGATTTACATAGGCGGCTAGGGTATAAAATACCTATGGGTACCTAAGGTATAGGTAGCCTATAGGTACCTATCCTGATACTAGGTAATATAATATTATCTATAGGTACTTATAGATAGTAGATATTATTATATTATTATCTATAGGTATTTATAGATAAACTTTTATTATTTATAAGTATTTATAGGTAAAAAAATAATTAATTAGTATAAATAATTAGTATAAATAAAAATATAATAATAAGTAATTATTATATTAATAATAAGTAATTATTATATTAATAAAAAAGAATTTTATTTTTCTATAAAATAATAATTATTTTATATTATAAGCTATATTTTTAATAATCTTTTAGGATTAATTATTTAATATAGGTTTTTTATTTATTAATTTTAGTTTTTTTTTAATTAGGCTAGTTTATATCTTATAATATTATAATTATAATAATAATAGATTTTTATTATTAATATTTTTGTTATTATTACTAGGAATATAATAAATATTTTTTAAAAGTAAAAGATCTATTAAAGGAGATATAAAAATAAAAGATTATAAATTAAGGGATAATTATTTAAATTATAAATTAAGTTTAATTTAACTTTAGGAATTATCTTTAGATATATTTATTAGACTTAAGGGTATAATAAAATTAAATAATAGTATAATCTTAATATTAATTTTAATATTTATATTAAAAAATAAAATAAATTAAAGCTATATTATAATATTAGGTATAAAAGTAAAATATCTTAAGATTAAATTAAATTTATAAAGGTAGGTTTAAAAGTCTTTTTAGGAAATATTCTTAATACCTAATTAATTAGAACTAAGAGGGCCTTATTATTAAGATAATTATTAATTATAAAGATAAATACTAAAGTACTTTTTAATAGTATTAATATTTAATATATATTAATGGTGGTGTGGTGCAGTGGTTAGCGCGCTGTGTTTTTCACAGAGACCGGGGTTCAATTCCCCGCACCAGCCCCCGGCCCAGGGAAATGGGTAAAAAGAACAAAGGGTTATTGTAATTAGTTATTTTTCCCCACTGGGGTTTTTATAGGCGATAATTGTAACTAGAATAATTATGATTAAACTCCTACTGCTCCTTGTAAAATCTAACTAAATGCTAAATAAGAAAGCATCCTATTTATATATATATAGGTTAAGTTGAGCAATTAAAAAGAGTTTTTTTTAAAAAAAAAAAAAAAAAAAATATATATATATATATTAATTATAAGAGTAAATATATTAATATATATTCTAAGTATACTTAAGAGGAATAATTATAGGTTAAATATAAAGTATATCTTAAGCTATTTAATATATACTATAATATTAAGGTTTTTATATTATTTTAGCATATAAAAAAAGTTTTCTTATTATAATAAGTTATAATATTAGAATTAATATTAAAAAATAGAATATTTAGTAATATATTTATTCTTATAAAAATTCTTTATAAATAGTTATATTTTAAGGAGAAGTTCTTAGGATCTAAAGAGTAATTAGTATATTAGATTAGTATATTAAGTTAATATATAAAAAGGAGAATTACCTTTTTTGGACTTAGAAAAATAGCTAATTAGCTTTCTATTAAAGGAGTAAGATTTATAACTTTAAAACTATTATATATTATTATAAAATAATTTTCTTAATATTCCTTAATAAACCCTAATTTATAAGTAGCTCTAAATAAAGAGTATTTAAGCTTAGAATTAATATATATAAAGTTAGCCTATCTAGGATTAGAAGTAAGATTACTAGGTAATAATAATAAAACTAAAGATAAACCAATAAAATAAATATTCTTTATTAATAATTAGATATATTTTTTAAGTTTCTCTTAGCTATATATTACTACTAATAAAAGAGCTTCTAGCTATAAAGACTAATTTTTAGTATTATTTAATTTAAATTATATACTTTATTAAATAATTAAAAAGTAATAATAAGTAATTTTAATTAAAAGCTATATATTTACTAAAGTAAGATTAGAGTCTTAGCTTATTTTATTAATAATCCAAAGAAATATTTAGCTAATATTAATTAGATATAAAATCTAAACCTAATTCTATTGGGATAATATTAGATTTATATTAGGATAATCTTTATATTAAGCTATAATAAATAATCAAAGGTATTATATGCAAAAAAGTATTAGGATTATTAAGTTCTAGTATATATAAATATCTCTAAGAAGCTTAAGGGGCTTTTTAAAGCTTAGCTTATATAATAATTATACTTTAGATTAGATTTCTATAAAATATACCTATTATTTAGAGCTTTAGGTAAATTTAATTACTAAATATCTAATCTATAAAGGTTTTAGTAAATTAATATAATAATTAATATAATATAATAGACCTTTAAAATAATATTAAAAAGTAAATTAGTATTTTCTAAAGATATATTATATTCTAATTTAGAGATATTATTATTATTAATTATTAATAATTATTCTTAATCTAAAAGACTATACTTTTAAAGATAATAAATAATCTATTAAATTTAATATTATTTACTTTAGTCCTTAGATATATTAAAGAATCCTAAGTATACTTAGTAAAGATATTACTTATAATTAAGAAAGTAAATAAGAATTCTAAGTATTATAAACTAATAGCTTAAAGAAGTCTAAGAATTAATTATTAAAGATATCTTAGATAGCTTTAGTAGATCCTTTAGTATAGAAAATAAAGTTTATATAATATAAATTAATATATACTTTGTAATTATAGGTAAAGAAAAGATCTTAATATTACCTGTAGGCATAAGGTGGGGCGCACGCCTTCACACCTTGTCCCAAGGTAGGCCCAGAAAACCTATATTAGCCTGGAAAACCTATATTATTTGTTTTTTACTAGCCTCTTACCAAAAGCTTTAAAAAAAACACTAAATTAAACTATTTTTAAGTAAATATTATATAACTATAAGATACTTACTAAATATAAGATTTCTAAGAAAGATTAATCTCTAAAGAAATAGCTAGAAAAAACTAAGGCTAAATTGGAAAAGAGGGTACTTATAGTACTTAATCTAAATATTCCCTATAATACTAGAAGAGCTATAAAGCTTACTAAAATATTACCCTTAATCTATAAGGTTATTACTAAACTAGGCAAATCTAGAGAGATTATTTAGTATATTAAGGCTAAGGCTTTATCCTTATATATTTCTATTAAGTTATAGGGCTGCCTAATACTTCTAATACTACCTAAAAATATAGCTCTTATTGCCTTTATATTATAGCTTAAAAGATTTAGCTTTTTAGCTAATAAAATATAGATTAAAGAGACTATATTAGGATTTCTATATTCTTAAGATATTATAAAGAATTATTTTTTGAAATCTTAGTATTCTAACTTTTATAATTATAATTTATAGCTTTAAAAGATATTTATTAAAGTAATAAATAAGGTATAGAAAGTATTTAAAGTTTTTAATATTAAAAATATTAAGAAGTTCTATTTAAATCTTTAGATTATTATTATAAATTATAATATTAGTCCCTCTAAGTATTAGAATAAGGATAAATATAGAATTTATATTAGATATATTTAGGAATATATTAAGATTATTATGGTTTGCATAATATACTCTTAGTGCTCTAAAGTTATTAATCCTATGAACCGGGAGTTTTGTACTAATATTGGGGCTATAAATACTATTAGAGAGAGTATTCCTCCTTAGCTTATCTTTAAAATATTTCCTTTAGCTTCCTAGTCTAATATTAATATTATTCTAGGTATACGATTTACCTAGTTAAATATTAGCTTTAGCAATAGTAATATTACCTTTAAATAGCTTTATACTTTTAATATATTTTTATAGAGAGCTTCTACTATAGCTAAAAAGAGAGGAGTATTATTTTAAATATAGTTTAACTATAATAAATAGCTTTATAATCCTATAATACCAGAGCTTTAATATGAATATCCTCTAAATATTTATCCTATAGAAGAGAAGATCTATCGCCTTCTTGTTATTAATGGATTTTCTGGTTATATTTCCTTTAAATATATTGAATATTGTATTTAATTTGATATTATAATCTGCCTCCTGTTGTTATACTCTATATATTTTATATAGTTGCTTGATGTTGGTGTTTTTTAGTTGCTTAAAAATGTATATTAAAAGGAAATTTAATAATTACTTTAAGAAGGTAATTTTGCTTTCTTTTGCCTATAGTTTGCTTCTGCTTTTGCTAAAATCTATAAAGCTAGCTTTATAGTATATAATATTATATTAGGGTTTAAAAAATCTAGTATTTGGCCGGTTAATATATAGCTTGTGATTAATTGTATTATTATAAAGTGGTAGTAGTAATAAAAAGCTATTTATCCTGCTATTTTAGCTATAATACCTATACTCATTTTTAGGATGCTCAGGATTATATTAATAATATTTATACCTATTACCAGGAGCTCATAAGCTCACCTGCCTTATAAGCAATAAGCCTTATTAAGAATATTATTTCTAAAGCTATATTAATATACTATGAATATAAGGCATTTTCAGTAGACTGCCTTTCTTAATTGGAAAAATTCAATAAGAGGAGAAGGAGAGGTTAGTGGATAAGGCTAATAGGTGATTTTATTATAAGTATTAGCTTTCCCGATATTTAGGCTTAATATAAAGCTTTATTAGTTAAAGTAAAGCAAAAGAATAATTAAAAATAGCTTTTTATAACTTAAAGTTATATTCTTTAAAAGATTAAGAACCTTAAAACTCTATAAAGAGAAGAAACTACCTTCTACAAAGCTTAAAATCTTCTAAAGCTAATATAGAACTAATAGCTTAAAAAGTCTAATAACTATAATATCTACAATAGCCTTAAGGCCAGAAGAAAGTAATATAATAATAAAATAAACTTATTATCTAAGAAGATATTTTCTTAAGCTCAAGAAGAGGCATCCTATACCATAAGACTAATTATTATAATAGATTAATATACTTAGCTAAGCAGTAATAAAAGTATTAAATTTATAGGCCTCGGACTATTCTAAGATAATAATAATAATAATATTAAGCTTAAGGGTATTAATAACCTTCTAAGTAATATTAGTGATAATTTTCTATGTTAAGAAATACTATTAAGGATAAATTTATTACCCCCTTTAGTAGCAATTCTAGCATTATTAAATTCAAGTTATAACTCCTTTATATTAATAAGCCTACTAATCTTACTATAACAAAGAAATTATTATTATAATATAATAAGCAGTATAATTAAATATCAAGTTAAATAGGTATTAAGGGCAGTAAGGAAATAAGTTAAAGTCAATAAGGTTAAAAGCATAGTCAAAAGAAAGGCTCTTCATAAGCTAGCTCAATTAAGCTAAAAAATGCAATTTCCACTATTTTTGTTAATATATTTATTTTTAGCTATTCTATAGCTTTCAAATTGACCTATTTGTAGCCTTATATCTCAAATAATAACTATATTATAAAATATAAATAACCATTATCAAAAAATTGGTTATTTTACAGTATAAATCATAAATAGTAAGCTAACATAGGTTTTCCCGGCTAATATAGGTTTTCCGGGCCTACCTCGGGACAAGGTGTAAAGGCGTGCGCCCCACCTTACGCCTACGGGTAGAATTAAGAAATTTAATATACTCTTTAAATATAAGATAGGATATAATATTATTAGAAAGGTTATTTCTAGCTAAAAATCAAATTAAATAATTAGTAGCTTTATTCTATTACTCTAAAGTCTTAATTTAATGCTTATTAGTATAATTAATTAGTATAATTAATTAGAATAATTAGAAATATAATATTTATAGGGTATATTATACTATTTTAATCTTTATAAATTAGAATATAGAACTTATTTTAGAGTAAGCTATAGACTTAAAATGCTAATTTATAGTAAATATTCTAGTTCCCTTTTATACAGGGTATATAAAGGAGCAAGAATAGTATATACAAATAATAATAGAAGAATTATTATTAATTATTGCTTTTTGCTTAAATAAGTCCTAAATTAATACTTTATAGTTTCTATAGAATATATTAAAAGCTGCCTATAATAGTAATATAATACTTTCCCTGGGTATTAGTAAGTAAATATTTCTTTAGTACTAAATTATGGTTTATTATTATATAATAAAGGTATTTTTATTATAGTAAGTAAATAAATAAGATAATAAATTTTAAAATAGGATAAGGGTATTCTTATATAAGGAATATAGTGGGGTTAAAGTTATAATAAGGTAATAGTAAAAGGCAAAGGATAAGATAAACTAGTGCAAAATAAGGGATTAGTATAAATATTAGTATAATTTAAAGTAGTAGGGTAAAGGGGATATTTATTAATAATATAATAAGAATATATAGAGAGATATATATAAGTAGGAAGAACTATTATTATATATAGTAACTATAGGAACTAATTAAAGGTAAAAAAATCATTTATTAGAAAAGGAATAAAATCTTAAAATAAACCCAGTAAAATTCTTATACTAATTTTTCTTAAGGGAAATTTATTATTATAATTAATCTAATTATTTATACTAATTAGTAATACTACCTCTACTTAAAGAAATTCTAAAGTTCTTAATAGGAAATATAAGTAATATTAAGAATAGCTATCCTATTTAATCTATTATATTATTACTAATTTTAGGGACTATAATTATATATTATATAAAAACTGGAAAGCCTCTATAGGTAAAATAAGCTTAAATAGGAAAGTAAATATAATATATAAAGAAGCTAAAGATACTAATAAAATAATAGCAATAGTAGTTAGATAGTATATTAAGGTAAATAAATATATATTAGGTATTTATTAATTTATTCTAATATCTATTTTATAAGATATTTATTAATTATAGTTATCTATTAAGCTAATTTTGCCTTAAGCTATTATAAGTTATATAATTAAGGAAATTTTATTATAGACTAATAAGGATATAAGATTCTAGCTATAAGTAATTAAAGTATTAAGGGAGATTTCTAAGAGCTTTTTAGTAGTATTATTTAAGAGTAAATATTATATTTAAAATAATAAAAGATTAATTAGGATAATTATAATAAATATAAATCTTTATATAATATATATAAAAAGAGTAATATTATAGCTAATTAATATAGAGTTAGTATAAAATATTTTTAAAGGTATAGGATCTTAGTTAGGTTTTATAAAGAGATAGGAATTATATAGAATTATAAGATTAATATAAAAGGATTAGTATAATAAAGAGAAATATAAAACTATACTTTTCTAAACTTAAATCTAGCTACCTATTCTATAGAAGCTATAATAGCTTGCTTTTAATATTCTAAAGTACTAACCCTTCTATAGATAATATTAAGAATAATATATTTATTACTAAGAAAAAATTAAAAGGTTTTATAAGTAGAATTAAACTATAGTAAATTCTTTATATTCTATAATAATAAATATCTTAGGAGATTCTCCTAAATAGATTAAGTAGATTTAGGTAGTAATTTAAAGATCTTATTCCCCTAGCTATAGATATTTTAAATTATACTATAAATAGTTAAAACTTATTTAAAGGTTTTATATTTATATAAAAGACTATTATATAGTATATAATTAATAATAGGAAAGGGGTATAGACTAAAGGTAATTAGAAATATATTAATTATAATATAATAATTATATATTACTTTATTATAATTTAATTTAAAGATTTTAATATTTTTAAATTAGTCTTAATTAATATAAACTATATAAATAGCTTATTAATAGTAAAGATATACTTTTGGAGAGATAGGAGAGGTTTATTACTAGCTTTTATTAGCTAAATAAAGACTATATATATAAAAGATTATACTTAGTTTTAGCCTAATCTTAAGTAATATAGTTAGTAATTTAAATAGTATTAGATAGCTTATTATATAGGGTGCGAATTTTATATAATATGCTTAAAAGAAGTATATAAAGTATTTTAGTAAGCTGCTTAACCTTATACTAAGTTATTATCTAATAATATTAGAGTATAATAGCTAATTATATAAATTAAATATACCTTTTTACCTTTTACCTATTAGCTCTTAATAGCTTCTTTAATTTCTTATTTAGAAAATTCCTAAATATTAGACTTATTATTTATAAAATTAGTAATAGCCTTTATATAAGCTAGCTTAGCTTTTATTAGATTATTAATATCCTCCTAATTAGAACTTTTATTATCTAAAAGTATATAAGGTAGCTCTTTATTAATAGCTACTCTAATTAATTACTTAATATAGATTAGGTATTTATTAATTATGAACCAGATTTAATAATTATAAACAAATATACTTTTAATTTCCTAGATATTTAAAATCTAGCCTAGACTACCAATTTTCTATAACTTTTTAGTAACCTTTATACTTACTCTTAGACCTATTTTTATTGCAATTTTTAATATAGATTATAATACTTATTATCCTTTCCAGCCACTTATTATATCTAATACTATTAATTTCTCTAAAAAAAGCTTCCTTTGCTTTAATTATCTCCTTAAATATTATTTTATCTAATTTCTTTATAATAATATTAAATTTCTTATACTCTTTTTAGATAAACCCTTTATTATTAGTATTAAGATTATTCTTTTTAAGCATATAGAACTTAAATTCAATAAATTATATCTTTTGAAATAATTTAAGGTTAGTAATAGAGGTTCTAAATAGCCTAAGGAGCCCTTCCTTTCTAAGCTTTAATTTAAAGGTCTTAATAAGATTAAGTAGGCATTTGATGCGAAGTTTACTATTAGCGTATTTTGAGGCAGAAAAGTATAATAGATTATAAAGAATATAATATTTAAAATATAGTTTAGATTTAGCTATTTTTAATAATATTAGAAGTAAGCTGGAATATATTGGTCTTAGTATGGTAAAAAAGCTATTTTAAATATTAGGTTAAGTCTAATAGAGTTTACTATCTTTAATATTAAAAGGGTATTAAGATTATAATATTAAATAAAGTTAATTATTCTATTGGTTAGGGCAAAAAGAGACTAATACTATAATTATTTAAATACTAATTATATCTACTCCTAGAATTGCCTAGTTAAGCCTCTTGCTTATATTTTAACTAAATATAAATAGATTAGGTATTTTCTAATAGAAAGACTATTAGTATAATTTAATTAATATATAATATATATTATAAGAGAAAAATAATAATATATTAATATACTTTAATATTATTTTATACTTTTTTAATAAGTACTTTTTATTTATTAGATAATACTTAAAAATACTCTTTATTTTTCTTTATCTTATTAATTACTTAATCTTAAGTAATTTATAGATTATTATTTATATTTTTAATTTATTTCTACTTAAGTATAAGATTATTTGCTTTTTTATAGGCCTTTTTAGTATATAGGTTTATTAATAGTTCCTTATTAGCCTTTTATTTCTTAGATAGTAATCTAGGAGGATACTCTTTGTAGATTAGTATAAGCTAATTAGTATATAATTATTAAAGTACTTACTATAGTAGTTTCCTTTTATTCTTAAGAGATAGATTGGATTATATTATAAACTAAAGTAAAAAATAGAATTAGAATATAAATATTATTAGTATAATAGAATATTATAAATAATATACTTTGGTTATATTATAATTTTAATTATAAAGTAGGTTTATATTAAAGGAAGCTTATAAAGAAAGAAAAAAAAACTTAATGCCTATAAAAAGTAAGAAGAGTCCTATAATTATTTATATAGCCCCTCTAATATAGGCCTATGCATAGTATCTAAGCTAACCAGAATATATATAGCCCTTAGGCTATTCTATACCTCTATAATTTATATATATCCTTTTTACCCTATACCTTTTTAGTTTATTATTTTTATGGTTTCTTTATACTAATTTATTATACTAATCTACTATAATTTAATATATTTCTATTTCCTCTCTAGCTCTCTATTTATAATTTAGTTTTTAAGGTAATTTTATATAATATTCTTTATTTTCTTATACTTATTATTTTATTTAATATACCTATTAAATATTACTATATTTATAGTAAGAGTCTACCTAGCTCTATATACTTAAGGAGTACTAAGTTAACCTAAAAAGCTACTAAAAAGGAGCTTATTAAAATAAAGAAAGTTTAATAGTATAAGCCTAATAATATATTTCCTTTTTTTATTTTAATCTCTTTATACTAATCTTAATTAGCTATTTTACTTTATAAGATTTAATATTACTAGAAAATTATTAAGCTTCTTATTCTAAAGCTATTCTTTATTTATTTAGTTTATAAAATTACTTAGGAATTTAAGATTAATCTTTATTTTTAAAATAATACCCTTAGAGTGCTCTAGGAGGTAACCAAGTTATATATTACCTTGGTCTTCTCTAATATACTATCTTTATTTTATACTAATTATTTATATTAATCTATATATAGCTATTAATTTTAAAGCTATTTATATTTATTATATTATTATATATTCTAAGGATATAAAGATTCTTACTTTTATTCTTAGTTATTTTTGCCCTTAAGTTAGTAGTAAGTTAATTAACTTTTATAATATTTAGCTTATTATATTTAGTATATAATAAACTCTATTTCCCTCTTATATTATACCTATTTTTACTTATTCTAATAATAATAATAATAATAATATTATTATTATAAATAATTAGTTACCTAGTAATAGTAAAGATAATACTAAAGAATCTAGCCTTTCTAAAGTTAAAAATAATAGTAATAGTAAAGATTTTAGTAATAATTATAGTAATACTAAAGATCCTAGCCCTCCTAATATTGCTAATAATAATAATAATAAAGACTTTATTAGTAGCTATAATAATACTAAAGATCCTAGCTCTCCTAATATTACTAGTAATAATAATAGTAAAAACTTTAGTAGGAATAGCTCTATTAGTCTTAATAATAATAATAATAATAATAATTTTATTTTTAGTACTAAGTAAGTAATTATTATAATCTATATTAACTTTATTAATCTTAGAATTATTCTTTAAAAAAATAAGAATAATAAGTTTTAAGCTAATAAAGATTAATTTTAAGAAGCTTTAGATTAAGCTAAAGCTATCTATTACTTTAATAATAAAAATAAAAATAAAATATCTATTTTTATATAAATTATTAAACTTAATATATTTATTAAAAAAAATATTAAAGCTAAATTTAAAATTAATAAATTTTAATTATTAAAAAATTAAATAAAAATAAATAAATTTTTAAGCTTTTTATTTTTTAAATTATTTAATATTTAATATTTAAAATATTTATTTCCTAATAATTAATATATTTAATTAATATATTTAATTAATATAAATTACTTTACTTTATATTTATAATTAAAATAATTATAAATTATATATCTTTTTAATTCTAAGGTATAATAATAATATACCTTTTATTTAATTTATTTTCTATCTTTTTTACTATTAATTTTCTTATTTATATCTTTTATTTTATAAATTATTCTTAGTAATATATTTTTCGTTATAAATATCTACAAATATTTAGCAAAATATTAAACTACCTATAGGTACCTATAGGCACTATATACCCTACTCTAGGTACCCACAGGTACCCAGCAAAATTGTCTAGGTACCCGTGGATACCCATGGGCAGGTAGTTTTTTACCCTACAGGCGGCTTGATGCTTTCCCTACGGATCTGAAGGAATACTACCAGTACATGTATAACAGAATCGATGTCATTCATCGCCCGAGGTGCTCCAAGCTGCTACTGACGCTTCTGAGGATGAAGGAACTTCCAGTCCAGGGCCTCTTAAGTGCAATGCAGATCTCATTTTCAGAAAGCGAGACACTCGAATCTGCAATTAGTGCACCACACCGTCGTCTTGAAAAGGAACAATGGATACAGTCCAGCGCCATTTCTAAACAGCAGATCGAGAACAAGACTCTTGGGCTTGTTGACGCCGAAGTAGCCTCGGCCGAACTCCCTCATTCATCAACTGCCCACATCATATGTGCCGATTTTCTTCACCGCACTGTATATGACTTCTTTCTTTTGGAAGGTCTCCAAGAGGAAATGAAGGCCGAAGTGCCTAGAAATTTTGATCCAAGCACTACACTACTGGCATGCTATCTCGTGGAGATTAAGGCTTTCCCCCGGCAACGTCTCGTTGCTCTCCAACATGATAGGGTCATTAGTGATGCAATGAATTGCTTGAGATTGGTCCGATTCCTAGAACTAGAACAAAAACTATCTTACCCCGACGTAATGAAATGCATCGACGAGTCAATGAATCATTACTGGGTGAGTATTAGAGGTCAAACCAAGTTTGGAACTTGGGCTCAGGCAATCGTGACGGAAATGTACAGAGTTCGGTGGTCTCATATTTCGCCGTATCTAGTCTCTAAAACCGACTACTTTTCATTCCTTGGTGTTTTGTCAGGATGCGCCATATCTGTCGCCTCTCGAGCCAAACCAGGGTCAAATGTAACCAACAATGAACGATCACAAATGTTGTCAATGTTAATCCTTCGATATTTCAATGACTTCTTAAGAGAGGATGGAAATTACCAATCTCATTTCGGCATCGGGAATGACAGGTCTAATTTTGTCACAGCCATTGGCTTACTTCTTGAATATGGTGCAGACCCAGGAGCACTTGGGATTTTATCTCCCATACATACAACCTCACAGACAGGTTTCAGCTCTGTCAGCTCAACAGACGAAAGACGTACGCAAAAAACCAAACTCCCATATTCGACACCATGGGAGTATTTTCTCGATCACGTCAGTCGGTCAATTCAAGTTGACAGTCATCAAGATATCTGGAAATATAAGTCTAGGCGCAGCGAGGTTTCGCTTCTAGAAGCCATCAACCTTCTAAAGATATATCAGCACTTTCTCAAGTTTAATGTCAATATCACGCAGGAGGTTGAGACAACCATGGAACAGCTAAAACACTTGTTTGACCAATCTCTATCCACATATAGCCATGATGAAAACAGAGACCATGTGTCTCAATTCAATACAGAGTATTGTAAGACGAGAGACATGGTGAACAAAAAGCGAATGAGGTTTATGCCTGGGCCCCAGATCAGGGCGTGGTGGGATTTGCGACGTCTCGTGTCCCAAGATACGATTGAGCTATCCACTTCAAACATTATTATAGGAATTCTGATTCTAGTCATTACATACCTATCCAGCGTGTCATAAGAATATTAGGCACTAGGAGAACTCAAAAATGCCACAAAAAAAGCAATACTATCACGTAATGACTGTTTTGCTTATATTCTTTGCATTTGATTGCTGACAGAGGTGAAGTGAATAAATGAATCATATCCCAAATATACCTATCCAAAAGGTGCCCAGTTTTCCAAAATCGATTACACCGACTCCGAAAAGACTTTCCTTGCCACTCGATCAACATTCAGGATAATGGTCAACATTTGCTCCTCGGTGAGTAGGGGATGGATCGCACACATTCTAAACACAATTTGTCCACGCAGTTGGATCATAAGTATCCCCGCGACATTTTCCGCCACGAGTCTCTTTGAGATGGCGCCATTTAGGGCATTAAGTTGAGTAGGAGACCTTTCCGGGCGAGAAAAGCCAAGTGTCAGGATTGCCATGGATGCGGGGCTCGTGAGAACCCAATCAGATAGTCCTCGCAGCTCCTTTTCTGCTCTCTCTGCCAAAATGAAGCCGTGGTCAATCATTTCACCAGCTTTTTCCACACTAAGAGTTCTCAAAGTGAACCATAGCTTCATGGCACAAGCAGGCCTCGTGAGTTCGATTCCGTGACTCCAATAATCAGGTACGTTGACCTCCTCGGTAGCGTCGCGCAGGTACTCTGCCTCTATGCCAAAGCTTTCCAACAAATGGTTCTTTTCTTTGACTAGGACAAGGCCGCAGCCAAATGTTTGGAATAGCCACTTGTGTCCGTCCCACGATAAACGGTCAGCATGTCCAAGGCCTCGGGCCACACCTGTTCGGTCCTTTGAGAGCGACGCAGAAGCCCCGTAGGCGCCGTCTACATGCATCCACACGTTCTCACGTTGGCAGACCCCTGCAAGCTCTTCAAATGGGTCTACGCTCCCTGTATTAGTTGTTCCGCACGTTGGAATGACAACGAATGGAATGAGCCCAGCTTCCCGATCGGCGGCGAGTGCTTGCGCCAGTTCAGATGCGGGCATCTGGAACTTCTCATTTGTGGGGATACAGGGGAGGTTATGAATGCGAAAAGATGAGGGTGGTTCATGCTCATTCGGTAGTCGTATATTGTGCAGGCTTCGTTGATAACGTCCTCGACTGAATTCGCTTCCCCCGGTGTACTGATTGCGGTGAGTAGCGAGACGTCTGCTGGCTGCGCGACCTTGACGATTGTGTCAGTCTCTTGCAGATCAAATGCCGACGCAAGACACTCAGTGATAGTCTGCATTAGCCCTATCAACACTAACTGGCTGGCTGGGTCAAGAAAGCTGGGTCGCAGTTATGGACCATGGTGTACGGGGGAATGACAAGGGAATATGAGGGTTTGAGAATGCCGTGGTGAACCAACTCGTCGGTAATCTTTCAGCACATTAAATATTTGGGCAACATGGGATGAACGTACTCACATTCTATTCCGGCACAGTGAGTCAAGATGCAGAATGAGAGCCCACAATTGTCCATTGAGTTTAAAGGACAACAGTCGTAGTCTGCATCGATTGAAGGTTTACTGCTTGGATCGAGTGCGGAGGCAATCGTATTGGTGACTCATTGGTGTGTGTTTGGAGCATCCGTTATGGCGCCCTGTAGCGCTCCCGCACGACGCAATCACCGAGTTGGAATCCGCGGACATGACAGACACTGCATGAGACCCGCTTCTTGTCATTCCTAAGGCGCAATTGATGCCTTGTTGAAGACGAGAATAATTTTAAGCCGTAGTAGATTGGATGAAGATTGCAAGGAAAAGCAGTGGTCGACGTTTAAGTCATGTCAGTTTTACGAGGTTACTCAATGTCCGCGCCGAATGGAGTGAAGGAGACGTTCTGAATTATGTCACGAGCTTATTTAACCAGCTTGGATAACCACAGTATGGTGACCCGGAAAATCTCAATTTCGATCTATCACGGTATACGCGATAGACCTTTCTAGATCATGCTACTAAAGTGATTCAGGCTTCCGACTGAAATATGAGAACTGCGTTGTTCAATACCACAGTACTCTATCTGCAGGTTCCGCAGAGGTACCAATTATATCCGCCATCCTTCACTGCCTTACATAAAAAATCCTTTTGAATTGAGATGAGTAAGCCGAAGCTCGTCACAATATGAATTACATTTGTTCTACGGCGTCGAAGTTATTCGAGAGATAATGGTTGATAGTAATATATAGTAGTGAGCGAATATACAAGAAAAGGTGCCTTGTCCACATCCCAACCACGGAAAATTGCCAGTTGTCGGGGGGATGGTTCTGGAGGTCCTGGGTCGCCTGGGCCGCGATTACCGTAATAATAAACCCATAAAATTCCCTTGTCAGTATCAGGAAGGATGCTGTAATAACTTGATAACAATCATCTTAGTTCAATCCCGCTGCAATATTGTTATATCGAGAGTTGGGGTAGTCCTGATAGTTGTCCGTAGAATCCAGAGATCCAAGCGACTTATAACTAGTGCCGATGAGCGAGTCCGAACCCGTCTTGTCTGCCGAGGCTTCCCAGAACATACTGCCTCCAAGGCCAAGGCCTTTGGCATAGGACACCTTCTTCGTAATCATGTCAGGCGTGTCAAAAGAAATGAGTTCCTTTGTGCTCGAGTCATAGCTGTAGTATGCCTGTGCAGCACTGTCGTAGGAGACAGTAGCTCCGCTTTTTGGCAGAGCCTTGTAGTCCCATACCCCATTCTCCCAGCTTCCGGATCCGACTCCTGAAAAGGTCTGACCAATGCCAGAGGTACTCTGGAACGACCGACCGTAGATGGGCATGCCCAGCACAATTTTCTGGGCAGGAACACCGCCACTAATGTAGGCCTTCACAGCTTGGTCAGTGTTGAAGGGGGTTGAATTAGGACTGCTCGTGTTTTTGTAGAGATTGGCATTGTGGCCGGAATAAGTGCTCCAGGAACCAACATAGTCGTACGCCATCAAGTTGATGTGATCAAGAAGGGCGCCAAGTTCTCTCATATGAAGCTTTCCATAGTTGTCGGGACCAGCGGGGGCGGCGATTGATAACTCAAAGTGGTGGCCACCAGCATATTGCTTAGCATAAGAATCCAGCTCGTCACGGACTGCTTGGAGCAAAAGCACCATGTTGGATGCCTCGGTGTCATTTGCGGGGTATTCCCAGTCAACATCAATGCCGTCGAATCCCCAATCCTTCATTAGAGTGACAGCAGACTTGGCAAACGTGGCCCGTGTCGTGGCAGAACTAGCAGCGGCAGGAAAATTGACTGACCAGGTCCAGCCGCCAATGGACAGCATGACTTTGAGTTTGCGGTTGGATTTCTTGAGCAGGTACAGTTGCTTGACACAACCGTAGGCATTGGTTCCAGGCTCGTTCCAGGCTGTAAAATGATTCGTTAAAATGACACCTTGAATCAGTCTTAGGGTCAGGAGTCCTCACAATCACCATCGTAGTGCTTCTCTAGATCAGAGTATGAGTCTCCAGTGTATCTTTTGATGGAATCAGTGACAATTAAAGCTGGAAACCAATCTATTAGAGTACTCACACTGTCCCATCTGCCTGCAAATTCATGAAAGAATACAACACATGCGAGATCTGCGACGCTGGGAGGTTCTGAGGTTGATAGTTCCTTCCATAGATGCCCCTGCGATTGGTGAGACTGAAGCAAATTTTGATAGGAACTGGGAAGATACAAACCAGTTCACAAAGTAGACGGCATTGGCATAACCGCTCGCCTTCTTGGAAACGTCGTTTTTTTCCTCCGGCATAATCGAGTTTGCCAGGTTCGGGATGATGTGAGCTGAGGGAGCCATTTGTGTCAATATGCTAAAAATTTGGTCTCCGCAGTTATTAAACGAAATAGATCGACAGGATTTGGAACCGATGGCCTAAGTTGACTAGAGTTCTGGAGCTTGTGTACAAGACAGAGTGTTTAGCAAAGTGCAATGCTTAAAGAGGTGCAGAATTCAGGCCGTGTTCTCCAGATATATACCCGGAAGTACTTCAAAAGATTTAGGAAATGCAAAGTGTTACAATTGGTCAAGCTAATCTAAATATTTCAGATAATACCTAAATATCACATAACACCTTGTCATTGCAACGTTGCGTCCCTTCATCCATTGCTTGTTCGCATAAAATAAAGTCTCGGGATCAATGAGCTGGAAGGAATATTGAGAAAATGACCAAAAGTTAACAGCCCTTTCTTGATGTTTCGATAATCATTGACGTGATTGTACCGTCCAGGTCTCATTAGCAACTCTCCATATGACTACGAATCGCGGCGTAGCGACAGTCAGGCACAATTGTCGAGCTTGAGATTGCCCAAGCAAGGACCTTATTATCCGGTGTTGCAGCCGTGGAGCTGTTCTAGGAGCAAAAAGTGTCACTTGGTAAAGGCACAAGCGCCACAAACATGTATAAAGCGTGATAGTGGCACAAGACTCGTTACCGGGGGTCGCGCCCGATTGGGCGTGCTGTTGACAATCTATCAACCCTGGCTCCATTCAAAATGGAGTAATGACTTGCATAAGATTGCCTTTATCGCCGATGCCGTTATGATGTGGTGGGAGGGATTTCTTAGACACCTGCCGGAATAAGTTTAAAATGTAACGCTGAGCAGTGATCAGAAGGCTATATGTGATCATGGCAGCGGGACGAATAGTTGTCTCGGGACCCTCACCCGGCTGGTCATGGGATGTAACCTTTGTTTTTGCCAAAAGCCGAAATATTCTCGCGAGTGTTGGTTTTTTGCGTGGGATGATTAAAATGTGCTTGCGTGGGGCGAGCTGTTAAGTGTTTTTAAGATAGTACAGGTAATATTGAACTGGAAAACGTCGGTATCTTAATCACCCGGTTAAAGCGGTTCTCGTTTGGCACAATCTAAAGTTCACGTCACAACAAGCCTACCAACTTTATCCGATGGGCAATCAGTGATCACTGCTCTCCGTTAAAAATTGATGTCTATCGCATAAGCAGGCCAGCCTGGGTCATTCAACGGCTGGCCTTATCAGTTCAACCATATGGGCAGAAGTTAAAAACCCAGAGATTTGTCACAGCTCATGGGAGTCGGAGATGCCCAACACTTGGATATTCATCTGTTCTGCTGTAATATTAATATAGATGATATTCAGCGTCAATTTAATAGAAACGCAGTTATTGCAATCAAGGATAAGGCAGCAGTTCGCGCTTTAGGAAAATATTAATGAACTAGTCTATTATAGCTCTAAATTTGCACGGTCCTTGCAATATTAATTGCTCCATTCCTTCTTCGGGTATTTGATTTTTGCCGAGGTCAAATCTGCCACATCCCCAATAGTGGCCCCTGCCTAGCCTGTCAAGGGCCTGATCTTTTCTCGAGATTACTGTAATTCTAAAGTAATAGTGGAGATACCAAAAGTAAGAATATTCTTATTAGACCTATTTAAGTAGTAATTTTAATAGGGATTAATAGTAATCTTAAGAATAAAAGTTATATAAGTATTCTAATACATCTTTTAGTATTTTTTCCTTTTTATAATAGCTTTATATTAATAATAGATATTAATTTATTAGATTTAGGGCCTCTTAGAATATATTATAATAAAATTATATATATTTTATTTTTTAATAGCTTAAAATAAAAATTTATTAAGCTTTTCTAAATAAATATAATTATATTTTATATATTTTATAAATAATTTTAAAATAATATTAACCTAAAAGGTAATTCTTTCTAATTATTAGAGTAAAAAGTTATAATATTTCTATAGATATATATTTATATTTAGTTAAAATATAAGCAGAAGGCTCGACCAGGCAATTCTAGGAGCAGATATAATTAGTATTTAAATAACTATAGTATTAGTCTCTTTTCGCCCTAACCAATAAAATAATTAACTTTATTTAATATTATAATCTTAATACCCTTTTAATATTAAAAATAGTAAACTCTATTAGACCTAACCTAATATTTAAGATAGCTTTCTTATTATACTAAGACTAATATATTCTAACCTACTTCTAATATTATTAAAAATAGCTAAATCTAAACTATATTTTAAATATAATATTCTTTATAATTTATTATATCTTTTTACCTTAAAATATACTAATAATAAACTTTATATTAAATATTTACCTAATCTTATTAAGACCTTTAAATTAAAGCTTAGAAAGAAAGGGCTCTTTAGGCTATTTAAAAATTTTATTGCTAACCTTAAATTATTCTAAAAGATATAATTTATTAAATTTAAGTTCTATATACTTAAAAAGAATAATCTTAATACTAATAATAAAGGGTTTATCTAAGAAGAGCATAAGAAATTTAATATTATTATAAAGAAATTAGATAGAATAATATTTAAGGAGATAATTAAAGTAAAGGAAGCTTTTCTTAGAGAAATTAATAGCAATAAATATAATAAATAGCTAGAAAGGATAATAGGTATTATAACCTATATTAAAAACCGCAATAAAAATAGGTCCAAGAGTAAGCATAAAGGTCGCTAAAAAGTCATAGAAAATTAATAATCTAGGCTAGATTTTAAATATCTAGGAAATCAAAAGTGCATTTATTTATAATTATTAAATCTGGTTCACAATTAATACTATAGATATATATATATAGTAAAATATAATAAAATATTATATATTTTTTTTATATTACTTAATTATTAATTATAAGAATATTTTAATTAGTATTAAAAGAAATAATAAAGCTTTATATTATCTTTATTATATAGCTAAATAAATATTATATTACCCTTAAAATATTAAATAATAAGAAACTTTAATTCTCTACTAAATATATTAGTATAATTAATAAAATATATATTATAATATATATTCCTTTAATAATATTAATTATAAACCAGATTTAATAATTATAAACAAACACACTTTTAATTTCCTAGATATTTAAAATCTAGCCCAAACTACTAATTTTCTATAACTTTTCAGCAACCTTTATATTTCTTTTTAGCCCCACTTTCATTATTATAATTCTTAATAAATCTTATAATATCTATAGTCCTTTCTAGCCACTAATTATATTAGCTATTATTAATATCTTCTAAGAACCTCTTTTCTTCTAGCTTTATATCCTTAAATTTACCTAAAATATACTTATTTATTATCTTATTAACCTTTATATACTCCTTTTAAATAAAATCTTTATTATTAATATTAATATTATTCTTTTAAAGTAATTAAAGCTTAAAATTAATAATTTTTATCTTTTGAAATAATATAAGGTTAGCAATTTTAGTCTTAGATAGTATAAATAGCCTATATTAAGGGAAGATCTATTTAAAGTATTTGACTAGGTTAGGAAGGCATTTAGCGCAGAGCTTACTATTAGTATATTTTAAGGTAGAAGGGTATAATAGATTATAAAGAATATAATATTTAAAATATAATTTAGATTTAGCTATTTTTAATAATATTAGAAGTAGGCTAGAATGTATTAGTCTTAGCACGGAAAGCTATCTTAAATATTAGGATAGGTCTAATAGAGTTTACTATCTTTGATATTAAAAGGGTATTAAGGTTATAAAATATATAAAGTTGATTATTCTATTGGTTAGGGCGAAAAGAGACTAATATTATAGTTATTTAAATACTAATTATATCTGCTCCCAGAATTGCCTGGTCGAGCCTCCTGCTTATATTTTAACCAAATATAAATTCCTTTAATAAGCTAAATATTTTATAGAGATTAAAAAAGCTAGATTTCTTAAAATATATTAATAGTAATATAATTAAATAGTACTTTCTTATATATCTTAGCTAGGGGTAAAGGATAGATTTATAATACTTTACTTATTAGTATTACTCTTTATTAATTATTTAATATCTTTAATAGAAAGTTCTATTTTAGAGATTTTAGATTTAGTATTTAGAAAGGCTTAATAGTTTTTTATTTAAATATTTAATATTATCTTAATAATTAATAGAATTTATATTAATAGCCTATTAATTCCTAGGAATTATATACTTTTTAATATACTTAAATTTAAATCATTATAAAATAGACTTTTAATAAAATAAAATAAAAATATAAAATCTTAAAAAATAATTTATTTAAATATAATATTAAATATTAGATTAGATTTATATATATACTTATTAGACTTTAGAACTTTCTTATAAAAGAAGGTAAAATAAAGGAAGAAAAGATTAAGCTATAAATATTAGAAATGAAAGAAAAGATAAGTAAATATATTAAATCTCTTAAATTAAAGGGGCTTTATAATAATATTATAAAATACCTTTAGGGACTATTTATAGAATCTATTAAATATTTATTGATTTTAAAGGATTTTTAGCTAATATTCTATCTTTTTAATAAATAATATATATTAGTAATTCCTTAAATAATTATATATATACTTCTTATTATATAAAAAAGCTATCCTGTTTAGGTTAAGGCTTAAGGAGGAAATTAGAATATAAAGAAAAGGAAAATTAAGCTTATTTAGAAAAGCTTTATATAAGGAAGATTAAGCTTATATAATAAGCTAGTAATTATATAATTAGGCCTAGGATTACTAGCTAGGCTTACCTAATAATATTAAATATACTAAGAATTTAATATATTTCTATTTCTTAGGTATTAAAATATTAATCTATTTAACTCTTATTTATTATTAATAAAACTGGAAAGAAAATAAAAATATATATATACTTAATATTTATATTTGAAATTTATTAGTAATAAGTTTTTTTTTAATTTTATTCTTTATTTATAATAAATATTTAATAAAATACAATATAATATATTCTATACCCTAATTTCTAGTAAATATATAAATAGACTATAACTATTAACTACTAATTTCCTTCTACTATATAATCCTATCCCTACCTTTGCCTAATTACCTTTTAATAATTTATTTATAATATTAATTTCCTCTTTTAATAACTTAAAAAGGAGCTTCTTTTTTATAAAAAAAACCCCTTTTAATTACTTAACTTAACCTATAAATAGGATATCTCTTTATATAGTATTTTTTGCTTATTTTACAAGGAGCAATAGGAGCTTTTTATCACAATTATTCTAGTTATAATTATTTGCCTATAAAAACCCCAGTGGGGAAAAATAACTAATTATAATAACTTTTTTACCTATTCTCTGGGCCGGGGGCTGGTGCAGGGAATTGAACCCTGGTCTCTGTGAAAAAACACAGCATGCTAACCACTGCACTATACCACCAAATAATAATATAATCTTATAATAAAAAAAGAAAATAACTTAATATTATTTTACTTAATTATTTTCCTTTTCTTTTATTACTTTTATAATATTATTATAATAAAAATAAATAATATAAAATAAGATCTTTTTTACCTTATTTAAAGTATTTTAAGAGATTAATTAAGCCTTAGGCTTAGTTCTAAGAATATACTAATATTATTATTATTAAAATTATTATTCTTATTAATTTTAATTAAATTATTAGCTTTTATAATTAATAATCTAATTAGCTTATTACTTTAAAATATAATATTATAAAGATTAAATTTTTATAATTTAATAAATTAAAGCTATATTACCTTTAAACTATATTATTATTAATATAATTTCTATTAATCCTTATTAGCCTTAATTAAGCTAATAATAAGATTATATTTTATATTAAATTTCCTAGTTATTTAAAAGAAATCTTAGTACTTTATCTAAAAACTTTTAAAATAAATTATTATTCTTTTTATAGTTTAATTAATCTATAAATATTTCCATTTTAATAAAAATAAGATTATATTTATTATAAGCTTTAATTTTAATATTTTAATAAACTATAAGCCTTTCTTATTTTATATAATAATTAATTACTTAAGAAAAAATATTATTATATTTAAGTTTATATTATTTAAGGCTTTTTTAAGATTATAAATAACTATAAGTTAAGCTATAAAAAATATAATTATAAAGCCTTAAATAAAAATAAAAATAAAAATAAAATTATATCTTTAGCTATAAATAATAAAAGCAATATAATTATAAGGCTATTATCTCTATTAAGTATAATATTAGATTTAAATACTCCCTTTACTATAATAATAATTAGATTATCCTATAATAATATTATAATAAATTAAATAATAATAAAATTATTATTTAAGGCCCTAATTATATAGCTATAAGGATAATAAGGATCTTTAGCCTTAGGCTAGGTCAGGAGAGGAAGGCAGTGAGTATCTAGCTTAGCCTCCCTTTGCATAAGTAATGATCTGGATATATAGGGATATAGTGCTAAAATTGTTTATATTTAATGTTACTGTGGGGCTCTTAGGATTATAGTAAACCCAGAGAAAAGATTAGGCCCCAAATATCGCTACTTTAGCTTGCGCTCCTTTTAAAAACCAACTGTGCAACTCCACCATAACTAGAGTCTACACCATAAGCATGCATGGTCTTATATGCGTCGATATTACCTCGTAGTAATGATAATATGTTGATTAGTTTCAAAATAAGTGCGTTTGTCGCGGCTGCCGTGTCCTCTTTAGGTGAGGGAGCAGTTCCAAAAATGCTCTGGTAGCTAACTTCTTTTCCTTTCTTTGTAGTGTCTTTTTTTTATGCGCCCGGATAAATTTGGAGACAGGGAGCTCCGTTTAGCCAGTAGACCTTCTCCATGTTCTCACGCTGCATCGGTGTGATGTCTACACATACTACTGTTTGGCGACTTAGTTGTGTGCAGGGTTGTTCCTCGGGGTTGCAATAGGAGTTTATGAGTGCTTGAAGCTGGGCCTCCTTAACGAGATCTAAAATTGACCTGGCCTTGAATATTTTCTGGAGCTCTGTATCTTCCTCCGGAATACCTATATCAAGGAATGCCCCAAGGTCGAGTGAAAGCGCCCTTTCACCGTTCTGGACATGATGCTTTGTGAGTGTATCTTGAAATGTTTTTACAGCAGCGTAATTAGCTTGGAACCTGCGCCTACTATTTTCCTTTTTGTGGTAGCTCAACCAAGTCTTGGTCTAATTGCGGCTGGTTGAGGCACAGACTTTCCCCGTGTTTTTACAAATTAAATTAATTTGCCCGTTTGTTGGATTCCAAAGGGAACGGATGAGTGATATTGCACTAGTGCTGTCACAGGGGGTTGGGTTAGTGTGTTCAATGATGCTTAATTCCCTATCTAATCTAGCTATTGCAAGTTATATTGGTGGTTTCCCTAGGTTATATAACCTAATAACTTGCTACCTAAGGTAGCTAGTCCTATGGCTAATAGGGTTATAATGGAACTATTTATAATATTAGTACTTTTTCTTTTGTATATTAAATGATATACTTATATATAGTATTTCGATTTCTTTGTATTATTTCTATCTGCTATCTAGCTATAATACAACGATCTTTTAGAGGAAAAACCTCGTACTTAGGTTACTATCAGTGTTAAAACCTCTGGGAGATCTTTATATATAGTATTTAAATATATTTAATAAGTAATAAAAAAGTAATATATATTATTACTAAGTATATATACCTAAATAAAATAAAGAGGAATATATATCTCTATCTTTAGCTATATTATATAGGGTTAACTATATTAAGGTATAAAAGTAATTTATATCCCCCTAAGGAGAGGGACAGCTTAATAAGGTAGTAATACTAAGGAGCATATTAAACCTTTAGACTTTTAAATCCTATAATATAATTACCCTTATGCCTATAATTACCTTAGAAGCCTAAAGGCAATATAAAATAAAAACTATAAAGCTTTCTCTAATAGAAATAAAATATAATAAAAAGATAGCTAATAGCTAGAATTAGTACATTTTAATATACCTATAAATATACCTATAAATTATTTCCATTTCTTTATATTATTTCTATCTACTATTTAGCTATAATATAATAATCTTTTTAAAGGAAAAACCTTATACTTAGGTTACCATTGGTATTAAAACCTCTAGGAGATCTATATCCCTAAGTTATATCTGCTCTTTAATATAGAGTAAGCTACTAAGGTTAGTATTTAATATAGCTAGCTAAAATTTGGCTTTGGGTATTGCCGGATTTGAACTAATTTAGTTTATCCTTAACTAAGGTTCCTAATCTTAGTTACTAACTTAACTATACTAGTAGTGCAGCTAATATACTACTAGCTCCTATACCTATAAATTATATTAATTAAAATATCTATATTCTAATACTGCCTTATATATAAAGGTAATACTATTTCTAAATCTAACTTTATATATAGATATATATATCGAGAGATCTAGGCTACTAGTATTTAATTTACTATAGTAGATAAATACTACCTTAATAAGGAAATCTAGGTAAGCTTAACTATATATATTACCCTTTATTATTTATATTTAATCTATCCTTTAATATATATTATAGCTTTATTTATGGGTGCGATGGATCGTGAAGAACACGGCGTTCGAAATACGGTTCAGATTCAGCCATTTTCAATGACATTGGAAGTGGGCTGGAATGCATTGGTCTTGGCACGGAAAGCCATCTTAAATATTGGGATAGGTCTAATAGAGTTTACTATCTCCGATATTAAAAGGGTATTAAGGTTATGAAATATATAAAGTTGATTATTCTGTTGGTTAGGGCGAAAAGAGACTAATACTATAGTTGTTTAAATACTAATTGTATTTGCTCCTAGAATTGCCTAGTCGAGCCTTTTGCTTGTATTTTAACTAAATATAAATAGCTTTATTTATATTAATAAATTATTTTAATATTTTATTTAAATTTACTTTAATTATTATATTTATAAGATTATAAAAAATGTTTTTTTTTTTTTTTTAAAAAAAAACCCCTTTTAATTACTTAATTTAACCTATAAATAAGATATCTCTTTATATAGCATTTTTTGCTTATTTTATAAGAAGTAATAGGAGCTTTTTATTATAATTATTCTAGTTATAATTATTTGCCTATAAAAACCCTAGTAGGGAAAAATAATTAGTTATAATAATTCTTTTACCTATTCCCTAGGCTAGGGGCTAGTGCAGGGAATCGAACCCTAGTCTCTATAAAAAACATAGCATGCTAACCACTGTACTACACTACTATCTAAATTCTACAATAATTTAAATAAATTATTTTTATAGTATTTTAATAAATACTAAGAACTTTAAAAGGGAAATATTCCTATTAAAAAGAACTATCTATTTATTAGAATAAAATTAATATTTTAATACTTAGAATTACTTAGTAATCTATAAAAGATATTATTATAATAATAAAATTTATAAATTTACTAATTCTAAGATTACTTTTAATTTAATAATTTAATTCTTAAATTACTAAAATAAGCTAAATACCTATTAAATATAAATAGATAGGAGAAAATAATAAAATAAGGGGAACCTAAGACTTAATTAAGATAGGGAATTACTTTAACCCTAAAAAGAACTAATCTCTATTCTAAGAGTAATTATTAGCCTTAGTACTAATAATTTCAATTTTTAGCTAGGAAGCCCTAAGTATAAAAGGAAATAGGTAAGTACTAGCTCTATAAAATACTAAGTTTAATAATTAAAGGTTTTTATTAGCTTTAGATTTAGATTTATTCTTTAGCTTAGTATTTTAATAGCTTAGCTTAGCTAGCTTAATAGACTAAGCTAAGGTAATAAAGCTTATTAACCTTATACTAAAACTAGTAATTAGCCTAATAATAGTACTATATTAATTATATACTTTTTAAGGGGTAAATTCTACTTTAGCTAGGATAAACCTAGTATAGGGGATATTAATATAAGACTAGGATATAGAATAATAATAGTATTAATAACTATAGTAATATTAGTAATATTAGGGGACCTTTAAATAAAAAAGCTTAGGCTTTTAATATAATAATATTCTATCTAAATTATTTAATTTTAATATTAATTTTATAACTAAATTACCTAAAAATAAATAGAATATTATTAATAAAAGAACTATAAGCTAAATACCTTTTAAGAAGATAAGCTAGCTATATAATATAATATATTATATAAATATTAGATTTTTTTAGCCTAATATAAAAATTAATAATAAAAATACTAAAGATATATTCTATAATAATAAGTATATTATTTATTAGGATATTAAGATATAGATTAAAGCTTTTAAGTCCTACTATAATAAATATAATCCTACTAAATATAATTTTATAGTATAATAAGTTATAATACTCTTAAGAGGATAGATACTTTAATAGTAATATTATTAAATAAATAACTAGGAAAAGAAGAAAATTAGAACTAATAAAGTTAATTTTCTTTTTTATTATCTAAGATTAGAATTTAGAATCTATATAAAAAATATAGCTAATTTCCTAAAATATACCTTTTTCTCTAAAGAAGATATTAAAAATAGTAAATCCCTTAGAGACTTTACTATAAAAGTCTTTAAAATAGTAAAGGTGTTAGGAAATAATTCTAATCTATTACTTCTTTAAATACTTTAGATTAAGCTAGATCTTAAGTTAAAATTACTTTATATATTATTAAATATAATAGATATTAAATTAAATTAATTAATAAAAATTAAAGAAAAGTAATAAACACTTAAAGAATACTTTTAATTACTAAGGGCTAAATTTAGTATAAAAGTAAAAGGAAAAAAGGTATTTCTTAGTAAAAGGTCTTTAGGGGAATCTAAAGAAAAATAGGCTTATTAGAATTAGTAGGATAAGTATTAAGATTATAACTATAGGTACTTAATTTAACTTAAATTTTAATATAAAGAAACAAGATATTAAAATAAATATAAATATAATAAATAAAATAGGCTTAATATTAAATAATAAAAGTCTTTTATATTATAATTAAACTAAAAATATAAAACTTAAGACTAATATAAATCTAGGTAATTTTAGTATTACTAATAACTAAAATATGATTTATCTAGAAAGTCTTACTTTACTAAAGTAAAACTATATAAAAATAATTCTTAGTTTAAAGACTAATAATAAGAACTAAAGAAATGAAGCTTTATAATAATTAAAAAGAGTAAGGAGATATCTAAGACTATATATAAGAAAGAATTAGGAGAAAGTAATATAAAGAAGTCTACTTTTATAAAAACCTATTTAATTATAATAAAAGAGAAAGAACTATAAAAGATATTACTAAAGTTATTACTTAAAGTAGTAGAAGCTATAGGAAGATTAGATATAATTAAGATATTAGAAACTAAGGCTAATATTTATTTAAAAATTAGGATAAGATTTAATAATAAGGGTAATATTTACTAGATATATATTAATATTAGTACCTTAATAATCCTTATGCTATCTTAAATATTAGGATAGGTCTAATAGAGTTTACTATCTCCAATATCAAAAGGGCATTAAGGTTATGAAATATATAAAGTTGATTGTTCTATTGGTTAGGGCGAAAAGAGACCAATACTATAGTTATTTAAATACTAATTGTATCTATTCCTAGAATTGCCTGGTCGAGCCTTCTGCTTGTATTTTAACCAAACATAAATAATCCTTATTAATAGGGATAGCTAGAAGCTTATATAGAAAATATAACTTAGATTAATTAATTACTAAGATTTATAAATGGTATAGATTTAAGTATAATTATTACTTAGAAAGCTAGATTTAATTTTTATATCCTTAGATTTATAGGAAAGAAAGAGTTATAAGTATATTTTAATATTATTATTAATATTATTAATATTTTATTATTAAAAATATTATTAAAAATAAACTTTCTTTATAAATATAAAGCTAAGGTAGATTTTATTAATCTATAGATTATTTTCTAGTTAGTATAATCTTTAACTATAAAAGCTAAGATTCTTTAGATCTAATTAAAGTTAATTAATTAAAAAGTATATAGTATAAAAATAATATAAATATTATTAAAAAGCTTAGCTTTAATTAAAGCTAAATAAGTAAGTTTTAGTAATTATTATAACTTTAAAGGTAAATTAGAAGTATATTACTTTAAATCTAGGAAGAAGATAATCCTAAATATAATACTAGATATATTTACTATAAAACTAATATAAATTAATAATCCCTTTATTAAGCCTATAATTATTAAAAGAAATAAGAAATTAGATTATATAAGTAATTAATCTAGTAATAAAGAGGGTATTTATATTACTAAGGAAATAATATTAAATAATATTAAAGAAGTATTATTTTAGGTTTCTAAAGATCTTTTAATTAAAAATAAGAAAGAATATTCTAAGGTAGATAAGGGAACTAAGAAACTTAATACTAAGGAGGTAGATAGTAATATCCTAGGATATAGGATTAGTAAATCTAAGGAAGTTAAATATATTAAAAATAAATTTATAGTAAATATTACTAATTTTAATAGGGAAGCTACCCTCTAAATCCTTAAAATTATTAATAAATTTAATATTTACTAAGATAAAAGTAGAATATTAATACTAAAAGAGCTTAAAATAAAAATAGAATTAGTAAAAAGGTAATAAAATATAAGGAAAATAATATATAAGTATTTACTAGGTATTAAAGATTATAAATTATTTAATAAAAAATACTAAGCACTTTATAATTCTAGTAAAATAAGCTATTTTAATAAAGTAATAGTAATTATATACCTAGCTTTTATTATATAAAAAGAAGCCTATAATAATCTTAAAAGGAAAGAAAAGGTTATTTTTAATTTTAGACCTTTAAATTATACTTTATTATTAAATATATACCTATTATTAGATTAGTTAGATATAATAGTAGATACTAGAGGAAAGTTATAGTTCTTATCTATAGATATAATAGGATTTTTCTATTAACTCCTTATATATAGGCTATATTAGAATTATATAGTTATTATATTTAATAGAGGATTAGAAGTATTTAATATTATACTTATAGGATTTAAAAATGCCCTAGTATATAGCTAATATTATATAGACTATATATTTTAAGAATATTAAAAATTTATCTAAGTTTATATTAATAATATTATTATTAATTTTAACATTTTAGAAAAGTATTTAAAGTACTTATAACTTATTTTAGATATTATTAATAAGACCTAGTTATATATTTTAATAGAGAAATGTTTCTTTGGATATCTAAGTATTTGTTTACTAGGATTTATTATTAATAGTACTAAAATCTCTAAGATAAATAATAAATTAGACGCTTTTGTAAAAATAAAAATACTAATAAATCTTTCCTTATTAGAGATATTTATTAGTATAGTAGGATTCCTATATAATAGGATTCCTTAGTATAATCTATAAATCTGATTATTATAGGATCGAAAAATAGACTTATTAAAGAAGTTAAAATAGGAAGAAATACTAATAGCTAAGCTTTTAAAGTAGGTCTAAAAGAAAAAGGTAGTAATTTTAATATTTATATTAACTAAGAAGGAGATTATTACTTTTAAGGATATATATAATTTTCTTAGTTTATAGTTATTATTATACTATTATAATCTAAAGTAACTACTATTCTTTAAACTTAATACTTATAAAACCAATTTTAGACTGTTTATATTCTAGCTAAATATTAAATAGGATAAATTAAGTATAAATAGAAAATATATCTTAGTAGAAAAGCTGAAATTAATTATATTCTTATTAAGATTAATATTAAAAGTTAAATAGTAATATAGATTAACTAAAGCAAAAGTTACTATAGTTATATAGATAGTTAGAAAACTATATAAAATAGTTTAATTTAGTATATTACTAATTAATATTATTATAGACTATATAGCAATAGAAGGAATCTTAATATATATATTACTTAATATAATAGATCTTAATAAAGCTAATTTAAAGCTTATTAAATATACTAATTATTTGTTATCTTTTAATCTTTATATTTTTCATATCCTAGGAAAGCTTAATATAATCCCTAATACCTTATTATACCTATTAATAAAAGAATTATATTATAAGAAGGTAAATAAGAGTAATTTTAATAAATTAAATATAAAAGTATACCTAGCTAAGATAAATACTATTAAAATAGTAATAGTATTAGACATAAGAATAATAATCCTAAAAGGCTATAATTAGAATAATAAATTAACTAAGATTAGGGATATTATCCTCTAATTTTAATAAAAGAACCCTAAATCTAAATAAAAACCTCTTAAACCTTAGAAGCTAATAATAAATAGACTTCTTTATTATATTAATATGATTAGAAGGTAAAAACTCTATTTTCCTTATATAATAATTAATATAATACTTAGTATAGTATATAATAATTGTTAATTGTAAACTAGATTTATTAATTGTAAACAAACGCACTTTTAATTTCCTAGATATTTAAAATCTAGCCTAGACTACCAATTTTCCATAACTTTTTAGACTATCTTATATAGCATTTATTAATAACCTTTATATTTACTCTTAGACCTATTTTTATTATAGTTTTTAATATAAATTATAATACCTATTATCCTTTCTAGCTACTTATTATATTTATTATTATTAATTTCTCTATAAAAAGCTTCCTTTACTTTAAATATCTCCTTAAATACTATTCTATCTAATTTCTTTATAAAAATATTAAATCTCTTATACTATTTTTAAATAAACCCTTTATTATTAATATTAATATTATTCTTTTTAAATATATAAAACTTAAATCTAATAAATTATATCTTTTAGAATAATTTAAGATTAGTAATAAAGATTCTAAATATCCTAAGAAGCCCTTTCTTTCTAAGCTTTAATTTAAAGGTCTTAATAAGATTAGGTAAATATTTAATATAAAGTTTATTATTAATATATATTAAGGTAAAAGGATATAATAGATTATAAAGAATATAGTATTTAAAATATAGTTTAGATTTAATTATTTTTAATAATATTAAAAATAGGCTAGAATATATTAGTTATAGTATAGAAAGCTATTTTAAATATTAGAATAGGTTTAATAGAGTTTATTATCTTTGATATTAAAAGGGTATTAAGATTATAAAATATATAAAGATAATTATTTTATTGGTTAAGGTAAAAAGAGATTAATATTATAATTATTTAAATACTAATTATATCTACTCCTAGAATTGCTTAGTTAAGCTTTTTACTTATATTTTAATTAAATATAAGTATATAATAATATATAATACCTTAGAATTAGTAGAATATTAATTATATTATTAAATATATATTTCTATTATATATATAATACTATATATAAGTTTATATTAATTTATCTAATTTATAAAGAGAATTTAAAAAGTAGAAAGCTAATACCTAAAGAATTATAACTAATATAAATAATTTCTTAATCTTTTTATATAATTACTTTAGACTTTATTATAAATATATTAAAAATCCTTATTATAGATATTATATAGAAGAAAATAGGATTTAAGAAACTAAATACTTTATATATAATAATTTACTAATTCTCTAAGAAATATTATTTATACTAAGAAATATATTTTATTTTATAAAAGATTAAAAAGAAATAATCCTAAGAATATTATTTTTTAGTAATTAAGAAATACCTAAGAGAGTTCTAAGTAATAGAGATCTAAAGTTTATAAGTAGGATTTAAAAGGCTATTTTAACTCTTTTAGTAGTAATAATATTAATATCTATAGCTTATTACTTATAAATAAATAGTACTAATAAAAAAAAGAATTAAATAGTAGAAATTACTATTAGGTACTATATTATAATAAAACCTAATATATCTTAGATCTAAGTAATTTTAGTAATTTAATATAATTTAAATAATATCTTATTAGTAGTAATTAATAAATCCCTAAATAAACTAATATATAGATTTAAGCTAAATATAATTATAAATATCCTCTTTTTAATAGAATTAAGAAATAAGAAAGGGATATTAGAGGCTTTAGAGATAATCTAGAGAGTTTACTCTAAGAAGGCCTAATTTCTAATTAATATAATAGGAATACTTACTAAAATATAATATAATAGCTAATATTAGCCTATTAATTTTAAAGAAGATAATACTATTTGTTTTTTTTGTTTTTTTTTTATAAAAAAAACTCCCTTTTTTAATTACTTAATTTAACTTATATATATTTATATTTAGTTAAAATATAAGCAAGAGGCTTAACTAAGTAATTCTAGGAGTAGATATAATTAGTATTTAAATAATTATAATATTAGTCTTTTTTTACTTTAACTAATAAAATAATTAACTTTATATATTTTATAATCTTAATACCCTTTTAATATTAAAAATAATAAACTCTATTAAACCTATCTTAATATTTAAAATAGCTTCCTATACTAAAATTAATATATTCTAGCTTACTTTTAATATTATTAAAAATAACTAAATCTAAACTATATTTTAAATACTATATTCATTATAATTTATTATACTCTTCTACCTTAAAATATATTAATAATAAACTTTATATTAATTACCTACCTAATCTTATTAAGACCTTTAAATTAAAGCTTAAAAAGGAAAGGCTTTTTAGGCTATTTAGAATTTTTATTATTAACTTTAAATTATTCTAAAAAATATAATTTATTAAATTTAAATTTAATATATTTAAAAAGAATAATTTTAATATTAATAATAAAGGGTTTATCTAAAAAGAATATAAGAAATTTAATATTATTATAAAGAAATTAGATAAAATAGTATTTAAGGAGATAATTAAAGCAAAAAAAGCTTTTTTTAGAGAAATTAATAATAATAAATATAATAAGTAGCTAGAAAGGATAATAGGTACTATAACCTATATTAAAAATTATAATAAAAATAGGTCTAAGAGTAAGTATAAAGGTTACTAAAAAGTTATAGAAAATTAGTAGTCTAGGCTAGATTTTAAATATCTAGGAAATTAAAAGTGTATTTATTTATAATTAATATATAAGTTACTTTATTTCTTAGATAATATCTTTTATTTACTAATTAATATTATTATTATTCTTTTCTTTATATATTATTAAAAAGGTTTAATAGGTATTATCTAATAAATTTATTTTATAATTATATATATTAAATATTTTTATTTTAATTATTAATACTTTCTTTTAGAATACTTAATTAATTAATATTCTTATTAATAATATATAAAATATTATTATTATCTTTATTATTAATAATTATTCTATTTATATTTAGTTAAAATATAAGTAAGAGGCTTAACTAAGCAATTATAAGAGCAAATATAATTAATATTTAAATAACTATAATATTAGTCATTTTTTACCCTAACTAATAACATAATTAACTTTCTATATTTTATATTCTTAATACACTTTTAATATTAAAAATAATAAACTCTATTAGATCTATTTTAATATTTAAGATAGCTTCCTTATTATACTAAGACTAATATATTCTAGCCTACTTCTAATATTATTAAAAATAGCTAAATCTAAATTATATTCTAAATATTATATTCTCTATAACCCCTTGCACCTATTTACCGCAAAATATACTAATAATAAGCTCTATACTAAATACCCTCCTAACCTAATTAAATACTTTAAATAGACCCTTCCTTAATATAAGCTATTTATACTATTTAAGACTAAAATTATTAATCTTATATTATTTTAAAAATAAATATTATTAAGTTTAAGTTTTAATTACTTTAAAAGAATAATATTAATATTAATAATAAAGATTTTATTTAAAAGGAATATATAAAATTTAATAAGATAATAAATAAGTATATTTTAGGTAGATTTAAGAATATAAAGCTAAAAGAAAAAAGGTTCTTAAAAGATATTAATAATAGCTAATATAATTAGTAGCTAGAAAGGACTATAGATATTATAAGGTTTATTAAGAACTATAATAATAGAAGTAGGGCTAAAAAGAAATATAGAGGTTGATAGATATTATATAAGATAGTTTAAAAAGTTAAGGAAAATTGGTAATCTAGGCTAGATTTTAAATATCTAGGAAATTAAAAGTGTGTTTATTTATAATTATTAGTAATTATTCTATTTAAATACTTTCTTTTTATAATATTATTTATTTTAAATAAATTTATAATTAATAAAGAATATTATTAATAATTATAAATAAATATACTTTTAATTTCCTAGATATTTAAAATCTAGCCTAGACTACTAATTTTCCTTAACATTTTAGATTATCTTATATAATATTTATTAGGTAGTATAGTATAGTGGTTAGCATGCTGTGTTTTTTATAGAGACCAGGGTTTAATTCCCTGTACTAGCCCCTGGCCTAGGGAATAAGTAAAAGAGTTATTATAACTAGTTATTTTTCCCTACTAGGGTTTTTATAGGCAAATAATTATAACTAGAATAATTATAATAAAAAGCTCCTACTGCTCCTTGTAAAATAAGCAAAAAATACTATATAAAGAGATATCCTATTTATAGGTTAAGTTAAGCAATTAAAAGGGTTTTTTTTAAAGAAAAAAAAATAATATTTATTAATCTCTATATTTCTTTTAAGCTCTACTTTTATTATTATAATTCTTAATAAACCTTATAATATCTATAGTCCTTTCTAGCTACTAATTATACTAGCTATTATTAATATCTTCTAAGAACCTTTTTTCTTCTAGCTTTATATTCTTAAATTTACTTAAAATATATTTATTTATTATCCTATTAATCTTTATATATTCCTTTTAAATAAAATCTTTATTATTAATATTAATATTATTCTTTTAAAGTTATTAAAGCTTAAAATTAATTATTATTATTAGTAGTATAGTATAGTAGTTAGCGCGCTATGTTTTTTATAGAGACCAGGGTTTAATTCCCTGAACTAGCCCCCAGCCCAGGGAATAGGTAAAAAAAGGGTTATTATAATTAGTTATTTTTCCTTACTAGGGTTTTTATAGGCAATAATTATAACTAGAATAATTATAATAAAAAAGCTCTTACTGCTCCTTGTAAAATCTAACTAAATACTAAATAAGAAAATATCCTATTTATATATATATAGGTTAAGTTAAGTAATTAGAAAAGGGGGGTTTTTATTTAATAAAAAAAAAGATTTATTTATTATCTTTTAAAATAATATAAGATTTGTAATTTTAATCTTAGATAGTATAAATAGCTTATATTAAGGGAAGATTTATTTAATATGTTTAATTAGATTAAAAGGATATTTAATATAGAGCTTATTATAAGTATATTTTATAGTAAATAGGTATAAGGGGTTATAAAGAATATAATATTTAAAATATAATTTAGATTTAGTTATTTTTAATAATATTAAAAGTAAATTAGAATATATTAGTTTTAGTATAATAGGGAAGCTATTTTAAATATTAGAATAGATTTAATAAAGTTTACTATTTTTAATATTAAATAGGTATTAAGATTATAAAATATATAAAGTTAATTGTTTTATTAGTTAGGGTAAAAAGAGATTAATACTATAATTATTTAAATATTAATTATATCTACTCCTAGAATTACCTAGTTAAGCCTTTTACTTATATTTTAATTAAATATAAATAAAGATTATTATATTATTTATTTTATTATTATTTATTATCTTTTATAATATTTAAATATTATTAGCTAATCCTTTAAATATATTTATATATTTATATTAAATTATATTATACTTTATAATACTATTTATATTTAGTTAAAATATAAGCAGGAGGCTTAACTAGGTAATTCTAGGAATAGATATAATTAGTATTTAAATAACTATAGTATTAGTCTCTTTTTGCCCTAATCAATAGAACAATCAACTTTATATATTTTATAACCTTAATACCCTTTTAATATTAGAGATAGTAAACTCTATTAGACTTATCCTAATATTTAAGATGGCTTTCCCACTGCACTAAGACCAATATATTCTAGCCCACTTCCAATATTATTAAAAATAGCTAAATCTAAACTATATTTTGAATACTATATTCTTTATAATCTATTATACCCTTCTGCCTTAAAATATACTAATAGCAAACTTTGCATTAAATACTTACCCAATCTTATTAAGACCTTTAAATTAAAGCTTAGAAAGGAAAGGCTCCTTAGGCTATTTAGAACCTTTATTATTAACCTTAAATTATTCTAAAAGATATAATTTATTAAATTTAAGTTCTATATACTTAAAAAGAATAATCTTAATATTAATAATAAAGGGTTTATCTAAGAAGAGTATAAGAAATTTAATATTATTATAAAGAAATTAGATAGAATAGTATTTAAGGAAATAATTAAAGTAGAGGAAGCTTTTCTTAGAGAAATTGATAGTAGTAGATATAATGAGTGGCTAGAAAGGATAATGGATATTGTGACCTATATTAAAAACTATAATAAAAATAGGTCTAAGAGTAAGTGTAAAGGTTACTACTGATGAAATAATAGTTAGTTGAAAAGTTATGGAAAATTGGTAGTCTAGGCTAGATTTTAAATATCTAGGAAATTAAAAGTGTGTTTGTTTATAATTATTAAATCTGGTTTATAATTAATAATTTATAATACTATTAATAAATAATAAGAAGATTTAGTAAAGTTCTTTTTTATTCTTTTTATTATTATAAATTTTATAATAAATCTATTAAATATTCTAAATAAGTATCTTAAAGTTCTTAAGTAATAATTTATTCTAATACCTTTAAATAAGATTTTTTAATATTATTATTTAGAGATTATTTTAATAGGCCTAAATAATCTTTTCTATTTTAAAATAGTTTTAAATCTTTTTATATAATATTTTATATAAATATCTTTTCTAAGTAAATAAGATAATATAATACTTTTATACCTTTCTAATAAATATAATTAATAATACTTTAGTATATTTTTTAATTAATATAATAATTTATTTATATTTATTTTTAAAGAGGGTAATCTTAATTAATTAAAAATTATACTATTTATTATTATATTAGTTTTTATTTATATAGATTTTATTTAATTTAATTATTTTTTTATAATATTTTTATTAATTATATTAATAAAGGTATTATATTATTTAGTATTTATTAGTATAATAAGTAATTATCTATATAATTATAAACCGATTTTATTAATTATAAACTAGATTTAATAATTATAAATAAATGCACTTTTAATTTCCTAGATATTTAAAATCTAGCCTAGACTACCAATTTTCTATAACTTTTTAGCTAATTATTATTTTATTAGTAATAACCTTTATACTTACTCTTAGACCTATTTTTATTATAGTTTTTAATATAGATTATAATACCTATTATCCTTTTTAGTTATTTATTATATTTATTACTATTAATTTCTCTAAGAAAAGCTTCCTTTACTTTAGTTATTTCTTTAAATACTATTTTATCTAATTTCTTTATAATAATATTAAATTTCTTATACTCTTCTTAGATAAACCCTTTATTATTAATATTAAGATTATTCTTTTTAAGTGCATAGAACTTAAATTTAATAAGTTATATCTTTTGGAATAATTTAAGGTTAATAATAAAGGTTCTAAATAGCCTAAGAAGCCCTTCCTTTCTAAGCTTTAATTTAAAGGTCTTAATAAGATTAGGCAGGCATTTAATGCAAAGTTTACTATTAGTATATTTTAAGGCGGAAGGGTACAATAGATTATAAAGAATATAATATTCAAAATATAGTTTAGATTTAGCTATTTTTAATAATATTAGAAGTGGGCTGGAATATATTGGTCTTAGCGTGGAAAGCTATCTTAAATATTAGGATAAGTCTAATAAAGTTTACTATCTCTAATATTAAAAGGGTATTAAGGTTATAAAATATATAAAGTTGATTGTTCTATTGGTTAGGGCAAAAAGAGACTAATACTATAGTTATTTAAATATTAATTGTATCTATTCCTAGAATTGCCTAGTTAAGCCTTCTGCTTGTATTTTAACTAAATATAAATAAGTAATTATATATATAAAGATATTATTATTAAAATAAATATAATAATTATAAATTCTTTTAGTATTTTTATTAATATTTAGAAAGTATTTATTATAAAAATAATTAAATATTATATTATATTAGCTATATATTAATCTTAAAGTTTAAGAGATTAACTAAATTAATTATTACTTTTAATTTATTTTTTAGAATCTTTATTTCTTTATTAATAAAAATATTTTATAGTTTTTTAATAATTATTATAATTTTATTTTTAAATATTACTTTTTTTTATTTATTAAAATTATCTTAAAATATTTTAATTATTTTATTATTATAATCCTTAAAATTCTTATAAAAATAATTTATATAAATAAAATAATTATTAATTTATATTTTTAGAAAATTTAATAGATTATTCTTTAATAAATTTACTTTTTTTTAATTAATAATTAAAAAAAATTATATTTTATAATTTATTTAAAAAAATTTATATTTAATTTTTTTTTAAATTAAAATTAATAATAATTCTAAATATATTTTTTTCTTTAAATATCTTAATAATTTTATTATAATATTTTTTATAAAAAAAATTATAAAATAATTTATAGGATTTTCTCTTATTTTTAGATCTAAGCTAATAATAAGTATTTATTTAAATTAGTATTTTTTATAATAAATAAAAGATTTAATAAAATCTAATTAAAGGTTTTTATTAAAAATATTACTTTCTAAATTACTATTAAACCTAAGAGCTTATCTTTATAATTATATCTAAATATCTCTCTTTAGTATATTTTTTATATTTATATCTAATATCTCTTCTTTAGGGCCTTATTAATCTATAGAAAGCTTTACTAATTAATATTAGATTCCAAAGAAAATAAATAAATATCACAAGGTAAATACCACTAAACCACTAGCAAAAGTATAATATACCCTATAATAAAATACTAATAATATTAGTAAATATATACTATATAATATACCCCCTAATTCTTTAGATATAAACCTTAAGAACTATATAAGCTTTATTTAGCACAAGCCTATATTACACCTTATTCTTTTATATCCCCAAGGTAACTATATATAGCTAAGCACACCAGGATTTAAACAATTAACCTAACTAGTTATATAGGGCTATTCCGGTCTTCCTATTTACAGTAGAAGTTACAGGTCCTCTTGCTAATAACCAACCTAGCAAGGCCTCCCAGGCTTATAACTATTATAAGGTAAATACTGCTATACTACCAGCAAAAGTGTAAGGTACCCTATAATAAGGTACTAGTGATATTGGTAGATATATGCTATGTAATAATAAGTAATATTATACTAGTACTATTATAAGGGGTTAGATTAGTATATTTAATAATACTTAATTCCCTATCTAATCTAGCTATTATAAGTTATATTGGTAGTTTCCCTAAGTCATATGACCTAATAGCTTACTGCCTAAGGCAGCTGGTCCTATGGCCAATGGGGTTACAGCGCTGCTATTTGCAACACTGTTAACATCTACGATATATGCCCTATGCTATGGCCAAGCTCTAACTGCAAAACGTCTGGGATTAGAACTCGTTCATGCGATTTTCTGTCCCCACGTCATCCAAACTAATATTGAAACCCCTCGAATCGATAATTCTCGACTTGAATGTCATCAATCACCCACTACTAGATTCCGATTCAGACAGGCATGGAGTAAAGGCTATCAAAGTTGACTCGCTTTTTTTGCGTTTGCTCAAAGTCACTTAGAGTATACTACATCGGTTTACAGTTACCTGTAAACCATAGAATGAGCATGCCCACAGCCGAGCCTCCTGGCACATTCCTCTACTGGTATAATGATCTCAAATTATGGTGAACCATGTGTATTGGAAGCTAAGGTGTTGACTCTAATATGCCTCCTAATGACCATCCGCCTGCGTGCTGTTCATTCCTTCCGACCCATCAGTCCATTTATTGAATCTCCATATCTGTGCCACTAAGAGGTGCGATGATTGGATTTTCCACCCAATGATCAAATCGCATAGCATATGGTAGCTGCATAAAAGGATCATGTTGCGACTGGCGGCCAAGGTCCTTCGAAGGACCTTAAACCTGGTAGTGCCAACAAGTTGATCGTGCCTAACCTTCCTTGCTGCACTGGTGGCGAAGTTGCGCGGTCCATTTGGCGAGGCACTTGGATCCGGTGAATGGGTTATCAGCCTGCCCGGGGGGGCAACGGCAGCCGAAATTGGTGTTACAAACGACCGCGCAGCGGCCCTTTGGGTATTCGCATGAAACGCCTCCCCAAGGACATCTTGGTAACATATTTTGGGCTAGGACATTGCCAGAGAGCCCGAGGAAAACAACGATTGACGTAAGAAGCTGAGCGGTATGCATTTTAGTGTTGTTTATCGCGGTGTATTTGGTTTTTAAGGTGTCTTGATTGATGAAAGGAGGAGTTATGATTGTAAGATTGATGGAATTGTTTGTATAATCAGCAGAAGGGTATGACCACGGCCTATATATATACCTTTTTTTCCTACGATACACAAGTCACGGCATTAAAGTTACTGACTGTGTTAAACTGATTATTCTTGACAAGCCGCCTCTACCGCTTAGTTCAGCCTTTTGGGACGTTAATGGAGCGGTCCTTTCTCGGAACATCTTTCACACACGGACAGGCTCAATATTTTATGCAGCGTTGGGTTAACGTCAACCTGAGCTTCGCATCGTGTCAGAACACAACTCTAATGTGAATACATGGGACATCACACTAATACACCCTGTCACATAGGTCAAGTAGTCGAAATATGATTAACAACAACTTCTGCAGCAGTCAGATCTACCTAGCCGGACCAGTCCTAAAATCCCATGCCATCAAAGATAACAGCCAAGTTGATCAAACGGAACGTCTAAGGGCTTATCAAGGCCATACAAATCAGGACATGACACTGGGCATAGTCACCATAGTCGACAGCAATTAACTACTACATACGGGTAGTTAATGTCTGTTGCACCGAAAATTAATGGCGTTAAGGGTCATGGTAGCCATTTCAACTCAGCACAAGCTAGTGGCTAATGATGTCATTCGGGAGCCCTACACTCTACGCCCTACATACACTTTGACCAAACTCTAATCACAAACAGCCGGATATTAGCAGGTTCTTGATATTAACTCAATGTGTCAAAGGCAAATACACCGCAATTGCACTACACAATAGCGGAGTGTTGATTCTCTTTGCCAGTGGTGTAACCGGTAGCTTGACACAATCTGCTACTATGTTTAGCCAGGTGCAGGACGGAATGGCCATAACAGATCAAAGTCGAGAACCTCAACTCCGGCCCCAAGGCTCTACAGCACAATTTGACAAGCCTAAGAATCAGCGAGCTTTTTCTCAGTCTATTCTCCTCTCGGTCCATCCATGGGATGTTCGTCCAAATCAATTTTGCATTGATAGCCTTTGCATTACTGATAGTGCTAAACCTTGCGCGTCCTTTACTTATTGGTGGCTTTGTTCAATTGTGATTTAGTAGTTGCTCAAACTTGTTGCTTGGACCTATCTTGCTTGAACATGTAACTCCAACTTATGGATTAGGTTCATGACTGAGCTTAAAGTGTGTATAGACGCCAAAAATAGTAGGTATATATACCCTGCGGTTATGCCCCAAGCTGTGTTCCTTTCCCAAACCAGATCAAACTGTCTCATTTACTATTCATAGATTCCTACAACCACTCATCAACACTATTTTCTCATCTCATCCAACATAAAATAAAAAAACTACCTCAGCCTACCAACCAACCATCAACAAAATGCACGCTTCTCAGACTTTTGCCACAATTCTGCTGTGCATTGGGCTAGCTATCAATGTCCAGGCCCAATCTCGACAACGCACATGCTCTGGTGGTGGCATCTCTTGTCTGTATCCCAAGGGCCGCTGCGCGGTCGTTTGCATGAACGAGGAGGGCCGGCCCAGGGCCAAGTGCGAATGCCCACCAGGACAGGCTGACAACCCGTTCACTGGATCCAACTGCATCTCCATCTTCACTGCGATGGGTCGCCACCAGTGCTAAGCTTTTACAATACAACAAATTCAGCCGGCTCGTCGAAGTAGATGAAATATGCCACTGCAGTACTATGCTCGCTACGAAGAGCAGCGTCATATTGGGCCTGGACCTTGAACCACTCGGGAGAGGCAATTCGGAGGAAATTCTTTCGAAGGGGTTTGGGAACATCCTGGGTACCAAGGATATCACCTACGCATCTTTATAGAACATAGAAACATTCCGTATATGTAGGCGAGCAATTTCTCCATCGTGAGACAGGGAATAGATGCCGTCCAGGAGACAATATATTTGATTGGACTTAAATGACTTCAACCCGTGTTTGCTGAGAACTGTGACCATGTTCCTGATGATAATCATATAACAACGCCGTTCCCGTAGTGATATTTCACACCGATCATGTCCCACGCAGTATTTGTGCTGCAATGATACGCTGGAATGCGCTCGGGAGTACGAGCCAGGGCAGATTCGTTTCCTGAGGCGCTCTCTATCTAGTTGTTAAAAGTATAGTCTTACCGACCCAAACCCGACCACCCTAATTTTGTATTAAATGCACGTTGGAAAAAATCATGGCACTGTGCATTAAGATACCATGCACCACCTGTGCTTGCAGTAAATCAATATCATATGTTTGTATCTGCTGAGTATTTCGAGTTTTTCCCTCCTGGTCCCTATCATTTGCTCACTTCTCCGGCTTTTTCCTTGCTCCGTGTCTCTTTTTAGTCTTGGCCTGTCAAAAACAGGTCATCCACGCACCGGAAGTTCTGATTAGTCCGGCTGCAACATCGGACTTAGTGATAAAGGTCTACTGGTCACAATACCAAGGACCCAGCCCGGATCGTTTTAATCAATGATTTTTAGCCCAGTTGAGAGAGGCTTCCTTTGTGAGTGGCTGTTAGAGTGAACAGCCTCAATAATGTTTATATTTATTATTTGACCCCAGCTGTTGTTAATGCATTGTTTTATTTCCCACCATTTTACACGGTTTCCAGATCCCATTTCTAGCCACAGTCCAATCCAGCAGTTATCCTTTTGTTGTTCTGGGCTTGGTTTGGGGTTTACACTACAGTCAACTCCACCCCATTTCAACATGATCAGGAGACTACATGCAGATTGAGAAGTTGCTGGACAATCAATCTTTCAATTGGTGCTGTAGGGTAAGGTGTGTCGCCAGTGCACTGACCAGGTCGCGTTCCTAAGGACCATTTACACGTCAACAACAACGTTTATTCTAAAACAGTTGAAGGGTCAAGTGAGACGGAGACGGAGACGGGGTGCAGCATTTATCTGGATGGTGAATGCAATGGCCGCTATCAGCTCGAACTTAGACACAAAACTAACGCTCTGTCTGAACCTAACGGCTCGTGGTAACCAAATATAGCGACCCCAGAGCACTGGAGAGATGGCGGTCAAGGGGACTCTGTGCCCAGAAAAATATCCAAGACAGTGGCTGGCGTCGTTGCCGATTCACCCGTGGTGCTCGAAATATCATTTCGGGTGATGATGTAACGTGGCACCGCCGCGGACACTTTGCGGACTTGAAGACCCAAGAAGCCCCGGAAGTGTCGTGCACCAACAGGACTTCATCATCTGACGCTGACTTTGTACCCCGCCGCTCAGCTCTAAGCTAAAGCTGCTGGCGTCATAGCTCATGGTAAGGCCGGTGCAGATTGGCGGGGGCCTCTGGTGCTTCTGTCGTGCGGGGTTGCTGGCGGAATGGCCGTAACGGGGAATTTTTTCTATTCTTTTTTGAATGGGGGCATGTTGCGAGGTTTCGAAACTCGTCGTCATCATGTAGGGCCCGTATAGAGAGGCATGCAACAGGCTGTATTGTGAGGGGGGCGCTCACACTCGGAGAGTTTGCGCGAAGGGATCGACGGCTGGTTGGCTCGTATCTGCCGCAGTGCTGCGTTTCTGACACGGAGAGACATTCCTTCTCGTCGACCCAAGACGGCAGTGCCCAAACGAATGTGGAATGGCCTTGTGCTATTAATGATGCAGAGCTCCAAACGATCCAGTCGCTGACAAGCCTAGAACGACATGTCGCCACCAACGTGGAGAGCTAAGCACATTGTCAAAGTTCCAGAGCACCAACCATGTCCCAGCTTGTTGGAAGGATCATCTTTTCCCTGCCCTCAATCATTGTTTTAGTTTCTTTTGGCGCGCTGTGCTCAGTGCGTAAAAAGCCCCGGAAAAAAGCCTCGGTTGGCTCGTCAATCAAAACTGGGCCTTGCCAATCTTTCTGCCAGGATATCCCATGGCCAACAGACACATTTCCTCGTCGACTTTGGCCAACAGAAGGCCATAAAGGCTTGCCTCATCGGATTATCCACACACCATCTCACCACATCCGCCGGCAGTTCCTTCGTGTTGGCCCACCCGTGACCACCCCGGTCTAAGCCCCCGCCATTAGCCCCGACTTCCGGGCCTCTAGGAGTGCGTGACGACATGGAACGCGGTAAAGTCGGTGCCGCTGGCCCAGAAATGCTGCCTCGTATTCTGCTGGAGTGAGATTCTAGGGCAACACCACTTCTTTTCGCTAACGGGAATGACTGGATCTGTGGGAGAGACGGCCTGACGAATGGGAGTACCGTTTAGCGCAAACACCCGTCGTCGCCGCATCGCCGCCGTTTGGTATATAAAGCTGCCTGTCTGGCTGCCAAGATGTATTTAATTCATCAACAACCAACCGCCTTCAATCCCATCTACAACAGCAGCCTTCTTCACTGTCACACCACATCTACAACACCAAGAACGACTTTTCCCACCACAGCACAGACAACACATTCAATATGCGCTTTGCCACCATCCTCGCTTCCGCTACTGCTCTCGTCGCCGGTGTCCAGGCCGGTGGCCCCAGTGACCGTGCCGACCCCCACATCTCCGACTTCCGTCTATGGGGCTCAACCACCTGCACCGGAACCCAAAACTACGGCATCTGGACCATCCTCAAGTCCGACACCAATAAGTGCACAAGCCTGCGCGCCTTTGATCCCAATGGCCCTGCCATTCACGGTATCGGACTGGGCAACATTAACAAGGGACACAAGCGTACGTCTATTATTCCACATTATCTCTGTGCATTGCGGCCAATCTAACATGCATTTAGTCTACCTCTACGCTGATGAGCACTGCAAGGAAGGCAAAACTGAGGCCAAGGTCTCGAGCTGCGCCGGCACCAAGTCCCAGTGGAAGTCTTTTGTTGTGCGATGAAGGATTTGATTTAAGCATTATGAAAACGTCATGACATTCAGAATATGGATCTATCTTCATCTGCATTAGGAGGTATTCTTTTTTAATAATAGGTAATACAGCTTCGTTATTAATCAATTGCTACATTTTATCCTCACTGTCAAATATGCAATCTACTCATGCCAAACTGAACATGGTTGCTCAAATTGTAAGACAAAGAAGGGAAGAGGGGACAAGACCACACACAACATCCCGGGGAGATCGATGCAGAAGGCTACTGTTGGAGGATAGATTAAACAATGGTCATTGAGACCCCATTTGGAATAGCACTTCTTACCTGTCTCATTCTTACGGGAGTCAAATGTCGCGTGTAAGGATAGGCAAATAACTAGAAGATATGTACATTCAATGACTGTAAAATGAGAAAGACGGTTGGGGCCACTGCAATACGCCGCGCAAACCAACCACTAATTATGCAAAGACATATGCGCCTAGGTTAGGCATCAAAACTTTTTAATATTACTATCGCTAGTGGGCAAAAAACGCGGGTCCATCCGAACAATAAAGTTACTGCCCTGATGTAGAGGAACTTTGACAACAACAACATATATGTCCCATAGACAGTTTCAAGGGGATACATTAGTTGTTTTGCTCCAACAGAAATTCCACTAAATTGTTGTGGTTTGGCGGGACCGCGCCCGGTATAAGCACTGATCCTTTAACTCTGCGGGTTGATGTCTAGCCTGGCTTGCATACGATCAATGTGCGCCACACAAAGAACTGTACATTTGGTGAACGGCATTGTGGATCTTGCACAGCCTTGCACACTAGAAACTCGACATATAAGAACCGGCCGAGGCCGAAGCAGCGAGATGGCGGCGTACTTCCGTGGAGACATCTAAGGGAAAAGCCTTCAGAATTGTGCAACCACAACAGCCGAGAAAGCATCCACCCAACCTCTGTACTATGGCATTGCGCCACCGGCTCCAACGTTGGCGTTCACGTAGCGCACAGCTTTCTCTTGCTAATTTTTCGACGGCAAAGAACCATCTCGAATTGGTAAATAGTAAAATTGTAAACTAGAGGCTTCCCAATTATTCTCCCCATACTACCGCCCTCATTTTGTCACGGCCGATTCAAGCATTGTGATTGTCAGAATATGGGCACAAGGACGACATGTGCACTCTCGGCGATACCCAAGTTGGAAATGTGAGGATGATTGAGGAAGGTGGGGTGAGGTAGGCAATATAGAGGGCAACAGAGGAAACCATCTGCCGCTGGTTGCGATTATGGGAATCCCGCAAGCAAGACACAACTGACATGCCAATCTTAACCCTTCTAAGTATGGTATAGTCAGACTGGCCTGCCTTCTGATACACTAAGTGGAGAGGAGGTTCGCACCAGATATTGAGGACATTACTTTCGGTGTCATGTGGTAATAGGTGTGATGTAGCCCTGTCCAGCTCTAGTTACAAAACCCAGCTTGGTGGGCGCGTGGTTCATGCGGTGAAGTGTATTCTCCCTCGCGATTTGAGCCGAAGACGTGCCGCAAGTCGATAATTCACTGATTGAATACGCTGAGGGCCTGTAGCCTGGCTATCGGCCTTATACACCCAAAAGAGGTAAGTAACATTGTGTCCTGATAAGCTGCTCTGGAAACACTTTGACAATCAGCTAGGGCAGAAGTCATAGTCTCACTTTGGGCCTAGCAACCCAACCAAAGTCGGCTAGCGTGATTGGTTTAGTGGTAAAATTCTCCGTTGCCATCCGAGCAGCGTCGGGGAGCCCTGGGTTCGATTCCCAGATCACGCATGTTCACTTCTTTTTGTGCATCTGTCCGATTTTCCTTCGTGTGATAGCGATCACGAAGAAACATGGATCTCTTTCCCCTTCAGCATTTTCAATAATTCAGCGTAATTGGTTTAGTGGTAAAATTCTCCGTTGCCATTCGAGCAGCGTCGGGGAGCCCTGGGTTCGATTCCCAGATTACGCAATTGAATGCTTGGTAATTCTGTGAGCGGGTTCTAACTTTTTTTGCTTTCGGTATCTCTGTGTTGGGAAAGATGGTAGGCTCTCAATCTACCTTGTCGGAGCCCTGTGCTGGACTGCGATAAAACCCTGTTCACCCCTACATCAAGGGCTGATGTCTTGGGTTTCACTCTGATTAAAGTTTTATTTTTGTTACTTCTAACCAGTGTTATTGCTGAGTCTTAACTAGGACACCTCGATCAACAGTCCTGCCTATTAAACGGCTCGTGCCATGTGTGGCTTGATGTTAATATATACATATTTTTAGGATCCTTTGAAAGTTCTGATGGCCGTACACATACATTTTTGCGACCGCGATATCCTTTGAGCCTGGGCCTGTGAAACCATCTTCGGGCGAATTATTCAATTATGCAACTTTGTAATCATTTCTCATCTCTGGCATTAATTATATGCTCTTGAGATAGGGCTTTAATACTGTATTGGGGATGATGAGTGTGGACGTTAGTGCAGGGTAGGCAGGGTCATCGTCTATATATGATTTTTTGGCCAAGTTGAGAGGCATCCTTTTTGAGTGACTGTTAGAGTGAACAGCCTCAATAATGTCTATGTTATTTATTTGACCCCAGATATTGCGGGTGCTTTGATTTATTCTTACTTTACTTTACCCGATTTCCAGGTTGCATTTCCAGCCACAGTCCAATCCAGCAGCTATCCTTTTGTTGTTGTGGGCTTGGTGTGTGTTTTTACACTACACTACGTTCAGCTCCACCCCAGTTCAATGCGTACACTATACTTTATTATGTACATTCTAAGAATTGAACCTTTTCCATTTAATGATTACAAAGACATTACCCAAGTATCCCCAACTTGATCGTGAATACAATCATGCACCAGTCAATTATCATCCGTCCCGGTTTCTACCACACACAATTGGGCCTCAAAAGATGGCGTAAAAGCCCATCTAGTCGTAGAGGGACTATTGTCAAAGTCTTCACTCTATCTGCCAACAATTGCAGCCTCGAGTCTTCTGAGCAATTAAACATAGGACTGGAAGCTTTGGCCGTAATGGTTTCAAGCAGCTCTGTGTTACATGCTTTGCAACTTGAAGCTAATCAAGAATATCTCGTTGCGGCGAGGCACGTCAAAACTCTATTGTCTGCTCATAATTTGACCACCTTGGATATTGACGTCCCCGGAATGAACTCTTTGTATATGAACGGCGATTCAAATACTCATGTTTGCGAATGCATCAATTTGACCATAGAGGCTTCAAAGTTTTACACCAGCTCGTTGATGGTCTAGTCGTGGTCACACGTTTTCGCAACTGAAATCGGAACTCGAGGAACAAGCAACAGAGCTTTGTCTCATCTGGCTCCGCCAATAGTGATTCATTCCTTTGACGTATTGACGGGACAGACAATGCGGTTACCAACAGGCGCCTCGTGGGATGCGGATGGTGAGGTTGATCCGGAAGCCGCCAGTCGGGCTGAGAAACGTGTATGCTGGTGGATCGCTGTAAAACTCAATCTCACCCCACGAATATCCGGCAGAGCCACTTCGCGCCGAAGCGAATGCGTGCGCCCTCAATTAACCGCACAATTATTAGCAGATCATGTGATACGGCCAAGTCTCAGTGACCATCTGGCGCTAGGATCCAATTAAATCGCCTTCCAGGGATGCCAAGGTAGTGCGTAACAAACTTTCGTATCATTGACAAGCTGTCGGGGCTATCACGGGTATGCCGGAAATTAAAGCCGGCCCAGGGTCTGCATCATTTGGAGCCTTTTTTTTCAACATAAATAAATCCCCATCTTTACGGAGGACCATTTCAAAAGTGTTATCCCAAGCTAATTACGCCTAATCTCTTGATCCTGGTTAAATACTTCGGGATACATAGGCAGTACCTATATAATACTATACCAAGCACTGAAGTCCCTGTAATATTAGTTGGGGCGCAAGGGGAAAGAGCAATATATCGCCTAAAAGCGCTATAATATAGTGCGCAATACTCCGTAAAGAGATTTGGTTTCTCTGGTTGTATTTAATGTACGGATACCATTTGGGATAAAAAGCAACGTGTGGCTTGGCGGCAGGACACGACTTTTGAAATGCTCCTCCGTACATCGCGTCGATACAGCCAAACTTGGGTCCATGGGTAGCTGTTAAGGCTGAAGTGCCCATGAGATGGATGAAGCAGGGCACATCCAAATAAGTATCGGAGCAACGAAGAAATTGACAAAATACTCAGCGATAATGATGGAGATTTGAGCACACTACAACACAGGCGGCCAGCTTTTACCCTCATCACCCACAAGATGCAGCATGTATCTCGAGTCATATCATGTAAACTCTATGCCATGTCCTGGGCCTTTCTAAAAAAAAAAAGGAATGGTGCCAGCATACTCGGACGTTAGTTTGGTCGGCTGTTTTCTTAATTTCAGACCATCTATACGATAGACCAGTCATAACTAGCAGAGAACATAAATTTGAAAATGAAACTGAAAGGAAATAAGACCATCTCTTTGACCGTGCCAAGCCTGCACTTGCGTACCCGACCCACATTGATACAAGGGGACTTGTGTGATTATATAGATTTGCTGAGATTCCTTGTACCATTTTCAGGCCATCAGTATATGATTGGCCAATGCCATTACAGGTACGCAATTACAGGCTTAGCATAGATAAAGGGGTAGGAATCCCTAAACGGAAGTCGATGATAGATGATATGTGATTAGTGCTGCGCAAAGTTCCCAAACTGTTCCAGAGTTATCGTTGACTACCACCAAACCCCTGTGGGTCGCCGTATCTCGCATGTTTCTGTTCAAGGCATAGCAAACTTGACGAAAAGCCTTTGATCAGATATGGCTGTTCTCTTTGTCCATCCCAAAATAACTACAAGATAATCAATAATATAATCGGCTAATCAACCCATTAAAACTATCCACCACGGATTTCCAAATCTATGCTTGACTCGCAGATAGAGCCTGGCTATTACTATCCTCGATTGGCATCTATCGAGCCACCCTTTTACGTAAAAGGGGTTGACAATAAATGTCCGATCGTATTTGACCAGCATTGCGATTGGGAACTCCTGATATCGGCTTGTTGCATTGAAACCGGCTTGCCAATGTATCCTGTCAATACTCTCGAGCAACTCCGAACCCGCAGGTTTCGACGTTGTCCAACAGCTACAGGAGGCGTTTACGGCCCCCCTCAGTTTCCACTATCTCTCCGATGCTATCTAACAAGGTAGAAAATAAACCGAGTCGAGGGCGGAATTCACTGTCATTTCCTCGACATGGTTGAACGCTGCAAGAGCCTCATAACGTAAGCAGTGCAGGGGGCATGATGGGAAGATCGCAGTCGATCAGCCCAAAAGCTTGGTTTTGCAAAATCCTCGATATACATAGTAGGATCCAGCGGTAGTAAGGCTCTAGAAAACGTCCAGTCAAGGGCGGGGAATTCGGTGAAGAAGGTAGGAGGAATTCGAGTATCGTCAACTGTAGGCATAAAGCGGCGTTACCAAGTTGAGGACTTTGAATTTGTTGGTCCCAGCTTAAGCTTGGCAGAGAGTGAGCAGACACACCATCAATCCACCAAAGAGTGCTGAAACTTTCTGTCAACATTCGATCACGAGCGATGGGGCTGCAAACTTGTGCTGAAGGACTGACCATTGCCACATGATTGACAAGGCCGCCTGGTCGTATTCCTGGGTCTCGGATGGCGCCAGGGAGGAATTAACATTCTTTGTGTAGGAAAGTTCCAATTTTAGCATGCTAGATGCAAAGTCCAGGCCCAACGGCCTCTCCTTGCGCGACAAGGCCCCCAGGACGTCGTTGCGTTGAGAAAAGCGGATCAGTTCTGCGTCAAAGGAACAGAGACACGGGACGTCTCTTGCTACGCGGCCGATAAATCCAGAAACTTCTGCCAACCAAGGCTGTGTTGACGTGTTGATCCGTATGGCTTAACGCAATGCACATCTCACTACGCATCACTGCGTTTTGCCGAAGGACACCCCCCGCGTCAAAGTACAGGGATATGTACCTCCATGCGTTGTGAGTGAGAACCTTGAGGAGCTGGGGATTAAACTGTACAATCTACATGTACCCCAGACTCGGCCTTCAGAGGAAATACGCTTTTACGGTTCTGATGCCGGCAGTTCAGACAGGGTTGTTGGCCATCACACTAGACGATGGAACCATGTTAGCTGACTGAGTTGCCGCTCGCTTGGAGTGGGATCCACCCTCACTCGCTGATGGCCTTTTCTGCGGGCGGTGAAACGGTGGCCACCGCGCCGCTTGTCCAGTTGTCCACAAGGCATGACAGGGACTCAGCATAATTGGCTCCTTGGCGGGGAGAAAAGTATGGCAGAGTGAAGATAGGGAACGGGACGGAGGCGTGAGTCTTCAGAAGTTGCTTCCCCGGACAAGCACGGACGACATTGTTGCGGGAGGGCAATGAGCAGGGCTATCTTGCTAGTTTGGGAAATATTGTTGCGGGGGGGTAACTAAGTTCAATAGCTTGTTTGTACGCGTGGACTACCCGGTCAACTTACGCGGGGACGAATCACCGCTTGCCGCCATGACCACCGCCGTTATCGTCGTCAACCACCAGTTGTCAATCCAGAACTCCTCATCATCTCCGTTCGAGAGAAACAGTAATTATATTAGGGTTTGGGTTTTAATATGTATCATAATTTTTTTATAATTTTTTTTTTTAGTAACCATGCAACATCTTGGAGAGGGTGTCCATGCGTAGGACCTCGCGGAAGACAAGGCCGGCATGTAAATGGCCGTGTATAAAAACACCTCTGAGAACCACTCAAGATACCAGTCCAAGACATTCTCATCTCCGGTTCTCTCTCTTTAACCAATCCTACTGTTGCATATTCTTTGCATCGCTGTGAGCATTCTTCGCCAATTCTACCCAAGATGCTGTTCCTAGCCACTGTGTTCCTAGCGGCCTCGACCGTGTTGGCCAAATCTGCATCCAACTTTCCCATATCCTCGGAACTCGCGGCCCAACATGGCTGCGATGCGACGTGTCAAAAGAGCCTTGGAAAGACAAACGCCAAGGACCTCGCCCTCTTTGACCTTCCATTCGATTTTGACTTTTACGAGACGGCTACAAACTTTTCAAAATCCAAGCCTGGCGACCTGCTCAAGCTCGCCCCCATGAACCCCAACGTGATGAAGATCCCTGCCGGTGTTGCACTGTACAGAATTCAATACACATCTACTGAGACGGACAACTCCACCGTGCCCGCCACTGCCTTCATCGCCTTCCCTTTTGCCCGCCAACAAAAGCCCTTCGGTCTGGTCGCCTATGCACACGGCACCACAGGTGTGTTCCGGGGTTGTGCCCCATCAACCTCCTCGAGGTTGAACGACGACAACAACATTAGGCCTCTACTTCTTTCAGGATACGCTGTCGTTGCGACCGACTATGTCGGCCTCGGAAACAACTACACGAGCCACAAGTATATCGCAAGCCATGCCAACGCCAACGACGTCTACTGGTCCGTCGTCGCAGCAAAGAAAGCCTTCCCCAAGGCTCTGTCCAATGATTGGGTATCTCTTGGCCACTCCCAGGGTGGCGGTGCTTCCTGGAAGCTGTCAGAGCACGAGCTGGTCCAGAGTGAGAGCAGCGGGTACCTCGGTGGCGTTGCGATAGCCCCGGTCACCTACCTCTATGATGCCATGCTTGCAGCCTTCGCTAAGGCCCAAGAATCTGACGTACAAGCCGGAGATCTTGGAGCTACTTCCATCGTCCCATCAATTTTCTTTGGTCTGAGAGCTGTCTTTGGCAAGAACTTCACAGCACCTTTTTTGACCAAGAAGATGATGAACCTCATCACACTGGGAGAGAAGGCTCAGCTATGTGACTTTGCGCTATCCGGACTTACGAAAGGTCTGAACACGTCCGAAATCTTCCAAGATATGAACCCAGATAGCTTTGCACCGGTCAAAAAGTTTCAGGAGTTGAACTCACCCGCTCAGGGTGTTAAAACTGTCAAGCCATTGCTGTTGATCCAAGGATCAAATGACTCTACTACATTCCCTGAACTGACAGAGGTGGCCTACAATAATAGCTGCAATGCTGGAAATTCTGTGCATCTAAGCCTCTATCCCGAACTGGATCACTCGGCCACTATTGGAGCTTCTGCCCCACAATGGCTAGGATTTATCGACCAGCTCTTCCAAGGCAAGGGCCTGTGTGGTTGTTCAAAGGAGACTGTCGATCCGTTTGATGTTAAAAACGCTCACAAGCCGCTGGATGCCGATTTATAATTGGGTAAAATTTCTTATTTAGATGTACATGATTTGCAAGAATCCAAACCAGTGCGTCTTTAGACAGAGTTGATTAATTCTGAGCAGACAGAGCTTCGGTTTAGGAAGTGGAGGATGTGGGGGGTGCGGTGCTATTCTGGAAACTGTGTGATCCAAATGAACTGCTACGCTATGCATTGATCACATTACGGTGGATTATATTACTTGTAAACAACTAGGTTATTTATTAATTAATTCTTTTTAGATTAGAATAATCTTTTTCTCTAATTACACAAAATAAATACAGCGGTTAGATCTCCGTCTACATTCGTCCATCGTACAGTATTACTTCAGAATTAAGTATGCCGTTGCCATAGTCCTCATCCTTATCAATCGCCGTAATTGAAACACTAATTCTTTAGCCAGCGTAATCCGCAAAGTCGCACCGAGCAGTGGGGGTCATTTTCATTCCGGGGAACCGGGAGCTGTCACCGCAGGTGAAGGCGGAGTCGGTCGAGGCCTTGCAGTCAACGCTGACGCCGCCGTCACACTTACTAATTAATCGTTCCGTTGGTAGAGCTGTGCGCGTATTGGCAGTTCTCAGGCGTATCAAAGAGTTTTTTAGCGTTAAAGTATGTGTCATAAGGAGGTGGTCTTAGTAGCGGCTGCGCTAGTCTTGGTTGCAGTGGTTGTGGAATTAAAGGGGTCGGCTGGTTGCCCAAGTTAGTATTATGCAATTGACAGAAAACTACGGCAATTGTTGCGCGATTAGGAGCGACACAATAATCTTACAAAAATCAGGGGGTGAACCAGTAGGTTCAGAATCGCAGTAGTAGCCGGTGCACAGGATACCACACTCAGCCGTGTAGGGGGGCGATGGAGTGCCCTGAGAAAATGTGTACGAGCCACCCGAGTCATCACTGCCCCCGGGAGAAAGATACGAGGGGCAGCCTTGAACGCTCTGTACCAAGCACGAGGTGTCCTCAATTTGGCCGTTCCAAACAAGAGCGTCGGGTGCTCCATCTCAGATGCGACAGCGATTGGAGGATCATTAATTCTGAGTGGCCTGACCAACTTGCGAACCAGTTCAATTGCATTCTTGGGCTCCTGCAGAGCTGTGGCATATTTTGTGTAGGGAAGACCACGGAAGTAGGCGAAAAGACTAGCCACCTCGGGAGCAGCTGCGGAATTGATGTTAGTTTTCCCCTGGAGCTACGTTGAAGAGACTGGGGTTTGACTCACCAAACGAAGTTCCACTAGCAGCACTGTATCATCCAGATAAGTCAGGTGTGAGCCTATGATATTGGTCAGCTTTGTGCGTTTTCAAAAATGTCTAGGTGAAGCTAGGCTGCTTGATTTGAACATACACATTGTGTCCCCATTCATAAACCAAGGCGGGTTGGTTGCTGGTGAAGTAGTTGGAAGTCGCTGCTCGCCTTGCGTTCTGGTCCCTGTACAGAATGTTGGCTAGAAAGGGGAACGAGGTTAGCCAAGTGCAAAAAGATTTTGAACGAACAAGGTCAGTATAACTCACCCAGCTGCTCTGCATATGGCTTGATGGCGCTCATGTAGTCGACCTTGATACACCATGAGATGTTGATGACGGCCTTATTCTGGTAGTTGTTCTGCTTGATGTGGTCCGCAACCAGGAGCAGAGCGTGGGGAGATCTCTCCATGGCCTGGTCTCCCTTGAACACACCTCCCATGGAGACGGGAACCACAGTAGCGGATGGTGCAACTCCAAGGTTTGCGCCACCAGCAACAGCAATGACTGCCGCGCCATGCCAAGGATCCCACGATGAGGTGGGCCCGTAGCTTGGAACGTCGAGCGAGAGTAACTCAACATACACTCCCCGGTCCCAGACATACACGCCGGCTAAACGCAATCAGGGATAGAAGGGTCTCACCTATTTTACACACACCCCATCTCAATAGCATTATTTTCAAGCTGGCCTCTGTCGCCTTTGCTAGTGTATAAGGTTGTAAACAAAGGGCCCTGGAAGTAAACAACGCACCGCCTAGCCGGCATTGCGCTTTTCCTAGCCCCAATACACACTGCTACAGTAGGCGCCCATAACCTACCCCCAATATATACATTTTCACACATAATTTAACTATTTTTTTGTATTTAAGCATAATAAAGGCGCTCCATAATATCCTAGACTATATTTTCAAAGATACTAACAATACATACAAAGCCCTATAAGCAACTATAACAAATATAGATTACATAATCTCAAAAATACAAAGCAAGAAGTCTATGCCTTCTAATAATAGCAAAATTCTCTATATTTGCATAGAATACTCTCAAGAAAGCCTAAAATATAGCTAGGCTTATAAGGCTAATAAAAATAATATTTCCTTAAAAATATTAACTACCTATTCTCTATAAGGATTATTTAAAACCTAAAGTTATTATCCTATAAATTCTAAGTAAATAATCTTATATATATTTACCTACCTTTTAAGAAGGCTCTTAGGGTTTTCTAGGTCTACTAAGAAAGTTAATATAAATTTAATTATAAAAGACTTAAGGCCTTAGTAAAAACCCTCTTATATTCTATATTAAATATAGCATATAAAATATCCCTCTAAATTAATATATAATATCCTAAGATTAAGATTATTAAGTAGGATATTTAGTATATTTAGAGGAAGCTCTATTATAAAACATATAGCCCTTTTACTTTTACCTAAGTATTTATAAAGCTACTTTATAAAAATAATTAGATTTTCCACTGGGCTTTTAATTAAGAATCTAATAAAAAATTATAATAGTTTTTTGTAAGAAGATAGGAGCCCAAGCTTCTTATCTGACCTTACCCATTATTTCTGATAATCGATAAGATAAGAAATTAAAGGAGCTCGCGACGAGCACTCGACGAGTGCTCGTCAAGTAAAAGTCTTCATCTAATATACGTTATTGGAATCACCTATCTATATGCACCCTGATCGTACAATCCTTACATTTTTCTAGATATATAAGGATTTAGTATAAAGGTAGAAGGATAATCTAGAGCTTCTCTTAATAGATAATATATATAAAGTTAATTATTTTAATTTGCTTTTATTATAGATTATAGGTATTATAAGCCTTTATATTAACTTTAATATTACCTTTAGCCTTATTACCTAAGAGAATATTAATACTTTTACCTAGCTTCTCTCTAAGCTCTAGAATACTATATTAAAAGCTTCTATTCTACCTTCCTAGATTATTATTAGTAATATTAATATTGCCCTTAAGTAGGCTACTAAAGATATATTTCTTTTTACCTAATAGTAGATTTGCTTTTAGTATATTATAAAGAATATAATACTTTAAGTAATGTAAAAATAGATAGAAAGTCTTAATAGATATAATATTATAAGAGTAGCAAAGGAGGATATTATATATATTACTATAGATAAAGCATTTTAGCTCTTTTAATCTAAATATAATCCCTTTAAAAAATATTATTATAATACTAAGATATAAAAGTAATTTATATCCCCCTAAGGAGAGAAATAGTTTAATAAGATAATAATATTAAGGAGTATATTAAACCTTTAGACTTTTAAATCCTATAGTATAATTATTTTTATATTTATAATTACCTTAGAAGCCTAAAGATAATATAAAATAAAAACTATAAAGCTTTCTTTAATAGAAATAAAATATAAAGAAATAGTTTTCCTAATAATTAGAATTAGTATATTTTAATATACCTATTTATATTTAATTAAAATATAAGTAGGAGGCTTACCCAGGCAATTCTAGGAGTAAATATAATTAATATTTAAATAATTATAGTATTAGTCTCTTTTTGCCCTAATTAATAGAATAATTAATTTTATTTAATATTATAATCTCATTATATTTTTATTATATCATAATCCTATAGTAATTTGTAGATTTTAGTAAGACCTCCCTTCCTTTATTAGTTCCTTTTTTTTATATTTATTTTATTCTAAATTTAATTATTTATATTAAATTATTAAGCTACTTATTATTATTATTTATATCCTTTATAAATCTCTTTTAAGAGTTATTTAGGCTAAATCTTTTATTTATAAATAATTAATAGTTTAGTATTAGCTTTAGTATATCTTATTATTAAGTAATAAGTTTAATATTATTACTATTAAAGCCTTTTCTCTTAAGTAGCTTATATTCCTAAAGAATAAGCTTAATCTTAGCCTTAGAATATATAATATTTTAATATAGTAAAAACTAGATTTTTATATTAAAATAATATTTATTTACTATAGTAAATTAGATATTAATAGCCTAGATCTCTTAATATATATATCTATATATATAGTTAGATTTAGGAGGGGTATTACCTTTATAAATAAGATAGTATTAAAATATAGATATTTTAATTAATATTATTTATAGGTATATTTATAGGTATATTAAAATATATTAATTCTAGCTATTAGCTATCTTTTTATTATATTTTATTTCTATTAAAAAAAGCTTTATAGTTTTTATTTTATATTACCTTTAGGCTTCTAAGGTAATTATAAGTATAAGAATAATTATATTATAGGATTTAAAAGTCTAAAGGTTTAATATACTCCTTAGTATTATTATCTTACTAAGCTATTCCTTTTCTTAGGGGGATATAAATTACTTTTATACTTTAATTTAATATTATAATCTTAATACCCTTTTAATATTAAAGATAGTAAACTCTATTAAATCTATCCTAATATTTAAGATAGCTTTCTATATTAAGATTAATATATTCTAGCCTACTTTTAATATTATTAAAAATAGCTAAATCTAAATTATATTTTAATTATTATATTATTTATAATTTATTATACCTTTTTATCTTAAAATATATTAATAATAAACTTTATATTAAATATTTACCTAATGTTATTAAAACCTTTAAATTAAAGCTTAGAAAAAAAGGGCTTTATAGGCTATTTAGAATCTTTATTATTAACCTTAAATTATTTTAAAAGATATAATTTATTAAATTTAAGTTCTATATACTTAAAAGAATAATCTTAATATTAATAATAATAATTTTATCTAAAAAAAGTATAAGAAATTTAATATTATTATAAAGAAATTAAATAGAATAATATTTAAAGAAATAATTAAAGTAAAAGAAGCTTTTTTTAAAGAAATTAATAATAATAAATATAATAAGTAGTTAGAAAGGATAATAGGTATTATAATTTATATTAAATATTATAATAAAAATAGGTCTAAGAGTAAGTATAAAGGTTGCTATTAATAAAATAATAGTTAGCTAAAAAGTCAGGGAAAATTGGTAGTCTAGGCTAGATTTTAAATATCTAGGAAATTAAAAGTATATTTATTAATAATTAATATTAATATACCTATAAATATATTTATAATTAATATTAATATACCTATAAATATATTTATAAATAATATTAATTAAAATATTTATATTTTAATAATATTTTATTTATAAAGGTAATACTCTTTCTAAATCTAATTTTATATATAAATATATATATTAAAAGATCTAGGCTATTAATATCTAATTTACTATAATAAGTAAATATTACTTTAATTAGAAAACTAGGCCTTTATTATATTAAAGTAGTTTATATCTTAAGGCTAAAATTAAGTTTATTCTTTAGGAATATAAGCTATTTAAGAGAAAAGGCTTTAATAATGAAATATATTAAAGTTAATATTAAATTATTAGTTATTTATATAAAAAAGACCTAGCCCAAATAACTCTTAAAAGAGATTTATAGAAAATATAAATAATAATAATAAGTAGCTTAATAATTTAATATAAATAATTAAATATAGAATAAAATAAATATAAAAAAAAGGAATTAATAAAGAAAGAGAGGTTCTATTAGAATCTATAAATTACTATAGGATTATATTATAATAAAAATATAATAAGATTATTATTATAGTATATAGCTATTTAGGTAATTAAGTATATATTTTAATTTATATAATAGTATCTTAAGCCTTAAAATATATATATAAAGCCTATAATCTTATCTTAGGCTTATAACGGAAATACTAATAGCATTGTAGCTACCTAGGGTACTATAGTTTATACTAAGTTAAAGCCTCTTTTCTTTTAAAAATAAGAGCTACTTTAAAAGGAATTTCTTAACTAAGAAGATATCAAGGTATAAAAGTAATTTATATCCCCCTAAGAAAAGGAATACCTTAATAAGGTAATAATACTAAGGAGTATATTAAACCTTTAGACTTTTAAATTCTATAATATAATTACTCTTATACCTATAATTACCTTAAAAGCCTAAAAATAATATAAAATAAAAACTCTAAAACTTTCTCTAATAGAAATAGAATATAATAAAAAGATAGCTAAAATTTAAAATTAATATATTTTAATATATCTATAAATATACCTATAAATAATATTAATTGAAATATTATTCTAATACTATCTTATTTATAAAGATAATATCCTTCCTAAATCTAACTCTATATATAAATATATATATTAAGAGATCTAAGCTACTAATATCTAGCCTAAAAGATCTAATAATAAATTTATTAATAAAATAAAAGATAAATTATACTTAAGTAATAATCTAGCTATTAAAACTAAAATTAAGCTTATTTTATAGAAGCTTAAATTACTCTAAAAAAGGATCTTAATTATAATAATATTAATTTTATTAAATAATAATAAAAGCTAATAAATCTAATATTAAAGTATTTTAATATATAATTTAGAACTAGCCTAAGTTCTTATAAAGAGAGGTTCTTAGAGGATCTAAAAATATATAATAGTTAGCTTAATAATATAAAATAATATATAAGGAAATAGAGATTCCGAAAATAAAGGAACTAAAGAAGGAAGGGAGGTCTGCCTACTAGAATCCACAAATTACTATAGGATTATAATACAATAAAAGTATAATAAGTAACTAAGAAGGTATAATATTATTTTACCTAATTTTTTTTATTAATTTAACTAATAAATTAGTCTTTAGCTATTATTACCTATGTTAAGATAATATACCTTCCTAAGTATTATTAATTTACCCTTTCTTTAGTATATAATGTTTATAATTATAGTATTTATATCTTATTATATACTAAGAGCTTATATTACCAGCTATAATTATGTCTATAGAATTAATTCTCTGATTTATATAAGCTATATATATATATTTAGGAATTTATACTATACTAAGAGCCGTAATATAATATTCAAATAAAAAAAGAACTTACCACCTACTATATATAGCTAAGCAAATTCCCTATACTAATAAAGCTAACCTTTAAAGTAAGTTAGTATATATTAAGGCTCCTTAAGATATAGCTTAACCTTATAGAAAATATAAAAAAGGAATATAAACCTTTTAAGCTTTATATAGGTATATTTAAAGTATAATATAAATTACTTTATAATTATAAGCTTTAGCTACTTATAAAGAGAAATAAAAAACTCTACCTTAATTACCTCTCCTATTACTAGTAACTTAAGCCAGCCTCTATAAATTAATTAAAGCTGCTTTTCCTCTTTACCTTATATTTACGTACTAACTACTTCTCTTTTTAGAAGGGGCATAGTACCCTTATTACCAAATAATAAAAACCTAATCCTTAAATTATTCAAATAAACCATAAAATTTACAATAATCCAATACCTATACCACTACCCCTTAAAGCCCTAATAAGCTAAATCCTAAGTATATAGAAGGCCACCAAGGCTACCAAGATAGCAAGCCAATAAGCCAGTAAATAACCTAGCTAAAGGAAAAGGATTAGGGCTAAAAACTTATAGCCAAAAACAAAAAGAAAGGTCAAAAAATATACTAAAAGAGATCAACCAATTAATACCTTTACTACTAATATTAAGCAGCTAAAGAATATAATAAGCTTATTCTTTTCCTAGCTACTGCCTATCCTAGCAATAGCTTTACAATAGCCTTTGCCCCAGTTCATAGCTATATTACCCTTAGTACAATAGCATAAAAACTATTAATTAAATCCAACCTCTAAGCAATATTTAATAGAATTATAAAGTATAAATATAATTAATTTAACAGGGGAACCTCTTTAGAATACTCTAGCTAGCTCATAGCTAACCTTTACCTTTAATTTTAGGGCATTGCTACTGCCTAATTAGCATTAAATTTATAGTTATTAAAAAATCATAAAAATCATACCCTTTAGTAAATCTATTTAAATATAAAGGCCCTAGTTATACACAGAAGGCTAACCTTAGTCTCTGACAAGGGCTCGGTTGCTTAGCAACACAGGAGAGGGTGTGGTCATAGAAAATAGGTAAGGCCCTTCTATCCCTGATTGCGTTTAGCGGGCATGTATGTCTAGGACCGGGGAGTATATGTTGAGTTACTCGTCGAGCGATCCTCCAAATGTCATGCTTTGGAATTCCTATACGCGTTTAGAATTAGCAATCTTTCATTTCATTCTGACCTCGTCTTTTCTGACGCCACGTTTAGACTTACGGGGTGGTTGTTAGTTGTTGGGAAGCTGTCCTCGACGATATAAATCACCTGACCAGAACCGGCACTCGAATCATACCAGTAATTGTAGTAAGTGGTCCCATCCTTTGTAGCGACGTATTTGTTGTCATTTAGCCAGTCGACTCCTGATGGTGTTCCCAGTTGCGACAGCTGCCAGGAAGCCTCCTTGCTGGATCTCTTTAGCAGAGCCGTGTACATCTCGTTGTACGCATTCTGAGCCTCCATTTCTTCCATAGCCTCTCGTCGGCCGACGGGGCCAAAGAGGACATAGGTCTGGCCACCCGTGCTCAGGAATTTTTGGTAGTAGTAGAGATAGCGAACCTAGCTCATGGCAGAAACCTTGGCCACCATGGAGCGGGGCATTTGGATGATGACAAAATACGACGTGTAGCCAAAGGCGTCCGACTTGACCTGGATGATGTCAAATTTGTTTGTGCCATTGGTTTTAGTAAGTCGAGCCAGAATCTGGTCTACGTCCGCACCACCGTGCTTCGTGGGAGAAAGAATGTAATCAGACTCCTGGCCAGGGTAGCTCATATCGGTTTCCCATTGGACCGAGTTGTCCTAGTAAAAAATGTAATCAGTAGCCCCTCAGGCCTCGAGCTCAGCCTCTGAATCAGAACCAGACTCATAGCCAGAGTCTGAATCGGACTCGGGCTCGGAGGTGGGTGTGGCAGTTGGCTCGACAAGGACATCACGGGGACCCATGGTACGCTTCAGCTCGCAGGAAGAAACAGTCGTCGTGTATTCGGCAATCTCATACCCATAGACGAAACCGGTGTGAGTAACCGTCGATTCAGTAGTGGTAATAGTGGTCCCATCAGACACTGATAGGCCCTGGGAGATTGTTTCAAAATGTACCTCTTGCGACACAGTGTTACAGTCAGACAGGTCTGAATTTTGGCAATATAAGAGAACAGGCACTTGTATCCTGGAGCTGAGGCTTTCGGGACAGTGGCGAGACCCGAATTTAGCTGAATTTGAAAGTCTAGTATCATCAAGTTGCCGGCTACGGCAAAAGTGAACTGATACTGCACTAATGTATAGCGCAATGCTGGCCTATCTCGCTTGACCATCTCCACTGATTTGGGCCAGTGAATATGGCTTTCAGGAAATTCCACGGGAGATCCGAACTTGGATGATTAAGAATTACAAGCTCTGCGACCTTGATGCGAAAAGGCAGGTGGTTCAATAGATACATGAAGAAGGATGATTATTGTTTGCTATCTTGTGGTGACGGCAGACCTTAGGGGTCTCACGTGACCTCTTTTTGCATCAGACCCCGGCTGCTCAAAAAAATAAAAAGGGTAAAGATAATTTCAGATACCTATTCAATGTAACACACTAAATCTGTATTTAGCGGGCAGAGTCGGATAAATGGCAGTATCTTGTGCTGTTAGAGACGGCAATTAGTATGCCTTCTATGCTGTTCGGGCAAAGATTGGGTTCTCTATGAGTGCGCAAGAAGCACCAGGCTTTAATGCAAATAAATGCCGTCATCCATTACATGAGAATGGAGCAGACGGTATTTATATAGAAGAAATTTGGACAGGAGACCGCGAACTTGAAAATCTACATTGAAAACCATAGGAGCGGATCTGATTGGGGAAAGTGGCGCCACTCGTTGCACAGCCACCGCTGGATGTCACATGGACGCCACCTGGACGTTGATAACAAGGCCACCACCATCTTTGCATACTTTGAAGCACGAAACGTATGGAAAACTACCGGACTGTTGCACATAATTCAAGCCAATTATCATGGTAATAGAGGCCCCTGCAGATGAGAATCTGGACCCGGTTCGTCGAAGCCACCTTGCCAGCCCATACTCCTCAGCAATTGTCGCATCAGGCCACTTTTCAACTAGCAGTTCGAATTCCTCCTACATGGGGTTCCCCAACCAGAACCCCGTACGGCATGTAGAACGAAGGGAGTTTTATGACGGTAAACTCCCTGTGCCAAGTACGGCCAATCTTAATAATTCAATCTCAAATCCTGACCCGGCTTCGTCTTCTGAGCGTAGTGCCACACCCTACGCACCAGACTTGTCCAAGTACAACTTCTTCCAGAGTGGCGACTTAGGGTTCCTTTCCAACAGCAATTTCCCACTTTCATTTGATGCAAACTCTAGCGGATCAGTCAATACCACTGGCAGTCAACGGCCGTCAAGTGTATCCTCATATGGCAGTGCAGACAGCGGCGCATCTTATCCACCAGTAGCGAAAAGAAAGGGAAAGAAAGTGGTTCGAATGAGATACAGCGAGTTTAAATCTCAGTCAACAGACAACGCCCATCAAGAACATGTCCGAAACACAATTGTCTCACTTGAGGCGAGATACAGAAGGGATGTGGTGAAACAAACTGATGGCAAGTTTCACTGTCCCTTGTATGATTGCAAGGAGCAAGTGCGAGCATTTGACCGCAAATGCGAATGGAAGTAAGTGACCCCACAATATTTGAATTGCCTTAACAGTTTCCCAGCAAGCACATGGAAAAACATGACCGGCATTATCAATACCCAAGAAAGGAATGCAAGAACCTTCCAGGGTTTACATCTTCTGGTGGCCTGCTGAGACATGAACGTGAGGTCCATAGAAAGCACGGAGGGCCTAAAAATACAGTTAACTGCCCGTACCCACACTGTAAGCGACACACTGGCAAAGGTTTTTTGCGACAGGAAAATCTCAACGAACATCTGCGCCGCTTCCATGCCAACCCTACAGCTGAGACTGCCCAATCCCCCGAAGATAATGATAGGGAAACGTCGGGCATAAAACGCAAACGAAGAAGCAGTGTTCAAGGAACCGAGGAGCGTACTGAACTTCGGGAGGAGTTAAAGCGTGTGCGTGAGGAGAACGAAAAGCTAAAGGTTGAGATGGATCAACAGTCTCAGCACGCACTTGCCATGATGGGACAAATCGCAGAACTGCAAGATGCCCTGCGACATAGTCTCAGATAACCTAGACTGAGAGCTACAACAGCATGGATAATCTTTCCGTCACAATTCCCCTTTTCGTGCTTGGCACGGGAGACGTCCGTCAGGGTCTCAATAGCTTAGTTCAATCTCTTCGCAACACGCTTCCCGGGCACATTTTTCATCAACTCAATAATGACAGAGATGAATCAGACGAGGTGATTTCGGAGGAGAGACGGGTAAAAAAAGCTGAGGCGATGGAGAGGGTGTTTGAATACATCAAGTCGCTTGAGCAGTAGCAGGAGCAACTTCGTCACGAGAATAACGTGCTGCAGAGAAGATTAGTAAAGGCTGAGGATTCTGGAAAGATGAAAAGTCACAATTGATTACATTAATTGTCCTAAATAAAGATTACTTTGTAGCTGTGCAACCCATAGGGTATAAGGACATCCGAGGATGATCTGCCAATACTGATTGATAATGGCTAGCTAAGTAAACAAAGCTAGCACGGCGCACTGTGAGAAAGGCCTGTGCACTTGCCGGGGTTCATCCTGCCATTGGGATGCAGCCCCTCCAGAATCCAGGAGCATGACTCGTACCCCAGCTTCCTGGCGACCCATTTCAGAGCATTTGCCGGATCCGAAGATATGGATAAGACGCAAGGTGCTACCAAGCCACTCAGAGTCCTTGTCTTGGACGGTGGGGGGATCAACGGCTATTCAGCCTTGCTCATTCTTAAGAAAATCTTTGGTCTAATGAAGTCCCTCGGCAATCTTCCCCAAGAACCACGGCCCTGCGACGTCTTCGACCTCATCGTCGGCACTTCCACGGGGGGGCTTATAGCCGTAATGCTTGGCCGCTTATCCATGTCGATTGATGATACAATGGAGCAATACAGAGCCATAGGGGAACGGGGTTTTGCTTGGAACACAAGACCGGCCCTCTGTCAAGAGATGGCGCCAGGAACATCATTGTATAAAATCCAGACTTTTCAAGAATGTATCGGTAATATCCTCTCGGAAAGATATCCCCCAATTCCCATGGACACACGGTTCTGCGAGAGCAGCGATCCTCCATGTAAAGTGCAAGTGCCCTATTCCGTATCGACTTTCTTTTTCTTCCTCTTCTTCTAATGCTCAATTATCCAGCTAGGTTATTATGCATCACCCGCAACGGCACAGAGTATCCGGATGTGCTTAGAAACTATAGAACAACGTGCCCAACGCAAAAGGACCACCCATGAAAAATCTTGGAGGCTGCCACTGCAACAGCGGCAACGCCGGGATATTTCGGCGCGGCCAAGGTAAGGTGGAACGAGCAATGGGCTGATGGGGGCATGAAGCGGAACAACCCTATTTTCGTGGCAATGGCTGAACTCGGGCGGGAGAGCGCATTCGCAGATAGAGATATTGGGAATGTGTTGAGCATTGGAGCAGGTAAATTGGTTGAAGGTGGCATGCCGTCTGCCCATTACAAGTCTGCGGTCGATGTGACCAAGGCCATTTCCATGATGACCGACTCTGAGGAGACTGCCGACGATTTTGCAAAGAGTGAACTAGGCCAAGAACTTGGCGGGTTGCAGAGGTATTTTCGTTTCAACTCGCCCCAGGGAATGTCGGACTTGGAGGAACAAGGTTGGAACAAAACGAGCAGAACGGAATTTCTTACGAATGAGTATCTTGCTAGGCGCGAGAACTGGACAAGCATACACCACTGCGCCGAAGCTTTACTCCATCCGGGAAAAAGTTCTACATTATCCTAGGACAATGCATAATTTCGATTGCTGTAACGCACAGACACGCTATCACGGCAACCAATTGTGGCATCAAATAAATTTCGGGATTCTATGTAGCTAGGCCCGTTGCGCTAGAAAGTTATATAGCTCTGTACAGCAACGTCCTCCTTGTTTCGGTCAAGGGAGTTGTCTATCGTCTGTTCCATACACACTTCATGACTGAAATGTAGGGTTGAAGTGCTCCAAATGACATTTTTATTGAACCGTGACAGCAAGTCTTTTTTGGTGGTCAGGTGGCATTTTGCCTCTTCGCCAAGGCTCTTCGTTTGCTCTTCCATTTTAGCCCGACGGAAGCAACAACGCACATCGCGGGGCTACCTGCATGATTGTACCACAAACCAAATGCCTGAAGCCGTTCTCCGAAGCACAGCATCGTTTGTGTACGACGAGGAGGGTCGGAACCGAGATTTCCATGTGCCGCGTGCCCCCTTGTCGACGCCCATAAATATCACACCTTAATCTGCAGAAATCCAAAGACCCTTTTCCATTCTTCCATTAATTGCATGCCTGAAAACTAGTCTAAAGAAATTCAAAGACTTTTCTTCTTCATTCATACATCCACTACACGCCCAAAACAACCAAGATGTCAACTTCGTGGTGCAGTTGCAAGCTACTCAGGCCGGGATTCCAGGCATGTTCAAAGCGCCACTCTTCCCAACACAACACAGCTAGCTGACCAGTCGCAGGTTGTCCACTTCACAGAGGATGGTCGATACATGTCCGACAAGTGCCTGGTGCACGGCTCGAATCCCTTGACTCACTTCCTCAAGCTTTATGCCACCCTCATAATCCCGATTGATGACAAGGACCAGGGCGCGGCCGTTTCTGGCCTATGCCCAAAGCCGCAGTGCACATGCGACGACGTACCACCGACCAAGGCCCAACGGACCTACTCGTTCAAGAAGACCAAACTACCACTTGACCCTGACCCGCTGTCTGAATCTGAGCCGAAACTTGTGGGGGTTAAGCATTTCGCTCTGGCTCAGCCGGATTTGTTATCTAAAATGGCCAGTCTGTGCCTAACCAAGACTTCCTCTTCCAATTCTGAATCTAAGGAGAAACTCGCGGAGACACTCGAGGAAAAGTCAGTCAAGAAGCCTTGCGAAAAGACAGACGGGAAACCAGACGAGAAACCAGAGGCCAAGCACGAGAACAAGACCATCGCCCCCCCACCTCCGAAGGAGTTGAAGGAAGTCGGGCAGCTCATCGCACAATTGGTCAAGTATTGCCAGCCGCCCGATAGTCGAAACATTGAGGTGGTCCGAAAACCGGCCCTGTTACCCAGCAAGACGCCAAAGCGCAAGAGAGACTTTCCCTCGGCACCGCCACTCCCTCGGAAACAGCTCAGGATCGAGGGCAGGCCAAATCTAGAAGCTTCGGGCGAAACTGGGCCAGAAGACCTGGCGTTGTGGCAGCGGGCTCTGGACAACTCGTTCCCCATGCCCATCAACTCGGTGTGCTACCACGCGCGCCTCGAAAAGACACTCACGAATTGGAAAATTGTACTTTGGGCTCCAACTCTGGAAGAAGAGCCGAGGTATGTTTTGACGTTTTTACATAATCCCTCCCCCTCCCCCTGGGACATCTTTTTTGCTAACTGAGAATTGCAAGGACAAGAATGATTCGGGGCCGAGCCACGAGATGGCCCAAGGATGACATGTTTTCTGCGCCGGATAATGGATGCTGGATGTGCTTTCTTCTCAGGCTATTGAACGCTGGGAGGAGTCCCTACCCATCAGCGATCCAGATGTGCGATATCTGCGTGGAAAAGGCACTTCCGCCTGGTATGTGGCGGGCTATTAGGGAGTCGATGCAGCCAAGAAGTGGGTATTTAGAGTTCTAAATGGAGTCTTTTCCTACTTTGATTATCCTGGTCGCTTAATGTACCAGACATGACCAATATTGCATCTCTTTTTCTCCTTCTTTTTTGTCGAGTAGAGCTGTTAAGCATTGCTCCAAGTGGCTCATCGCGCACGAGTCAGGTTACTACCATGGACCCAACTCGACTAGACTCGCCCTGACACTGGAGCACAACTGCTCTACGCGTCCAACGGCACCAAGGTGGTGGGACACACAACCCCCCACCCCCCTCCAAAAAAAAAAGAATTAAACTTGCAAGCCATAAACCAAAATCCGTTGGGCACGTTTTGTGACGGCTTGAGGCGGCTCAAGCAAAAAATGGCTCCTGCACAATGCCGTTGAGTCACAGTCGGTGTTATCAACATGAGAGCAACCCGGCGGACGGCGAGTTTAGTTGGGTGCTGTGACCGAAAGACGGGCCGGCCTAGTGTTGGTAGGTGATTCGAGGAACATGCGGGGCATCGGAATAAAAGTCTTGGCTGTGCAACTACTACACCCGTTGGTCTTGCACATGAGCCTGGTGCCTGGTGCCTGGGAGACATGGCACTGGAATTCTAGTCGGGGAATAATAAAGACGTTTCAAAGTTTCTATGCCTGCCGGAGCTGGCATGCAGAGGAGGGAGTCTGAATGGGTTGCGTTTAGCACCAGAGAGCAATAGAATCGGGTGCTACTTGCAAATCATCCTCTACTAAATCATAATCATCATTCAATCGTTTTAGTGCCAACTCTAGAATAAAATCCAAACCCCTCTATGTCGTCGCTAATGTTTTAGATGCATGCCTACTGATGCAATCATATCTCATAAACATGTCATGGTTGTTGAAAATCATCTGCCGATGATGCGCCGGTAGAGCAGCATCGAAGCGGCTGTAAAAGTCATTGCGGAAACCGCAATTGTTAGTCGGGACTGTACGATGTGGGCAATGTTGACGCCCAGCTTTGTTGTCCATGAGGTCTCTGCGGAAGAAGAAGATGAGGAAGAGGATTGTGGCAGTCCTTTGATCTCGGCCAGCTCACGCTCATACTCCTTTTGTTCGAGCAGTTTCATCGAGACCCAGTGCCGGCGGATGGGATCTTGTGCGAGAAAGGAATTTATACGATCACGCAAATCCCTGTCACCATTGTACCTGGTGTTGCCAATGTAATAGTAGGCAACCCACTCGATTTCTGTCCAGCTGTTCAAAGCGTTGGCAAACAAAAAGCCGCCGGCTTTGCTGGCCCTCGACCATTCCCTGTAAAGCAAATCATCATGGTATGCATCGATTTCACGAGCTCTAACGGCAGCCTGCAACGTTTTGAACGAGTTGAGCCAAGCATGGTAGTTGGCAGGCAGAGCAAGCTTGGCCGTGTCCTCCATGGCCAGCCAGAAGGGAGGCACAAAGTGCTGGAGGGGCACCACGCGGCTCCATTCCCAATCGAGGACGCATGTAATCTCCATGTTTTCATTGACAATCAGATTGTGCGGCATCAAGTCGTCGTGGGTCAGGACAAAGGGCCCCGCATCAAGGCGGGGATCCACCCATTCCTGGGCGGCGCGGCAGAAGAGGTGGTGATGATACAGGGCCTCTGTGCCGATTTCCATGCTGAGGATGGTGCCGCGGCTCTTCAATAGGGCGTTGTAGGCAATGTCCAGCTGCATGGCGAGGAACTGGTTGGCCGAGTTCAAAGGCCCGTCGGCGTAATACGAGTCCTGGATCCTGGCGTATCCGAGGCCCTCCATCCCCTGCATATTGGTATCAATCGAGATGGGCTGCTCCGTGACTTTGTACGTGTCTCCATCCTTGGTCAGGCGCCCAATTGCCGGGAACTCGAGTCTCCTGAGCTGGGTGTATATGTCGGCGAGGGAAGCGTGGAGCTGTCGGCGCTGGGCGCTGGAGAGCGAGCGGAGAGACTTGAACGAGCTCAGCTTCGGGCCCTCGACGTACTCGAGAATGAGAAAGGTGGGGAACAGTTTGTGGCCGCTGCCGAGTTCGTAGGCGAGGATTTTGGGGGTGGGAATCGTCGTTCTCTCGGAAATGAGCCTGTGATGAGGTGGATGGGTCAGCTCGCAAGCCCCAGTTTGAGAGCACGGAACACATACTGCATCGTGGCAATCTCGCTCCTCAGCTTGTCGCTCCCGTCGACGGCGAGGCAGGGCTGCAGGGGCACGCGCACCACGCACCGCAGCCCATCGTCGAACTTGGCAAAGTAGCAGACATTGTAGCTGCCGTGGGCCTGCTGCCGGAAGAAGCGACAGCCGACGCCGTTGCGGTACGACGACGCGAGCGCGCACACGTCGGACTCGGCGATGGAATTGATGAGCTTGTCCCGTCCAATCCGGGCCCGGTTCTCGACTACTTTATCTCTGAAGGAGCCTACCGCGGTGGACATGGCGAACGAAGTTGACGCCGCATCAGACGTTCAACGCGGGAAAAAAAACATGACCTGATCATGTCACGTGAAGGGGATCGTGCGAGGTTTTGAAGGATGAAACACGGCATGGCCCTCAACAATTGAGACTCGGTCTGAGAAGCTGAGATGCGTAATTAAAAACATAATTGATGCACTTGAATCAGACAATTTACAAAGCGTAGCCAATCAAGAGGTGCCTGGATGTAGGCTCAGAGACAGCTTCACCAGAGGCCAAAAAAGACGACACATCATAATGTGAATCAACAGAGAAGCTGCGAGGGAAATAAATGATTCGAGGAGTCTGAGCAAAAATAATACAACGACAGGTCGATTTGTTCTTTCGGGTATGGGATTATGCTTAAATTTTAACTCAAAATCCTGACGAAACTTCCTATCCTTGGCTATTTGAATCTGATGAACTCTGTCATCGCCATTGCGTCATGCCCTACCCGGGACCTCATTCAATGACATGCATCAACCCGATACCCGTGCCGGATTCAGAAACCTGCATTTTCGGGTTGATCACAAGCGAATATTTGGAAAAGTTGTTTCAAGTCTCGATCGAGATTAGGACAAGGGCTAGAATTGACAAAATCGAACATTCGCGAGGGGTCGGTTGAGGCAAATGTTCTGAGCCGCTACGGCGATATCAGCAATGAAGACTTCGTCGACTCATTCATGTAACATGTCGTCACTTCTTTCTCCCGTATCGACTATGCAGTAAATTGTGCTGGTATTCTGCAACCTGAATCGATACGATCGGCATACTTCATCCAAGGGCACGCCCTTGTGGTGGATGGAGGTTACTCGATTCAGCAATAGGTTGAATAATAACTTTCTTCAAACAGGTCAAAGTAGATATTTTGCTGAATATACCAGTGAGCAATGGCCACCACTAGCGGCTTCGGGCCAGCTGGCTCATTATAAGTCTCTTCCTAAAATGTCAAACTAATTACTTGACCAGTTTCCGTTCCGTACCTCTGTTCATCATTATGGGTCCGAAAGTGCATTTTAATCTGTGTCGGACCCTATTACATCCCAAGGCTCTAAAAGAATCTTCATGGTTTCTGAATGTCCATTATTGGCGGCACAGTCCAGTGGTGTCCTGCCTGCATTATCTTTTGCGTCCAAGTTGGTGCGAGCTGCGTGGGAGAGGATGAGGTTTACGGCGGCGTTGTAACCATTTTCAGCGGCAATATGAAGCACTGTTCTGCCTGTGTTGTCCTTGGCATTCAAATCGGCTCCCAGTCGAATCAAGGTGACTGCTGTTGCTAACTGATTATGGGCTACGGCAAGACATAAAGGTGTGCCTGCCATCGAATTGGATTCAATGTTGGCGGCAGAGTGAACGAGTAAACCGACTGAATGCGTGTGTCCATTCTGGGCAGCAACAGCTAATGGTGTCCTTCCAGCCTGGTCGGTAACTTCTAGATTCGTGCATTTATCGAGTAGTTTCTGAAGCAGAGTTCTATCCCCTATATCAACCACGACCCAAAGTAAGTTCTCGTAGCTTTCCTTGGCGGCGAAGATGGAACCATTTCTGACGAGTATTGAGATTGCATCCTTTCGTCCAAGCACCGTCAAAATGTATAGCTGCTTGTTGTTTTGGCAAGAGTCCGTCTCATCGACGGAAGTTCTGGAATCTGCAAAGAACTCAATTGCTGCACCACTTCCAGCCTTTGGTGTATACCACAATCTTGAGCCTCCCTGTACTCCAAAGGGGAGGTCAGTCTGGGCGTCAATTAGATGAGCGAGAAGTATCTCCGTCAACCGTATCTTGACAAGTACCTCCTCGTAGGTTAATCGTACTGTTTCGTTAAACATCTCTCGTGGAAGTCGAGATTTTCGATGTGCAAGAAGAATCCCCGCCACTCCTTCGTTATCCTTGGTAAATGGAATATCAAATGGCGCATCGTAGATCCCCGCCCAGTATTCCAAGTTGATATTGAGGTCATGATCATGACACCATATGATGGCATCGGGCCCTGAATTGGCTTCCGCAATGTTTGTTTGAACGCAAAGTGGCGGTCGCCGTAGAAATATTTCAGCTGCCCCGGAAAGGTTTTTGGCAACATTGTTGTTCACTTGGACCCCCCCATCTTCGAGAATTCGAACTAGGACTGATTCGCTTCCAGACCTTGATGCCCGATGAAAAATAGTTTCCTTTAAACAATCAAGATCTCGGATAAACGTGTCCAAATTGTTGTAGTCAGGGAGGGCGTAGAATGAAGGATCAAACTTTTCTTTGAACAATAGGAAGAATATCGTCGCCCCTATTGTGTTTCTCAACGAGATATTGTAATCTGGGACCAGTATTTCACTCCCGGATGCATCGGATGATATTCCGAGAAGAGCATATATGTTGTCCCGGGCATCTGAAGCCTTGCTACTGTCGAATTTCTTAAGTAGTGTGGAGAGGTCACGCTCCTGGTTCCACCATGAGTTTTGTCTCATGGGTCCAGGCATGACTTCTAACATGGCTTGAGTATGCCTGCTCACCATAATTTGCATTAAAGATGGAGTTATAGCGAATACTCGAGAAGGAATTGACCGATTGCCGCATGCTATGATTGCCTTTCTAGCACTAGCAGCCTCTTGTATAGTCCATATCCTTTCGAACCAAGGTCTCTCCAATAATTGGCACATCGCCTCGTAGGGTCTGGAATAGAGCTCTGTCTCAGTACCTCCGTAAGCGGCCAACAGGTCTTGCCATTCAAGCTGCCAAGGAACCAGGGAGTCCAAATACCCATGGCGCATTGTCGTGACTCTTTTGTCAAGATCATTCATTAATGCCATAAGACGATCGATATCTTTGGAAGTCTCACCAAGCCAAATGATGACCCTCTGCGCGTTCTGGTATATAAGTCTCATTTGCCTAACTTGATGTCCTTTCTCATCTTTGTCCTCTTGATTAATGCAAATAGCGTCAACCCATAGAATTCTATCTTGATGAGGCAGCCTCAAATTCCGTAGGGCTAGATGCAAATTGCTGTTGAGATCAAGTCTCGAATTGTCATTTATAGTGATTGGAGAAACCACAAAATCATCTCCCCAGGTATAAGATAGTGCCTCGTAAGGAATAACGTCATTTTCGCTAAATGCCTCAAATATATCGCATTGAATGGGTCCCGTGTCACCCCTTCGTAGGTTGACCAACCGAATGGCGTCTGCTGAAAGATCCAATGGCTTGTATTCATATCGTCGCATTGTGTGAGAGATAATATGACTATGCACTGAGATACTCGGGGTGGTGGTGATGATGTGAAGTTTCAATTTCCCGAAGACATTGGAACGGGATTTGACGGCCACTGGTAATTAAGGTAATCAATGCAGCATAGCCACATTAAATTAGCCCTGGAGTGTGGCTTAGCAGCAATGCTGACGGATTTACTCAAGTGATAGTGGATCACTGCTGGCTTATTTTAGCGGCGATAAAGTATTTTCTTTTTCATCTCTTTACGTCAGCAGTCCTATTGAAGCGATGGCTCAACTGTAGATTATGTGGTTACAGAAGAGCAAGGTATCATTTGTAAATTAAGACCAGACAGAATAGGATCGTGATGAGATCAGTGCCATGAACCCCTAAGCTGGTGTTTGAAAAGTAATAAGTTACGGCCCTTCTTTTGAGAGGATCCGACACGACTGAGTTTAGCCCGACTTGAATGGGCCATACCAGTCCGCAAAGCCGAGATCAAAGCCCCGAAGAGGAGTATTGATGCGCTTAGCCTTGCCATTGGCAGCTAGACCATCTAGTGTTGCTAGATCCTCTTCAGAGAGGGCAATGGACCGCTTATTAGAAGAAATACGCTTCTAGTTAATAGACTAGGGCAGCACAACCACGCCCTTGCTGACATGGAAGCTGATGAGGTTTGTGGCGGCTGACACTATTCTTCTGGCCCAATTGCTGAAACTCGTGGTCTGACATGATGGGTGCAACATTTGAGGTTCAGCTTTATTAACTTAATGACCTTCACTTCCAGAGATCAGGGAGAACCATCAAGAGTTCCAATTAAATGACTCGCCAGTAGATCCAAGAGGCGAACATGCCTTAATCAGAATGCCGTGCTTGGCGCAATCTTCTCGGAGCTCATGCCCAGAGAGGAAAGGGTGCAACTCGACTTGGTTTACGGCTGATAAAATATTCCAATTCTTGCAGATCTCCTCCAGGTAGGCTATTGACCAGTTGAACACACCGATGGCCTCTACATTGCCAGACTTGTAGACCTCTTCTATCTGAAGCCATGTCTCTCCCCGATCCCATGATCTATCGACCGATCGTGGGCCGCCGGAATTGACGGGAAGAAGCTCGTTCGACACATTCTGTGGACGGAAATTAGTTGGAAATAATATCTCACTTGTTGGTCCTGATTGCAGAACTCTATATTTAAAAGAACCAATCGGACAGGCCAATGAATAAGTTGAGGAATAGCGACATGTTAGTCCAGAGTTCTTGTCAGTATCGCATAACGGCAAAGACCAATAATTCCGTAAAGGTAAATGTATTCAACTTCTAGAGCGTCAAGGGTCTTCTGTAGTCCTTCCTTGACATTGGGTTGGTGAGTGTTCCAATGCTTGCTTGTGAGGAAGATCTCTTTTCGAGGCACCCCGCTATCCTTGATGCCCTGGTCGACTTCGTGCTCATTGCCTAGGAAATATCATCAGACTGACACTCGATATATTTCATTTACTTTTTGTTGCCCCACCGTAGATGCTGCCTCTTATTAGCGAACCAACATCTTGCCGCAAATATGTGCGATGGCTTACAGTGTGGCGTCAATGTGAAGGTATCTATCTTTAAGGGCGTAGGCTACGGCGGTTCGAACCTCTCCAGGCTTCGATTGCCAGGTTCCTGTGTGCCTGCACAAGGTCAGAAAGTTGCACCAGCGAAAGAGGTTCACTGGAAATTAACGGATGTGACCGAGACCGACGGCGGGGATCTGGGCGCCTGTGTTGAGCGTGAAATGAGCAGCATCGGGTATAATGTCATTGGGGTTGCTGTGAAGTGGGACAATGAGTTAGCGCCGACCGGACGTTTTTTCTTGAAGAAAAGATGAGCAATTATGTCCGGTGTCCATGCACTGGACGTCATGGTAATGTAACCGGAGTTGGGACAATTCTTCTCGTCAGGGCCGGACTAATTGACAAGGTGAAGTCATTGAGCACAAATAGGCAAGGAATTCGGCAGCGTAATGTAGAGATGCAAGATGGGTCAATCGATACCTTTAATTCCGCCGCGGTTGCAAACTACGTACAAGCTGCCATCCTCAAACGCATTCTTCAAGATCTTCATCTCAGCACTTGCGTCAGTGTTGTCTTGGCAGGTCAAATATACAGTAGTCTTGTGCGCCGTTTCTTGCCAATGAGCTACGCCTACCTTGGCGACAGTGTTGATGATGGTGGAATCTTTGGGTGGATTTCATGAGGTCTGATTGGAGGAGATCCTATAAAGACGTCCAATAGAAAACAGTTGGTGAGATGTCAATGGACTGGACCCAATATGCCTACCCCGCCTTTGCGCTTCCTAGCTATGCACAACCAGCCCAAACGAACATCTGACCTCTTCGTACACGTCAAGACGCAAATGAAGCTCATCAGTAGTTAAGATATCATGGAATCAACCGAGCTTGTTCAACAAATCCAAGTCGCGAGAGAGACTGTTGATGAAACATCGCGCGACAACAATGACCGAGCAGCGGCTTTGCACGAACTTGGATGCTTACTTGAAGAGAAATATGACATCACCAGGGAAAGGTCAGACCTTGATGAGATCGTTCAAATTAAACGAAGCGTCATCGCCGCCACATCTCAAGCTCACACTAGCCGAGCCATGTACCTGGAAGATCTTGGAGCCATCCTCGAAGAAAGATATACCAATTATGAAGACACATCTGACATTGGAGAATCAGTCAAGGTGACCCAGGAAGCTATTGAATCTGCCGCACCAGACGATCCAGATCTAACCATGTACTTAAATAACTTGGGCGTTCGACTTGGATACAAATACTCCCAAACAGGTTCTCTGCATGATCTTGAAGGAGCTATTAGTATCCTGAAGAAGGCGATGAATGAGACTACAGAAGATGACGAAAACCGACCCACCCTTTTGTATAACCTGGGAAATCGATTGGCAGATCAATATCTGAGAACGAAACAATCCTGTGATCTCGACGAGGTAATTGGCCTTATTCAAGAAGCCATAAATGCTACGCCAGTGGAGAGCCCAGATAGGCTAGAGATGCTAGAGAGACTTCGAGATCATCTTCATACCAAACATTTGGTAGTCGACCGTGAGGACTCGATTCCCTATTTGCAAAGACTCATTGATATAACACCGGATGACCATCATGATGCTATATCATTATTGCATAACTTACTGAGTCGATTGCATGAGAAGCATGCAAGAACGAATAACTCGGCTGATCTTGATGAGTTTGTTAGAGTTGTTCAGAAATTAATCCTGATCGCTCCGCCCGATCATCCCTTTCAAGGGGCATGGAAAAGGACTCTTGGTGTGCATCTGCAAAAACGATATATAAGAACCAACTCTCTGAGCGATCTTACAATGTCACTTCATATATTCAGCGAGCTGCGTGATAAAACTCCAACAGCCGATCCACTCTGGATTGACGCGCTGAATGGCATTGGTGGAGCATTGCGACTTAATTACCTGAGGACAGGTAACTTGGATGATATAGAGGAAGCAATTGGTTTAGGCCGGGAATTAATTCGGATAGTTCCCGAGAATGACTCATGTCGAGCCGACGTTTTGAATAATTTGGCAGTTCGGCTAGGAGACAGATACACAAGGATGGGAAATATGGCCGACATCGAGGAAGCCATAACTATCATCCGGGATGGGATAGCTACAATTACTCCTAGTATTTCAATTGGATCGGAGCTTTTCCATTCTCTTTCATCGTTATTAAGAGAAAGATATCATGGAATGAAAAGTTGGGATGACTTGGAAGAAGCTATCGAGATCTTAGAGCGAGGAATCCACTTGGGCCTCGAAGTCGTTGAAAACCTCCCTGAATGGAGTAATGGATACTCAGCCTTACTTGGGGAGAGATACTCAGCGACAGAAAAGCTTGAGGATCTTGAAAAAGCTATTGAAGTCATCCAGAATGGCCTTGAACTTACTCCAGACGATCACCACCGCAAAGCATCATATTTTAACAATCTGGGAGCCAGGTTATATGAAAAACACCGAGCAACGGGCCAAATACATGATCTTGAAACTTCGATAGAAATGACTCGAGAGGCTATCCGAATAACACCCGAAGACCACTCTGATCGAGCTCTTTATTTGAACAACTTGGGAGTTCGACTTGGAGACATGTATGCGAGAAAACACGACACGCAATGTCTTGATGAGTCAATCCTTGTCATTGGAGAAGCCATAGCAATGACGCCACTAGATCATACAGAGAGAGGTATATACCTTAGCAACATTGGGTCTCGACTTGGAGAGCGATTTGCCGGAACAGGCAAAATGGCTGATTTGGAGGAAGCCATCAAATCTCTCAAAGAAGCTGTTAAATTAATTCCATTAAATCATTTTGAAAGATTTAAATATTTGAACAACCTCGCAACACTACTTGCGGATCGATGGTCTAGGACTGATAACATGGCTGACCTTGAAGATTCAATCGACATTGGTCGACAGGCTTTGGGCATGGTCTCAGAAAGCCATGTAAATTATGCCCTCACCATGGAAAACCTTAGTCGAAGAATTGGATATATGTTTTCCAGAAAAGGAGACTTGCATGACCTCAAAGAGGCAATTGAAATCAGTCGCAAGGTAGTCGGAAAAACCTCAGTTGATCATCCTGAATGGGCTATGAGATTGCATAATCTTGGATATCAGCTTCGTGCAAGGTACCTGAGGACCGGGACTAACCAGGATCTCGACGAATCTATCAGAGTTTCACAAGAAGCTGTTAGTGTGATACCAATAGAGCACCCAGACAGAATAATTCTCTTATCCAGTCTTGCAAATTGGCATGGTGATAGATTCCGGAGGACAGGGGGAACGGAAGATCTAGAGAGCGCCATTGAGGCCATTCAAGAGGCAATCATGGGACTAAGACCCACAAACCACCCAGACCGGATAAGTCTCTTGCATAATCTAGCAAGACAATTGGGAGAGCGCTACACCAGGGAAGCCCATCTGGCCGATCATGCCGGGGCAATTAAGGCCCTCGAAGAGGCTGTCCAGCTAAGCCCGGCTGACCACCCGATTCGAGCGGAACTGTTACATGATATTAGTCTCCAAATTTACAACAGGCACTTGAGATCTGGAGAATCATCACATCTGGAAGAGGCTATCAAGATCGGACGAGATGCTCTTGAAGCTACCCCGAGAAATCACCCTAACTTACCAAGTACTGTTTCCAATCTATGTGTACTGTATTATTCACTGTACGACAAGACGGGAAATTTGAGTACATTGGAAAAATCAATTCAGTTTGTACAGCAGGCCATCCATATAACCTCCAATGATCATCCAAGCAGAGCGACATTTGCCAATATCTTAGGAAACCTACTCGTCGTGAGGTATTGGAAAACAAGCTCAAGCAATGATCTATCGAAATCGATTGATTATTTCGAATCTGCCATGAACCAGGATAATGCTGAAATTCCTATTCGGATCCTAGCTGGCTCAATGGCTAGCGTATGTTATTCGGCCTTCTCAAATACAGCACAGCAAGCATATCTTGCTTCCGAACTCGCAATTGGTCTCATTCCCAAGTTAAACGAGCGGTCACTGAGAAACTCAGACAAACAGCACAGGCTGCGGGATATCGTTGGATTAGCTTCTCAGGGGGCAGCAGCAGCCTTGAGCGCTGGAAAAGATCCATCGATAGCCATCGGTTTTCTTGAGCAGGGAAGAGGTGTTTTAGCCCAATCTCTAGAAGGAATGAGAACAGACATGCAGGATTTACAGCAAGTGAATCACGAATTGGCCAACAGACTTATGGAACTCAGGAGAGAATTGGATGGACCTGCCAGTATAGACGTGAAATTGGATGTTGAAAGCAACCGTCGAATTCAGGCAAGCCGTCGGTACAATGCCGGAAATGAATTCGATCATCTTGTTTCCGAAGTACGCAAGGTACCTGGGTTTGAATCCTTTCTTCTGCCACCGAGCGTAAGTGAAATGCAAGCTGCTGCAAGGTGCGGACCCATTGTCCTCATCAACACCAGTAGGTTTCGGTGCGATGCATTCATTATTGAAAAACATCGAATACGAAGCCTACTTCTACCGAAGTTGAAAATTTCAGATATAGAATCAAGGGCGGAAACGGGACGCTTAGGGTCACCCCAGGTTCTCGAATGGCTCTGGGATGCAATCATGAGTCCCATCATGGAAGCCCTTGGACTCTATCAACCTGTTTCTGGCGAAACCTGGCCCCATATATGGTGGGTCCCAATTGGTTTGTTGAGCAGATTTCCTTTGCATGCGGCAGGGAGGCATAAAAAAGGCTCCTCTGACACGGTCTTGGATAGAGCCATGTCATCATATGGCTCCTCCCTAAGAGCAATCATCAACGCCAAGAAGACTCGGGAGCCCATGCCACCGATCGAAGCTAAAGCGCTTCTTGTTTCCATGCCAGACACAATTGGCATCGAAAGACTCATCCATGCTGAAAGAGAAATCCAGATATTAGAAGACATGTGCGAACCCATGATGCTGCAACCTGTGAAACCAGTACCTCGGAAACAGGAGATTATGTCACACTTACCAGGGTGCAAGATACTTCACTTCGCTGGTCACGGTTACACAGACAAAGAAAGTCCTCTGAAGAGTCGTCTCTGCCTAGACGACTGGAAAGAAACACCACTTGAGGTAGCCGACTTATTAAACCTCAATCTGCGAGAAAGGCCCCCGTTTCTTGCATACCTTTCTGCTTGTGGTACTGGCAAGATTAATGATGCTGACTTTGCCGATGAGTCTACACACCTGATCAGTGCTTGCCAGCTTGCGGGATTCCGCCACGTGATTGGCACTTTGTGGGAGGTCAAGGATGATATATGTGTAGAGATGGCCAGAATGACATATGAAGTAATAAGCTCTAGGAAAATGACTGATGAGTCCGTTTGCCTTGGGCTTCACCTGGCAAGTCGAAAGCTTCGAGATGATTGGTTGAACTTGGAAGCCGAACCGAATCATAGGGGTCCAGTTAACTGCGAAGTGGATATTCCCGAGGGAGATATTCGGTCCCCTTCCCCGAATCTAAGGGGCGGTGTCCCCAGGGATGAGAGGCTGTCGAGGAATGTGAAGTTGATCAATGAGATCGAAAAAGAGGCACACTGTTTAGAGTGGGTGCCATATGTCCACTTTGGCATTTAGCGGCATCTACCCTTATCTTTTACGTACATAATCATTACGCCTTACTGGCCGTTCCTATACTCACCGTATTCATTTCGCAGTTACGTTGCCATATCAGTAGACTTTGTTTGAGCATTTGAATAGCTTCTCAAGATTCATGTATAGTAAGACGAAAGTTTTGATTATTTTCAACATCTGGGCAGTCCCTCTACAGCGTCTTATTTTCCCGGAAATAACGTTAAGTAAAAGTAGTCCTAGGTCGGCTTCTGTGAGGATTAAGAAGTTTTTGTAATTTTAATTTCCCCAACCTATTTATAATTTAGAGTTGAATATTCTATTGAAATTGATACACCTGCCTAAGAATTCATAAAATTCCACAGCGACTCATCAGGGGGAATGTAAAAGCGCGGTTAGGTGCTTGACGCATAATCTGGTGGAACACGGACCAATAAACGGAGCGTATTGATATGAATGATGAAGAAAAATTTACCCTCCAAACTGTCCGACTACTTCCAAATGCCTCCTTCTTCACCCTTCTTGACCATCTTCTTCTCTCTCTCTCTCTTTTTCTCGTTGGTAATGATATCGTGCTTAGCAATCCCCGCCACACTGGTATAGCAGGGTAAGGAAGAGACTGCGTGCATCAGCGCTTACTTATGCAAGTGGTCAACCAACATCGCGAACTCGGCCGACACGATCAGACTTTAAGCCCATGTCCAATTCCAAAGCATGCGGATGATTTCACCTTGAGGGATTATCAGGGTGGTTTATATATGCGATTTATTCACCATTATGCTTCGCCCTGAGATGTCCCCCTTTGACACTGTCTTCCGGTAACCACCAACAGCCTGTTGCATCAACAATGAGATGTGATTGCCAAGTAAAAAATATGGGCAGATTCATGGTCGGACTTCAATCCATTCGACATACACATTGGTTCTTTCCGAAATCGTCCTCGGGCACAAAGATGAAGGCAATGCAGGATGGTTCTGACAATTACGACTTTTTATCATATCTAGCCACAGTCCAGGCCTTGAAAATTGATATTATTTCAGTTGTATGCGATACCTAATGCAGAGCGATTGGCGCTGGGGGACCTTATAGAATCCAGCATTGCTGATATGATGACCATGCTCCGCTTTATCAGTCATGCTCAATCAAGAGCCTATAACCAGTAACAACTGGACTGGGTAAAGATATCGGTGGCGGTGCTAACTGGACAGCGCATTCGGCAACAAGTAAGCATAAGCAAGATCAGCTGAGGTCCACGTCGTATTTCAGCGCCAGATACAACTAAAAGGGGAAGAGCTGACGGGTAGACAACAATTCCATATTGGCCAGTAGAACCAAAATTATGCTGCAAGGTTTTCCTCGGCCGATTGGCCAGCGGAACACCAGGCCCCGAAGCATGATTGTGAATGGTCCAGCAGATCTCGCAGCCCTACTACAACATTGTCTGGTAGCGCAGTGCCCTTACGCCGTCTCCACATTAGAGCTGATTCCAATCATCTTTGTCACATGCATATGAATGACAAAAGTCCAATTCAAAATCCGTGGTAAACACATTCAATTAGTTCTGTTCAGTTTTCAATCACTGCCTTGAAAGCCAAGTCTGCATAATACAAAGAAATCAACCAGACTACATGGATCAAACCCCGAATTGCAATCAACATTCAACAAATGCCTGGCCTATTGCATGGTTTAACGTGATGCGTTGAGGACAAGCATAATGCCACCAACCGAGTAAATACGGTTAACTGCAATGAATTAAAATGTCTCAGATAAATCTGCAGATTCTCAAACCAGGATAGATCCACCAGTTGCAGTCGTAATGAAAGCCATTACAGCATCCACAATTTCGCCACCAGATTGTTCTCATTGTTCCTCGATTTATCCCAGACGATGATGCCCGTATGTCCCGCTGTTCTTGATGTTGAACATGATCGTAAACTTTGCATATTCAAGTTTCAACATCAGCAGACACATTGTCCAAGGAGTTTGGTCAAACTCTCTCAAGATGAGAAGGCGATACCACATGGAGAGCATTCGCATGTGCTGCCTTGGCACTCCCAAGGGCTTGGGTAATTTTGCTGACATGTTTGATAGTCATAAGAAGGGCAACCCAGCAATGTTGTGGCAAGTCCGTGTGGCGTACAAGAGCAACTGTTGCATCCATCATCGCATAAACCATTGGGGCCGTTGTAAATCTGGACGCACTTCTCTTGTGTGTAATCGCCGCACACATTTCGGGTGAGAGCCTTTATTTCACCCGAAACTATGACACAGTCGTTGCAGGTGCCATACTTTTCTGGACACTGGACCTTCTGGCAGTCTTGAGCTCCAGCCAGGCTCATTCCCGCTAGCAAGAGTAGATAGAACTTCATTGTCGATTTAAAATCTTAGGTTTCTTCAAAAAAGTAGTTTGATGAATGAAAGCGAATGTCTGAGTAAAGAATCAAGTAATTGAAGTGATTGGCTTGTAACTCACTTCTCATGATGAGGGGATCTCTGGGGTATAAATAGGCATATCAATCATTGGAAATATGGTGCGGCTGAACAGATCGACAGTTCTAGGGACGCCATGTTGAGACAATGACGTAAGATGGATAGGCAAAAATTCCTTACCGCTTTTTTAGCCTTAATTGCTTCATAAGATTCACTAAATAGGAAATGACTTTTGAGGCACAGAATTGGTCAGACGAGGACTTTGTGTTCGTGTAAATCAGGCGTGTCACACATGGCCCCAGATGAGAAGGTAATCCAAGTTAAAGTAAATGCGCGTGAGAAAGTGACTAAAAGTATTCTCTACCTCGTAAATTCGATTTTCTACCTAAAATACCAATGGAAGCGATGTATTATGTTCTTTCACCCAGCATAAGCAACAAGTTTGGATCTTGGCAAATTCGTATTCAGTGGAGTCACTCGTATTTAGTAAAATGTCTCTGTCGGCCACAGGATGACCTCAGATGCATGAAGCAGAATTGGGACTAAACAACTCTACTTGCTTCGATGGTTGACTCGCTGCCTTTAGAAGAGAACATGATTAGTCTGGCCGAAGGTTCTTGCTGCGTTTTTTCATCAACCATTGGATTCGGGGCATCAATTAGGACCATCTTTCGTAACATTGACATTCGTGGGTAACCTGTTCTTTACATCAAGAATAGCATGTCATCCTTGAGATTATTCTACGACCACGGCCACTAAATTGACAAGCGGAGCTTCTAATGGTCCTCTCGAGAACTAGATATTACTAGATTCTCGGCGCGCAGCGTGAAGCGCTTCCCGGCCATTCCCGCGCTGCCTTGACCCCGCGGTCTCTCAAGTGGGGTTCTTGTCAGCTTCGCTTGGGATTGCGCCGCGTCGGCCCATGTTAAGCAAGAGAATTTAGGTCAACAAATCAGACTAGTAAAGCTTCAATGTGATCTCATACCTGAGGGTAACTAACACTCATTATTGGCGAATTACTACCATATTCCCCCCGTTCTACCATTAATGCTCGTGACTCTTCATGAAACTAACTATCAATATCATCACATTAGGAGTAAATGGCGTTATGTGAACCCATGTTTCATTTCAATATGGCTGCGAGACGTTTTCTTTCGCGCTATTTTGAGGGAAGCCAGCTGATAAATGTTCATCGTCACTTGTCAATCGAGAATGAGTTCCAAATCATGGATTCGTAAGCTCATTTCGCTGTAATATAATTCTATAAACAATAATTCCTAATAAAGGAGGCTAATTTGCTAAGAGCTAGGTAGTGGAGATGTTTCAAGTACTACGCTATTAGTTGAAGTCATAGGCGCCGAACCCACCGCCATCACCGACGTCCTCCGGCGTGAACCAGAGCCTGGCTCCTACAATAGCTGCCTTGTGCTGAATCTGGCTGTTACTTTGGGGCCTTGGGCCTGTAAAACCGTCCAGACTGTGACAGCCACGGATGATATTAACCTATACAACATGTATACTTGGCAATGTTCCCCAATGATTGTTCAGGTGAGGCAAAGCTTAAGGAAATTTCATTGATTTAGAATAGAACGTGGCGGTCAGGTAAAGACGAATTCCTTCACATAATGCTGAGTGGCGTCGGGCAGTGCTGTTTGCTTCCAAGGTATATCACTATCACGCGTAGATGTGAAACTCACAAATTCTTTCAGCTCTTGTCTCGGACTCAAATCACATGCATACATGTTCCTTGTTCTAAGAGTTGCGCTTCCCCGCACACTTTGGTGGCCTACTTTGACGCATTTAATTACTAGAATAATTAATTTTAATATTATTACTGTAATACCCTTTTAATATTAAAGGCAATAAATTCTATTAGACTTATCTTAATATTTAAATTAATTTTTTTACCTTACTAAGACTAATAAATTCTGATCTACTTTAATATTGTTCCACCCTTCGTTAAGCAGGAGAAAAGCGTAGCATTCGTTGTTAGGACGTATAAATTTGTCAAGTTTCAAGGGAACATAGCGGGTCCCACTGTGGGCACAAATTAACCAGGTTCAAAATCAGCATATGTCACAAGGCTACTCTCCTCACAACTTCCTTTCCTCAACACACCCCCATCCACGCCTCTTACTGTTTGCCATGGCTGCTGCGCTTGAACCGGAAGGGCAACCGAGCCTCATAACTCAGGATGCATACTGGCTGCCGGAAGGCTTCAATTCAGCTCCCAAGATGGTCCATACGGTGGACAATAATGAGTGGCACGTGCTACGAAAGCTCGAAGAAGAAGTCAAGGGATGGGGTAGCCGAAGCTCAAAAGACCCTTACACATGGGGCTTCGCCCTCTACAGCGCATGTTTGACCCCCGAATCGAACGAGCGTATGCATGCAGGCATCGAAAAACTCAAGCTCTGGATTCGCCACTGGGCATTGAACCAACGCTACGCAAAGCTCCGATCCAACCAAGACATCGCCTCGCTTGATGCGCGGCCTACCAGTGGCAAGGTGCTACCATCGCACGACCTTGCGCGACGCTTCAAGCTTGATATCATCGAGGACTACCCAGACAAGGACACTATCATCGCGAATGGCGAGGATGGCGATGAGGATTTCATGGCAACAGGACGTGCTTTCACGAAATGGGTTGAGGAGAACGCACTGGATACATCGAATCTCTATGTGCGGAACGATCACTGTCTCATCATTGACGAAAAGTCTCTGCCCACGCTAGAGGCACTACCTGACCAGTTACCCCCTCTGGATAAGTGCGGCGAGATTGATGAAGACGTATGTGATTGTTTCCTGGAGGGTCCGCTCAAGGATGCGTGGGTTTGGATGCTAGATCGCGTGTACTTTCAGAAATACGCAGAAGCCTTGGCGTCAGGCAATCAAGCCAAGCTTATGCCTTATGACTATCCTGAAGAGAGACGCTTCGAGCCGTGGGTGCGGATAAACATTGCTTCTCTACCACGCGTATGGTTTCTTCGTCCTCTAGGCCTATCGCCTCCGAACTGGGAGTCAGTGGTGGCGCGTGATAGGGATAAATTTGACTTGGTGAATTGGTGGGGAGACTCAGTGGCCCAGACAACCAACCAGCTTCGGCGGAAGCACAGAACGTCCGACTGGGTTTTGGAGTGATGGTGATGTAGCTATATAAGATGGAATTTCGAACAAATCCGATAGGGCAATCAAGTCCAACCAGGTATCTCGGCTGCTATTATATTTATTTGAAGGGAGAAGGTAGGAATTAGTTTCATACATGTCAGAAAACATTGGAGGGTATTAAAATTACAATTCTTTGTAGAAGAACATATTGTCTTTGAGTGATTATAAGGAAATTATAGAGATATATTGGGGTTAAAGGGATATTGCGTATTTTTGCCTAACTGCTAACAATGCTGTGTGAAGGTTATCTTGTGCTGGCTGGGGGCCCCGATGTGGATACATCCGTAGGTTAATGAACTGGACCTCTAAGGATCTCAAATAACAGCATTAGCCCAGGTCTTTCATTTCGATCGGAATTATGACAAATAGTAAAATAAACACCCCAGATCGGAAAATGATTGCCACAAGCCTGACAATACCCTGTAACATGCCGACTGCATCAACAACACCATACGCTAGTTAGAAGGAAGATGATGCATTTGATTTCCCGTGTTTAGATTGAATAATAATTAAAGACCAAATTATAAATTCACCATACTGTATATAATACCATTGTATTTTTCAATTAGCGCAGTGTTGCGCTAATTGTTAGCACGACATGTCACTCACAGCGCATCCCCAGACAACAACAGACAATGTTTGAAAATGGAAACGCTGTCATTGATTACCTAACCTGCCATCGGCTTTAATCTCGCCCTAACAAACTGCAAATTTGATCCACGTAGTGGAATAATACTGGTGGACTCTGACCACAATCGGAGTAATGTTTTACCGTCGTGAGACATCAGCAGACAGAAGTCTCAATTTAGGTCATGGTGGAGCGACAATGGTGCCTAGCCCCTCCTCGGTTTCTTCAACCAACAACCGCTTTTAACACTGTCATTATCAACGTCTGTTCTCTGCTATCAAAGCCAATCTTTACGCCATGGTGTTCACCTTGTACGATGCCACCATAGTGGAGGCTAAGACGGCCCTCACGGCCCTAGACCAGATCATCACCAAAGCGGAGGAACAGCCCAACTCGGAGACTTTTCTCCAATCCCGCCTGTACGAGGACATGAAGCCCCTCACCTTCCAGATCCATGCGGCTACGAGATTTTCGGAGCTCGTGCTTGCCAGACTTTCTGGCAGGGATGCAATTCAGTACCAGGATGACCTCGTCTCCTACGCAGATATGCACGCACGCATTGCTACAGTCCAGAGGGCTCTAGACCAGGCTGACAAAGACGCCGTCAACAAGCACGGAGAGGAGGTTGCGCCCACAGACCTACCATCCGCTGGGACAATGGACATTACTGGAAAGGCGTTTGCGATGGGTGCCGCAATTCCCAACATCAATTTCCATTTGTCAATTACCTATGCGATCCTGAGGAAAGAGGGGGTTCCATTGGGAAAGAAAGATTATGCCATGCCTTTTGCCATGGAGCATATCTTGAAGCCACAGTAATGGCTTGGGACGAGCTCAGTGACGCACATATTGAACACTCAATACAAGAAATACGACTGTATTTGCAGCTCAAAAGTTGATACTAATATTTTGGATTGTATCCATCCGTAGAATAAAGTACACATGCCTCTATCATTAGCTGCATGCGGGATGCCTGAGACCCTCCGCTGCGGCCGGCAACTCCTCCACGTTAGCCCATTTCCAATCTTGTAGTCCGAATCGAGAACCTTTCTAGAGACGATTACTTCGTAATCAAATTTTGGACATCATAGAAGGGGTCGAATAAGATCTGCAATAGCAAGGTTCCCACGTCTAAGGGCTTCGAAAATCGGCGGCACGCCGAGTCTGTTCCGCGTGTTTACATCAATGCCTGGCATGGCTACCAGCGCCTTGACCATATCCTGGCGCTCATATTCCACAGCTAGTGACAATGCGGTTCTGCCACATTGATCCTTCAAGTTGACATCCACATTTCCAGTCGCCAACAACCGCGCCGCGATGCCCATATGTCCCCGCTGGACAGCACACATCAAAGGGGTCTCGCCCATATAGTTCAAAACGTTGACAGCGGCAGATTCCATTGCCAGTAGATGATCCATTATGCCCTCATGTCCATTGATTGCCGCCAACAGAAGTGGTGAATATTTTGCTTCGTCTTGCGTGTTAACATTGATACCCGAACGCGATAGTAAATAGCTGACAATTCCGGTGTTCTTGTGGTTTACAGCTTGTGATAAAGGCGTATTACCATAATTATCTCTTGTGTTGACATCGACGTATTTTGTTTCTATCAGCATCTTTACAATACTCTTATGGCCGTGCATGGCGGCCCAAACGACAAGTGGTTGGTTGCAATGATCCACCAAGTTGTCGTCAAATTCTCCCGACGCAATTAGAAGCATGATCAATGGAGCCACAGCCTTCTTCACGGCCCATTGTAGCGGAGCTAGATCATCGGGGGTAACAAAATCGTGCTTAATAGGGAGATTTGCAGGGATATCTGTGTGTCCCAACAATAACATCGGCCTTCTTAATAACTCCCTAACTGCGGCGATATTGCCATTGATGAGAGCTGCAAAAAGAGGGTAATTATATCGTTGCCCCTGAAGGCTTATCCTGGAATCAGAGGCCAAGTGTGTTTTAATCAGGCGGGCATAGTTATGTTCTGCCAAAATATAGAGAATGTTGGCTCCGAGTGTATAATGACAGCGTTTGTCTGACTCGAGGAAATTGTGAATTTTGATCCAACCTTCAAGGTCAAAGCTATTCAGAAAGCCCTCTTGCGATATGCTTTCAGCTGCAGCGTCGGCATGGTGTAAAATGTTTTGACATGCATAGGTGACGAAGGGAAATTCTGCCAATGCCCGCCGTCGTATATATAATGCATTGTCCCTGTAGAACTTAGCTTTCCCGTAAGGAAGGAACTTGGCATTTAGCATTTGCGCATCCATGTATCTGATGCAACATTCCTTGAGACTGTTGTGAGCATGACTTTCAAAGTTTGCAATGTGAGGCCAGAGTAAGCAGGCTCCTCCTCTGTTGAGTAAAAATGATCTTATAAGCTCATGCACTAGTACGACGTTTCCGGTTTCGGTAACTTCAGCAAGGCCACAGGATGTTTCTAAAACGAATTCTTGAAGCTGGACTCCAATGTGTTGTCGAAGGACCCAGGGTAAACCATTTGCTGGGGAGTTTAGACCTGATGTGATAGCAAGGTAGAATTCGACGACATGCAGTGGCCTTTTCGTGAACAACAGCCACTGTAAGCAGAGAAGAAGCTTTTCTCGGTTTTTCTTGTGTTGTTTCAGAATGTTGGGAAGTAATTCGGACAGCGCCGAAGGCAAATCAGCCAATTTCTGCTCGACAGCGAGGAGGTCCCAACCACTGAATTCCTGATTTAGTGTTGGAATTACCAGGGCAGCCCACAGAAAGACACCCTTTGATCTCTGTTGTAACTGCGAATGGATCAATTCGACTCTTTCTCCTGTCCCAATTTGTAGTTTTTGTTGTATAAACCTTTCAATATCTTGGGCATGCTCTTCTTGTTCATGGAGGGTCAATATCTGCCCCTTTGAATGGAAATCTCCCCAACTGTGGCTGGCGAAACAAAAATACACCTGCGTTCCATTCAAGGCCGCCATTTCCCCGAGAGCCGTAAAGAAATCTGCCATATGTTGGACTTCGCTCTGTTGACATTCCCCAAGGGTATCCACGAAGCAGGTCAATTTTCGTTTCCCGAGCTTGTTGAGGGCAGCAGATAGTGTATTCTGCAACGTCTCTACATCCCAGATAACCCGGTCGTCGTTGTCCTGTGAGACCAGATCTATGTCATCAAGCACCACCTGGAGATCTGTGAAATGATTCAAGATGTGAAGCAGCAAAGATTGATAGACTCCGAATAGTGAGTTATCCATGGCCGATTTATTTGCACCGGGAAAATAGTGAATGACCAAATCGGAAGTGGATTCAGCATTCCTCTTCAGCTGCTGATAGACAAACTTCAATGTCGTTGACTTTCCCGTTCCGCTCATACCGTTTATCCAAAACAGGCCATGGTGTTGAGGATAATGGATTGGATCTCGCCATTGGAGATAGGCCGTATGATCCAGAAGCCATGCACACGTTCCCAGGGCAGGAGCTCTGATCACATCATCACAAGCATTTGATTTCTCAACGATTAGCGAGTCTAACAACTGTTGACGGGCTTTAGATATTGGTAATGTTCCTTTAGTAGTGTCAGAAAGTAACTTTTTGCAATTAGAAAGGATATATTCTGATCTGGGTACCTAAATGGGAAGCGCTTGGGCCCCGAGGAAAGTCATGGTTCTCTGTGTTATCTTTATGGCCCTGGTAATGCAAAGACCTTGGGCGCTTGGAGGTCTCTGCACTGAGCACCTCACCGTCTTTTTCGGGGCTCCGCAATCTCTTCCTGTACGGTATGACAAGAGTATTTCCCACGGGCATTTTGACAGTTGAAAATAATGATGCGAAATGTTCCAATGCTTCAAGTCATCTATACTCAAGCATCTCTTGATCAATGGGGACAGCAGATCAGTTACCTGTTGGAAGACGGTATTCGCATGCACGCTTTAGGCGGCGGCAGCCCAACAATCTATGAGCTGCCATTGGTTCGGCTATTGCGTTCTTTACCGATGCATGCGCACGGATTATTATCAGGCCTGCCCTGGAACTTCAGTGAGAACACATGGTTCCAGAATATTCAAATTTTGGTTCGTGATCCTGACATGCCAAACTTGCTATAGCAAATTAGGGGATATATATTTCTACATCACCGCTCATAATGAATAAATATCGACACCACTATCACCTCATCATGGTAATCATGCTGGAATAATATCGCGCACCGACTCAAAGTCAGTCCGAATTGGTAATCAAGCCCCCACTTCCCAGGCCAATCTTGGCTAGTTCCCCTCCCGGAAATGCTCCCAATACAGACAGGCTCAAAGTCTAGAGGCATTGCACATCTCCAATCCTTCTTGAATTATGGTCGGCAACATGTAGCAGTTTATAAACCCTCAAACTGTATAAAATGCACTTTCATGATACGGGTAATCTAAATGGCCTCGAGGGCTTTGTCCTGCTTTTCCAACTGGGTTGCTGAATGAGACAAAAACAACAGTCATGCCATCTTGTCAGGTGGAATTTGGACAATGATGAGATAAGAATGAGTTCATTAACTATTCAAGTATAAAAGTTACATGTCTGCGTTTCTACGAGATCAATCTCATAACCCAAGCAATCAAATCCAAGATTGTACCTTATCCATGTTACAATCTTGAGTCATTGATCTAGCGTCATTTACGGCCCCTCCACTGAAAAATAATGTTGGGTATTATTGAAATTCCAACAATCATGCTCGTCGAAACAACAGCGCTCTTATCGAAGCCTACCTCTTCAATCATATCCGGGAACCTGTAGTGATATATTAGTAATTCTTTCGAGCCCTAGTCACAACAAGATTTTCGTTCAGCCATGATTAGCAACGTCTCATTTTAATGCTCATTCTTCATCCTGTGTTTCTCACGGCCCGTCTCAACGCATTGAAAAGTGTTACCCAAATGGCCTAATGAATCCCCAGATTTGACGACCAAATGAGATTAACACCCCGATGGCAGCAGCATTATCGGGATAGCAGTCGACGGCATATGAAATCATGACTGTGGTCACAACTTGATTACCTGAGCAGCAATACCTGCTCCAATAAGCGGTGTAATATTCTATGTCGTCGCACTATTCAGTTGGACTAGAAAGACGGTAATCCAGCCGATGGTGAGTAGGTATCCTACATGGCTTAGCCAGAGGCAGACCTCGGCTTCAATGGCCCGATCGGCCTTTTTTTGTAGCAGCATCCCCTTATAAGATGCGATGCTACCAATTTGTTCGCCCAATAGTGTGCCAACAAGCAACTGAATGTTCTGAATACTCACTTTCTGGGTATTAAACTGAATCTTTTTGGAAATATCTGATGAATCTCAATAGTAATCATGATGCTGCCCCAGAGAGAGATCATGGCATGCGCAGCTGCGGGAATGGCAACACAAGGCCGTATAGCGAGTTTTAGCGGATGAAGATAATCGCTCCAGGTAAGACGTGCTGGATCTATACGACTATAGTGAAGCCATTTTCTTATTCTTAATGGCTTCTGCCCTGGTATTATTGCTGGAGGAATGCATCGTGTCTCGGGGCCTAGGAGGAAATACAGGATGGATTGGACGGCGTTGGCCCGCAGTAACCACGGTGCTCTGGTGGAGCCAAAATTGCAGTGCAAAAGTGCTTTGAGAATACAACTAACAGAACTCGTTATCCGCTACAAAGTGCTTTATAAAAGTGTCTCTTCCTCAGATTAGCTACCAGTAATGTTAAATATCCACACAGTAAAAGAGCGTAGATGTCTGGACGGCTGCATAAAAATTAGATCAAAAGAGTGATGTTTGGTGCTTGGGGCAAGCACCCACCCCCACGAGCAGTCGTCGTCGCCACTGGGTCTAGTACAGATGAAATATTTCATCTTCACATTACCGTTGTAAGTTTAATAAGCCAAGATTTGAATTTTAGCTGAACTGTTCAGTTCAACTGCCCGGTGAATCTAAAATGGAAACAAAAAATAGCCAGCTAATTTTCGTCTGCAGTTGCTGATCTTCTGGGTAAACGCAGCCAACTCCGACGAGGAGCAGAAGCGGGAGCTGGAGACGGAGCAGCAACGGGAGTAGAGACTGGAATAGCAACGGGAGTAGCAACAGAACGTGACTCTCTCTCTCGTAATAGCTCACCAACAGCTTCGTGGCCCCCCTTTGCCGCCCATGAAAGCGCCGTCATCCTCTTGATAGAATCCTTGGCTGCCACGTCGGCACCATTGTCGAGCAGTACTTTCACTACATCCGGTTGGCCTCCCTTGGCGGCCTCCAAAAGCGGCGTCATGTGCTTATATTTGGTCTTTGTCTCCACCACAGCGCCGTGTTCAATGAGAAGCTGCGCAATGGCGGTATGACCGTTCCTAGCAGCCCACAGAAGCGGAGTTCCACCATGGCTGTCACATTTAGCCTCGAGATTGGCTCTGCTCTCCGGGTCCTCTAGGAGCACCCGCACAACAGCCTCGCGGCCATTCATTGCAGCCCAAATGAGGGCCGTGGCACCATGCCCGTCACACTTGACTTCGATGTTGGCCTTCTTCTTAGGAACCTCTAATAGCAACCGTACCACATCCTCGTGGCCGCTTTTGGCTGCATGTAGAAGTGGTGTCATCCCGTTTGTTCCATCTATCCCCTTTGATGTCGCCTCTATATTGGCGCCTTTCTCAATTAGCTTCCAAACAATTGCAGCATGGCCGTTCTCGGCAGCCGCCAGAAGTGCATTTGTTTCGAAAAACAGGGTCCTTGCTTCAATCACTGCTTCTTTATCGATCAACATCCGCACGACATTTTCGTGTCCCTTTTCAGCGGCTGCGATCAGTGGAGTCTGACCCTTGTATGAAACATCGCTGGCAAATTTCATTTTGACATTGACATCGGCTCCATTCATGAGCAAAACCATGACAACATCATCATGGCCGTGCAAGGAAGCAATAAAGAGGGGTGTTTCTCTCCAGTGCTTCGTCCCGATTTGTCTTTGGCCTAGCTCCAAATTTGCACCTTTCTCAACAAGGAGCTTGACTATTGCTGTGTGACCGTTTCTAGCCGCCACAAATAGCACCGTCTGGGAGTCATTGCCTTGTTCAACTTCCCAGTTGACATCGGCACCATTCTCAAGTAATAGTCGAGCCATGGGTATATACCCGTTTAGGACAGCCCACCCAAACGAGACTGTCGAATCAGTACAATGTATATATCTCGATTTCCCATCACCATACGCCCCTTTCTCAATGAGAAGCCGTACAATGGCCCCGTGGCCATTTTTGGCTGCCGTGATGAGTGGAGTCTCGCCCTCGTCACTAATCTTGGCCTTCTTTTTTCTTTTTGTTGCTGGCTCTTCGACAATTGCGCCACCGCCTTGCAACATTTGTGTGATTGTCGCTAAATCGGCAATGGAAGCAATAGAAAGTGGCGCCCCCTGGTATTTACCTCCAATCTTAATCTTGCCGCCTTTCTCAACTAGGAGCCTTACCACTGCCTCGTGTCCGTTTTGGGCAGCCAGGAGAAGCGGCGTCCAGGAGAATTTGCTTTGGTCAAAGTCTCCATCGATCTCGGCTCCGTTCTCGATCAATACTCGAGCCACGGATTCGTGGCCGCAAATTGCGGCGAGCGCAAGTGGCGTCCAGGAATGGCTCTCTGGATCAAGGTTCCCGTCAACTTTGGCACCATTCTCAAGCAACGCCCGAGCCACATTTCCATGGCCCTCTAGAGCTGTGAGCATTAGCGGTGTCATGTTCTCTTCACGAGACCCTTTCCAGTTAGCCCTCGCGCCGTGGCTGAGGAGTAATCGTGCGACTTTCTCGTGCCCATTCCTAGCAGCTTCGCACAGGGGCGTGTCGTGGTGTCCATTGACAGCATCACATACCGCACCGCCCTCGAGCAAAAGTTTGACAGTGGTCTCATCACCATTCGACGCCGCGTGGTGAAGCAAGGTGGCCCCTGTGGCGTCGCTTCCTTTGACATTCGCATCTCCCTGAAGTAGCAACCGTGCTACTGTCTCATGGCCTCTAGCATTTGGAGGAACAGTTTGACTGTAGGTGGCATGGTCAGCAGACGCCATTGCTGCTTGTTCGGCAGCTACCAATTTAGCACCACTCCTTAGGAAGCCCAAGACTAAATCTCGGGTCTCAAGAGGATGCACATCAGCGTGAGCCGCCCAATAATTCGCTGCATAATCATAAAATGGAAAGCAACGGAGGCGATTTTCGAATTCATCCTGCGTAGCACAGCATCCGGTCTCGAATGAGTCAATCGATAAATATGTGACGCAAGCTCTTGCAATCTTGAGATGCGCCTTTGAGAACCATCGTTCCTTCATGCGTTTAAAGTACTCCTGAGCTGTGGGGTGAACCAAGCGAATAATATCACATTCTTCATCAACGGTTACCAACCCCGCACAAACCGATATGAGAGATTCGATTGACTGTATGTTGTCCTCATCTAGACGGTTCTGTTCCTCCTCCACCGCAATGATGTGCTGCATTTCGGTTGTTGTCAGTGGCCTTTTGGCGAACGTGGCCCACATTATCACTTTCTTTGCCAGTCGCCTGTGACTCGAAACCTGTTCTCTGATTTGATCCATTGCATTCGTGTATGCATGTTCGTATATATTGGTTTCAGTTGTCAGGCCGTTTATAATGGCACGGGTTTCTTTGATTGTCATTTTTGATTTCAATGAGTCAAGGTAGAGTCGGGCGAGCAGAAACCTATCAATGTTAGCATCACCAAATTGTAGCTTGATCTTAATCACACACACTCCACCAGCCGCTGCTATAATCTTTGATTGAATCTCTTCCTGGAGATTGGGGCTTGAGGTGACAAAAGATGGAAGCTGATTCATGTGGTTGCGGAGATATAATCTGATGTCCCCCTCGGGGGCTCGAATTTCCATTTCCATTGGGTTGGATAACTGGTCTTGCGTTTGGAGAATTGACCTCGAGGTCACCAAAGTGCTGACATTGGCGTGTCTCTGGAGGCTAGAAATCTCCGTAAGCAGTTCATGTAGATCGCCATCAGCTAGTTGGCATTCATCCAGTGCATCGATTATGACAAATACTCTACCATATAGAAGTGATACTTCAAATAGGGCTCCAGATATTTGACTTCTGGTAGGCCTTGTTTTTTTGGTGTTGTTTTGAATAAACAAGGTCTTGACGCACTCTGGTAGTGGGGTTTTGGTGTCAACAAGCTGTCTCAACACGTTTGCTAGGAGGTCATCAATTTTCTGCTGCTCTGTGTGCCGAAAATTGCAATAGATGTAGGCAACACCAAGGCTGGTTTCGTTTCTAAACTTATTACAGACATCGTTGATAACCATAGATGCAAGGGTTGTCTTCCCAGACCCTGGGGGCCCATAGCACCACAAGGTGTGTTTTTGTTCGTCGAGCCAAGTCTCGTAATGCTTGGAATTCAGAAACCAGACGCCGGTTCCTTCTTGTTGCCTTCTGTGGAAATCGCGTTGCTGACCTCTGTAATCCAATGGGGCCAGCCATTTTAGAAATTGAACATCCTCAGCCCCGGTGGTCTCGTCTCGTGGTGGCGTCACGTTTGGCTCAGTTTCTGGGACATGGTTTGTGTCTGCCTTCTGGCGGGCCGCCATCTCAGCGAATACACTCTTTGAAAAAGACATGCGGGAATCTTGGCAGACTGTGTCCCATGCAAGTATCCTTGAAGCACGTCAGAATGCAAGAAGGAGGATCTCAAATGAGAATTGGTCATCTTGAGCTCCCGCATGAGCAGAGACGCCCGTCCATCGACCCACTGTGGACAAGTCTTGGTATCAGGCTATCAGCCAATAAGCTATGAGAATGTGGGGTTGGTTTCATGTTTTCACACTAAATTGGGAACCAATTCAGTGGTAATGAGATGGTGGGGGGGGGGAATTCCCACAAGGGTCTGTCCGTTGTGGAGGTGGATCCGTCCGTAGGTCCAAGAAATCTGAAGTTGGAACAAAGGACCTGCTTACTCAACAGTACATTTTGCCATC
>JAHVYB010000166.1:0-95788 GCA_020623695.1 Calonectria henricotiae
TTATAATAACTAAAAATTAAAAAGAAATAATAATAATATATTATATATAACTAAAAATATAAAATATTTATATTTATAGATTAAATTAATAAATAATAAATTTAAAAGTATTTATTATAATATATATAATTTAATAAAAATAATAAAAAAAGAACTTAATAAATAATTAATAATAATAATTAATTTAAAAATTAAATATAATTACCTTAAAATTAAAATAATATTAATATAATCTATAGAAAAATAAGCTATTAAATATAATTCTAATAAAATATTTATATTAATTAAATAAATTAAAAAAGCTTATCTTAAGAAATATTACTATATAAAGCACTAAATTATAAGATTATAAGCTTAAGCTAAAGAAAATATAAATAAGAATATATTATTAACTTAAAAGAGTATAATCTCTTATCTCCTCTCTTAGCTAGTAAATTTATAAGGTATTCATAGTACTATAAGGAATAATATCACTTGCAATAATTTGGCTAACTTGCGCGGTTATATGGGGTCATGGTTATGTGGGGAGCCACTCTAGGTATTAGTAGTATTTTATTTGGGCTAATTGTTAGTCCAGCTATAATACTACACTTAGTAATAAAGGCTTGCTGATTGCAATACTAAGGACTTAGTCTAGATTTATCTTAATTTAAGATTTTTTTTAGCTAAATTAAGAGGCTTTCATTTCGAGTAATTGTTAGAGTGAATTGTTCTGGGCTTGGTGTGTGTTTTTTACACAACATTCAAGCCCACCCCATTTTTCTCGGAATATATCTTTTTAGGTGTACCTCCGACGTCGTCCTCAAATCTCACTGAGCGGGTCTATTTCTTGATGGTTCTCATTTCTTTTCCTTAGTGTGGCACGTGTCAATCCTTACATTTCTCAATGCATAACTCTGTCCTCACCGGCAAACAAGCAGCCTCCATCATCGCGATGCTATTTAGAGAGCTAGCATAGCTCTTCTCCATTCACTGTCATGTTTTGATCGATATCCTTGAGCGTTCCCAATAGACATTCCAACACTTCAGGTTCTGATAGTACGGCCAAATCTTTTACACTCAAGCTCTGCCCCTCCTGGCCCTCGGGAAACCAGATTGCGGTTTTATATGTGGTCATGTGCGGGTTAGCGCCCTCTTGAATGAGCCACTTCAATGTTCTTTTTGCCTTCATATAAACAGACAGATGCATTGAAGTCCAGCCCTGAGTATCGGCTAGATTTAGAATACCCGAATCTTTCGTAGATAGACCACACTGCTTTTCATGCAGCTCGGCGAGTACTCTCAGTGTTTCCAGATTGTCCATCATTGCTGCAACATGAAGTGGGTTTTGCCCCCATTTGTTGACACATAGGGTTAAATCTGCCGCCACCCAATGGCAGTATAAAATATGAATATCTTCAGCTGTACCAAATGCCGCGCATCTATGGAGGGAAGTCCAACCTTGAGTATCTTTGGTATTATCAAAATTCATCCCTTGAAAGAGAGAGAAGAATTGAGCGTTATTGATCAATCTTTCTTGTTCGAATAGATGGTGGAGTAATGACCATCCCCGTGTTGAAATATATCCTGGGTCAGCCTTTTGTTGCAAGAGGAAACGGGTAATGTTCAACTTCTCATAACTGACTGACACCTGAAGTGGAGAACTAGGACACCTCATTACCCAGTTTTACTGAAACTATTTACAAACTAACCACATACGTTTGATGGGTTCCGCAAGGAAAATTGGGATTCGCTCCCTCGCGAAGTAGGAGTTGAACAATTTCCTCAAACCCCCCCATAATTGCTGTCTTTGTGGTAATGAGCGTCATCTTGGTAATATATAATAATAATACGCACTGTAAGGGGAGTCTTATTTTGTGGTGTTGTATCGTTTGATCCTGCAAGGCCTGAGCTGAGTAGGTGTTGAACTTGTTCGCTGTCTCCATTCTCGCATGCTTGTATTATAGCAGCGTCGTCAGGAACCAAGTTTCGAACTGATATTGATAGATTCCAGCTTAGAAGTGGTCCGTAAAAGTATGCAAATAGCATTTGAGACCAGAATACCCTTAACTGGAGCATCAGTAAACTTGTACCGGTGCTTCCACTTGATTTGCAATATTGGATTTTGAACCAATTGCTCCGAGACCATGATTTCTGTATACAAGATTCAGAATAATCATTAGATTTGGTTATGCTCCTTTTACTAGTAATTTTCTGTTTAGAAAGAAACCAACACTGGAGCGTACGGTTCAAATCCGCAACCCCTTGATGTAGCAAGACTTGTTTCTGTACAACGGATTCTATCGTAAACTTTATCGCAGTTCCTAGATTGCTGTGACAAGGTCAATCATTAATAACAGACCAAGCTGTGATAATAGAGAGGATGTTTGGCTTGCATTTGGTGCATTGTAAGTGCCAAGTGGAGCATATTAATTGCTTGATTAAGTTGTTTTTCAAGGTCCTCAATACATTCTTTCTTGTATGCTAACTGTAAATGGGCCACGGTTTTTGACAGTCCTCTTCTGCCTGTATAGCTCTTACTAGCCGTGTTTATAAGGTTTCCAATGGAATCTAGCCTTTCTTGGCAAGTCGTCAATGCAGAATACATACTCTCAGAGATATTGGTATCTGCGCCATGTGCTGCCTCTTGTCTTTTGAAAGTGTATTCCACATTATTTGCGATGGTTTGGATTATCAAGATCAGAGATTGCAGACGAGTGATTTGCGAGTGGTTGTTGGATATCCTTGGAAGCAATTGGCCAAGATAGAAGGCACTTTGACCTAACCGAGTGGCCATGGCAACGACCGTAACGATATCAGCGGCGCCCTTCAAGGTATCCATGCAGGGAAATCTAAGTTGATTAGTGAATTGTTCTGCTGTGTCAAAACTTGGGGAATGCGAGATGTGAAACTAGGTAACGAGTGAAATGCGGGACAGGAGAAGAGGGGAAGTGCCAGACATCTATCCTGGGAAAATGGCGCACTATAAGAACATGACATGAAAAGTCCAAGGCAAACGAAGCAAGTCAGCGCCGGGGTTTCCATCCACATTATGATGAATGCGTCGAGACACGAGAGTGGTTGGACAAGACGTGAGGTGCCACACGTGCCAAACATGACTGGACAGGCATTTTCAGGCGTATACTGTGTGGGATGGTTCATCTTACAAACTACACTTTTCAGTACTACATGTCAGCCCAAACGAGGCTGAATTTTGGGGATGAGAGGGCCAAAATGGTGGTGAGAATATAGATCCTCTTCAACCCCGGTACGTATCTCACTCAATTGTCAAACATCTTTTGCTGATGTGGACCATTTTCGTTGGCTGAGCATGGACGCTGTTGGTGTATCAATCCTACTCGGGGATGACAGTCCCACCCACCGGATCATGATTTTACGGTTGATGTTGCATCGTGGCATTGGGGCTGAATGATACATCACGACAGGGAAAGGTTGGAAGTCTATGTATATCGCAAGAATACACGCACTCCTAACATCTGGGCAAAAGTGTAGCAACGAAGCAAACATTGCCAAAGTCTTACTCATAATCAAATGCGGATACGTTTAATATACATGTATTGTACGTGGAGATAGCTGAGGGAGTCTGAATGACATCATCGTATACCTTACTCATAAGCAATACAATTGCTCCCAAGATCAGTGCACTCCTTTTTGACAAGCACAGCCGGTCGATTAGTATTTAATATATCCTCTTCTATATAATATATCCTCTTCTATATAGAGCAAATTGCCTAGCACGAAAGGAAACTAAAAGAAAAACACCAAGGCCAAACAGTATATTCACAAGATACCACTGACACCCATACTATGCCTAACCATGCCAACCGCAAAGCTACAAGCCTCACACCAGCCTACCCCACCCAAGCCCCAGCGCCTCCGGCAGTCCTCCGGGGGGATCTCGCTATGCTCGAAGATGCCCTTCCTTTGATCTTCCTCTTTTCTTCTTACTTTTTCCCCCTCCGCGGGGGCGTCACTCCGGGAAGGGCCCGTAGAGCAGCTTTTGCCTCCGGTGGTAGGCTTCGGCAAAACCTCCGGCCCGCCCACAGCCTAAAACGGCAGGCCGGTGAAGGAGCAGCAAAAAGGACCAATTGCTGCTGGGAATTCTAAGGTTTTGCTTATGTCACTACTATAGGCCTACCATTAGAAGAAGCAAATCTGGAAGGTGCTCACTCACATGTTCACCATCTTTAACAACTTTGCTTAAGAAACAACAAAGGCTACTACCCAGCGTTTAACAGTGAGTATAATACCTGGACTAATACCTCGGCGGGTTAAGGAACCTTGTTGCTACTACTGTTTAAGTCAATGGAAGCTAATATAATTACTAAACCACCGCATGCTCCTTGGTGTTGCTACCTTGTTGAGCCGTCCCTCTCCTCAGGGGGACACAAATCACTTTTATACCTTGATACCTGGACGAGGCCTCAGCCAAAGAATCGGCCTTTGGGTAACGGATTTACCGTAATCCCCAGCCCAGGAAGGTTCTTTCGGGATTCGGCTGGAACGGATCTCTGTTTTTGCATGTAAATGGCCTCTGGATCAGACTAACGTCTCGGTCTAGTCATCATCGATGCTGATCGGCCGACGTGACTGCAAAAATGCCTTCAGTCGGCTGCGAGAATCTGCAGACGAGCAATTGTATTCACTGCCGGGGACAACTCGTGTATCACAGGGGTGATCGAGCCAGTAGATGCGAGCTAGCGAGGTACATTCATATGCCGTTTGAGATATTGTGTGAAATTCCGCATTGCCGGCGGACACGGCTTTTTGTAGTGCCGTCTGATTTCGACGTCGAAGAAATTCCGCCAGCTCAAAGACAATGTCATTTAGGAAAATTTGTCCAGGGCCATCTGCGTTGAAATGGGTGCGCCAGATATATGTCCACTTGACCTCCGAGTCGCTCAAATCAGGAGGTATGGTCCCTGCCATGTTTGCCTCCAATTCTTGTCTCGAAAGAAGGAGTGTCCTTCGAAGACTATCAAATTCCCATTGATAGAAAAACTCTCGAGGCAACTGTCTTTTGCAGTTGGAAATATGACCATCCAGTGTCGTCTTCTTCTCAAATACGGAAAAACATTGAAAACACTGGTGACCCTTTTTATTCTCCATGTGGGATAGCTTTAGGTGCTGTATGACGTGTGAGAATGTCTTCATCCTGGTGAGCCCACAATTGAAATAATGGGCAGTATCCAGCCGGAAGAAAGGGCAGGCCCAGCCAAGAGAGCGATTGCCGCCTTTCTCCACACTGACGCCCTTGACCTCGCCATCCTTGACACTTTCATCATCGTCGCCGTCGTCTAGGCCTACATGATGGTTCTGTGCCTTCGGTCCACCCCGAATTTGCGTGTTTGCTAGGGCAGCTATGGGAATGTCGCTCTCAAGGCTCGTCAATTCATGGGTGGATGCTGAACTTTCCTCCCTTTTTACCATATCACTCTCTGGCGGACAATCTCGTAAATATTTCTTGTGGACTCCGCCTTTTGAGTCGACCTCAAATCTCGGCCTCTTCATTCCCCTTTCGGCTACGGGCAAAGTGGCGTATTCTTGACCACACGGCTGTTGTGTGGGACCAGCCTTTTTGTCGCCGATGTCCTCGAGGAGTTCGCACTCCATCGTATTCTCCTCATTCTCGACCTGTTGCTGTCCTGGAGCTGCCTTATCTTGACATTCTCTTTGGGTCTTAATCTCCCTTTCAACTGGATTTGAACTCATCCCGCCCTCTTCAATCATCATTTCAGATACTCCAGCTCCATTGGGACTCGGAATTTTCCAATTGAGATCTAGCCTTTGGCTGTTGGCTTTATGAACATAGCCAATATTCACAACTCGGGCCCCATGCTCAATTGTATAAACTTTACCAAAATTCACCAATGATACCGGGTGCAATCGTCCCATTTCTCCACTAGCTTCAATAACAATGCCTATTGGATCACGTAGTGGTATATTCTTTTCTGTGGGGAGAGTTTTATATCCCCATTGGTAGAGTCTCGCATGGTCTTCAATTCTAATATCACTTTTCTGTACCCCCTTACCGCCATACGTATGGATAGGAATGCAGATTGAGGCACGGTAGCTTTGGCGAATCACGATGAATCGACGGAGCTCTGAGTAGATATGATTCTTTATAGGCCCAGAAGAAGGAATCAGATGTTCTCGGCGATCTAAACTCGGCTCCGTCCAAAGCATGGCAAAGACTCTACCTACCCGAAAGAAGCGGCGAGGTTTTTGGACATGATCAAGTTTTAGATGCCCAGAGCTCAAGATGCCATCTAATGACATAGTTAATATTCATGGATAAAATGCGCACAACAACTAGAACCCACCAAAATGAATCTTGCTGACTGTGTCTAATGGTCCTGGTATAGATACAGTTGCTTGATAGAAGACACTTTGCAATAGCAGGAGGTTTTTTGTGTATGCAGCTGTGGCTATTGCTGTATCCTGATCAAGAGTCTTATTCTTGCTGGAATCTACCAACTCGTTTATACCACGAATAACGGCACATTGAACATTGTCTGGTACCCATTGTGGTTGAGCTGTAACACAAAGAATCTCATTCTTATGTGCAATATCGTCAAGCACCTGGTCATTGCTGACCGGCTCGCTTCCAGACGCCACAATGCCATGGTGTATTTTAGGATGGTGACTTAAAGTCAGATTGGATTGTGATTGAATGGAATCAGCACAAACCATTTCGGAATCCTTGTCGCCTTAGTAGATGGATGCACCCGAGGAAATGGATATTATCATTGCTTACATTTGAGCGATTTAGCAACGATTGCAACATGGAGTTCTTCATGCGAAGACTGCCAATAGTCTCGCGTATACACTCTCCTCCTAATCTGGAGTCGAATCCGATGAGGTCGGTACGGATTTTGTGGCTAACTGGTGGCTTGTTTGCTGACTTCGAACCTTTGAGATCGCCCTCACTGGTATATTGGACCAGAGCACTGCCAACCACTATATCCCCAAGATTGATGTTATGTCGCCTGTTTGTGACTCTACTACCGAGGCCCACCAGCAGAACTAGTCTGATACTCGAACATCTTTGCATCAGCCGTCCTGCAGCATGTGTAGTAGATGACAAGCCATCGCCAGTCATCATAGTGATAACCACATTATGCGCGCCGATTCTACCCCAGGTATTATAGCTTGTGCCCTCGAGGGCGGTCTCTTCGGATATTTCGTGGATGCTATCTAGCATCAGCTGCGCGGCATTGTACTCGTGCTGGATGGTGCATATCCAGCCGACAGAATAGTCGTTTAGATTTGGCATGGTTGGTTTTTGGTATGAACAGGATGTGGAAAAGGGGTGGGTGCGGGAGCTTTATTAAAAGGGAATTCGGTCAACGGACAGCTCAATTCCGATCCCAAGTGGGCTGGATACCGTGTCAACTCAATGGATTGGGGGTGTAACATGGGTTTTGCTACCCTTGTCAAATTCATCGACGGTGCCCAAGGAGCCATCGATCTGTACAACCCGTTTCACCAAGTTGGGAGCTGGCGGTTTGGGAGAGTATATGGAATTCCTCCAGTCTAACACGGAGATCAAGACCGACTGGCTGGTCATGATCGATGGAACAGAGATGTGATAAATCATTGGCTTACATCCTTGTCGACCAACTCAGACAGCCACAGGAAAAGAGCGGTTACAGGCAAGATTAAAATAACACAGGAACATTGATTGGAAGGGGCTGTTAGGCCATGTCAGCCTAAGCCTAAGCACTCGAATTGAGGTTCTTAATGGGCTGTCACTTTGATTCAAAAATAGACCCGGAACACTAACCAGCACCAATGGTAAGGCGCGGAATTGGCAGTAGCGTAGATAGCATCCTCCTCTAGGCCGATATGGACTAACCCTCGCTGATTATGATACAGACTGAAACCGATGATGCCAGAATGAGGGGCATTTGGACAAGGATGTATACGTAAACCGCATTGTTATTAGAAGGGAGGTGTCGGAACATCAAAGAGACTGAATCGTTCCACACCCACAAATGTGATCATCAAATTTAGTCCCCTGCAACTAGCCGGATCCAGTAGTTTAATTGCGGAAACTTTTGCGAACCAAATTGCTTATGTACGCAAAAACAGAAACCGAGAGTGTTTCAACTACGCCGAGGTGTGATCAAGCGGGCGTTTAATTGGCCCAATTCCGGCAATACGTTGAGGGGTGCCTTGTCACCGTCGTATCATGGCCGATCCTTGGCGTCAGACTAATACCGCCACGATGAAAACGGCTACTGAAGGCAGCGCGCTGGAGTCGATTTATTTTGCATTTCAAATTTCAAGTTAAAACAAGTAAAAAAGAAGGTAAGCCCTGCTTAATAGCCCAGCATTGCTAGTTACTAGTAAGCTAAATAATAAAAGGCTTTTTAAGCTAATTACTTAACTTACAATTAATATAATATTATAAATAATATTAAATAAGAAATCTCATTATATTTTTATTATATTATAATCCCATAGTAATTTATGGCTGTGCGTATCAAGCCCTCAACTCTGTGTATCAAGCAGCAAAATTGTGGCTCAGACAACTTAGTAAGCTAAAGACATCCGACGTCGGCTCCCACATGCAAATTAGTATGGTAACCAAGACGCATTATGTCGCTTTCTAACGCGCCCTGCTTTATATGCTGCCCACATCTATTGTTGCGACCGGCCACACACACATCGCCTGCACACACACATTGCCCTAACTGCCCGCAACACACACATCATGATAGAGGCTCTTTTCAAGCTGATATTTCCTTCTTTTGAAGAGGCCCAACAGGCTGCTACTCGTCTTGCAATAGCTTCAATTGACGTACTTTACACTAAGCCAAAAACACAATATGGATCAAGCCGCGACACAACCTTACCATATTTCGCTTAGATTCACAGCTAAAATACCGGTCTCGGAAGTGGAGGGATGTCCTGCCACAATTAGCCACAATTTGGCTGCTTGATACACAGAGTTGAGGGCTTGATACGCACAGCCTAATTTATAGACTTTAGAATCTCTATTTCCTTATATATTATTTTATATTATTAAGGTATAAAAGTAATTTATATCCCCCTAAGGAGAGGAATAGCTTAATAAGATAGTAATACTAAGAAGTATATTAAATCTTTAGAATTTTAAATTCTATAGTATAATTACTCTTATACTTATAATTACCTTAGAAGCCTAAAGATAATATAAAATAAAAATTATAAAGCTTTTTTTAATAGAAATAAAATATAATAAAAAGATAGTTAATAGTTAAAATTAGTATACTTTAATATACCTATAAATATACCTATAAATATACCTATAAATATACCTATAAATAATATTAATTAAAATATTATTTTAATATTATTTTATTTATAAAAGTAATATCTTTTCTAAATCTTATTTTATTTTATTTTATTTTATTTGATTTTAATTTTTTTTTTTTTTAAAAAAAACCCCTTTTCTAATTACTTAACTTAACCTATATAAAATAGGATGCTTTCTTATTTAGTATTTAGTTAGATTTTATAAGGAGTAATAAGAGCTTTAATCACAATTATTCTAGTTACAATTATTGCCTATAAAAACCCCAGTAGGGAAAAATAACTAGTTACAATAACCCTTTTACCCATTTCCCTGGGCCGGGGGCTAGTACGGGGAATCGAACCCCGGTCTCTGTAAAAAACACAGCGTGCTAACCACTGCACCACACCACCAATCTTACTTTATATATAAATATATATATTAAGAGATTTAGGCTATTAATATTTAATTTATTATAATAAATAAATATTACCTTAATAAGAAAATCTATTATTTATAATATTAAAGTATTATATATCCTAAGAATAAAATTAAGTTTATTTTTTAGGAATATAAGCTACTTAAGAGAAAAAGCCTTAATAATAATAATATTAAATTTATTATTTAATAATAAGATATATTAAAGTTAATATTAAATTATTAATTATTTATAAAAAAAAGACTTAGCCTAAATAACTTTTAAGAGAGATTTATAAAGAATATAAATAATAATAATAAGTAGTTTAATAATTTAATATAGATAATTAAATTTAAAATAAAATAAATATAAAAAATTTATTTTATATTATTAAGCTAATTATTATATAATTATAAATTCTCTAAAAATCCCTTTTTATAAAAACTTAAGCTAATTTTAAATTATATATTAAAATATTTTAATATTAGTTTAGAGTTTTTATTTTATAATATTCTTAGGCTTTTAAGGTACTTATAAGTATAGAAATAATTATACTATAAAATTTAAAAGTCTAAAGATTTAATATACTTCTTAGTATTATTACCTTATTAAGCTATCCCTCTCCTTAAGGGGATATAAATTACTTTTATACCTTAATACTATAGGTTAACTAATTATTTATAGTAATAAGAACTATTTATATTTGGTTAAAATACAAGCAGGAGGCTCGACCAGGCAATTATAGGAGCGGATACAATTAGTGTTTAAACTATAGTATTGGTCTCTTTTTGCCCTGACTAAATTAAGAACTATTATAACTAATTCCCAGGGGTTTAAATTAGGTAATATTAAAAGGGTCATATAAAGTTGATTGTTCTGTTGGTCAGGGCGAAAAGAGACCAATACTATAGTTGTTTAAACACTAATTGTATCCGCTCCCAGAATTGCCTGGTCGAGCCTCCTGCTTGTATTTTAACCAAACATAAATTAAAAGGGTCTAAGAAGGAAAATTAGCTTTAAGAGAAGGGGGAATTATAGTTTAGGGTAGGAAACTTTATATTAACGTGTTAAAAGTTAAATATACTATAGGGTTTTTATTTATATAATTGCATTACACAGTGAGTAATAAGATATATAAAATATAATTATAAAATCTATTAAAATCGGTTAAATATATATACAAAGAATAGAATAAGAATACAAGAAAACGGAGGCGATAGAAAGGGTAGCTCAAAGTATAACCAGGGGTTACAACCGGGGGGGACCTGCACTTATATTTCGTCCAACAACCTGTCAGGCCAAAGGATAAGTCAATAATGCAATGCTCGCGATTACCGGTGCATAAAACAGCTGCTAAGACACATTACGGCCTCGTGCACCTGCCACTCTCGGGCATAGGTCATAACACAATGAACTAACTAATCAGAATAGACTACATTAAAGAAACAAAGCCCTAATACTATAATAGCCTAGCTTAGGCTATATAAGAAGAGCCTCAAGGTTAGGAATAAGACTACAAGTATAAAATATACCCTTTGCAAAATACAGGCTACGAAGGGAAAAAAACGTAACCTTAAGCAAGCTAACCAAAGAGATGTTAGAACGGGCGAAAGCCTACTGTGAGGAAATGTACCCGCTAGAAGGCGACGAACTATAAGGAGACATGGGATCTTATTGTCCATGAGAATGTGCAAAGAAATAACGGCAGTGATGCCGTGATATCAAGCTTTCTCTAGATTATTATTGGCTAATTCTTACCTTAATACTTGATTTTAAATTTCATTCTTTTTGGATATTTCAATCACCAATTATTCTGAATCGAGGTCGCAGATCGGATTTCAATTTGTTCAATGTGAGACAGATCAGCTTGGTGTAAAGATATGTTTATGTTGGATTACACTGATGGTTATTTTGTAGGCTAGTTTAAAGAATCAAACAGAAGGCTCAATTATGACAATCATATTGATTTTGAAGTACATGTACTCCCATGAAAAAAATTCATATCTCCTCTGGTCCTTTTGATACTAGAAAATTGGCAACTTGAATTCCTTCATTTTCCTGTCCGGCACATCCGTAACTGCTCTTGCCAAGCGCTTGGATGCCCGTTTCATACGTCATTTATCAGTTGCAAATGTTTGTTGGGCAGCCGTTCGCTCTGGCGCAATCGTAACAGTGGGAACGAGTGCTAGAACCAACGCATAGGACACAGTTGCTGATGGATGCACCTTCCACGCCGGCGTAGAGGAAGCCCATGGCGAAAATGACGAGAGTGGCGTAGAATTTCATGTTGATGATAGAGCTGGAAGGGGTTTTGGTCAGTGAATTTAATTCACATTCCAAGATGATAAACTCACATTTGGGAGTCTTGTATATTCTGTTTATATCCGTGTGTGTTTGTGTGTTTTCTTGGTTCCGAGTAAATTGTTTCGATGGATTGGAGGCAGAGGGTAGAATATTTATACTAGGACCCCCATCGGCAAAGAATAACTCGACATGACAGCCCTAAGGATAATGATATGTTCTAATCAATCTAATACGAGCATAGCTCCATTGAAGCCAAAACACTGTGCTATGCAGCGTATTGTCAGTTAGTATCAATCAAGCGCCAGGTGTTGTCATTTTTTTACGAAGGATTGTGTTAGGTTTGCGCGCATAATTGCGCTGCCATCTCAATATTTACGATTACGACCAAGACCATGTTTATAGGACCATGTTTATAGGCCAAAGCGCAACGTTTTAGTCAGATTGCGGCATGAATGAACCGTGACAATGTCTTCGTGCCACCTCCTTTAGTTAATGCAAAGTACTTAAACCTTTATAGTTGAGAATGGCGGAATGGGTAATTTACTTGAAATTGTTGCGCAAAATTAAACATGAGAGATGATGGGAAGCGGTCCAATAATCGACATTTATGCGGGAAACAGCAAGCATCTGAAAGCAAGGGATGCTGGTCCCCAGGTGGCCCGTCCATCAATGCCATATTAGGTCATTCCATCTAGCTTGCCAGAGGATGATCTCAGCCGCAACCTCTGAATTGCCGTCGGTCCAATAAACTAAGCAATGAATCAGAGGCAATCTCTGTCTAATCCCGCTAGTTTGGGAACACCACTCCGCAGATGCGCCTTGGGAGAAAGATGGCCTTTTTTGAAGCCCATTAAAACCTTTTGGTCCGATTGAGGGTCAGGGGAAAAGCGAATTATATGCTCCAATAATGCACAATGATATCCTGGTTTATATCATTTTTGAATTGCTAGAGGCACCAATATTTCAGACTGGGCTGACATGGAACCGTTTGTAGAGCATATATTTGTGATGATTTAAGTTGCGCGAGTAGTAGATAGTTGGAATGAATCTGGAAGTTTGCTCAATGCATTGATAAGTTAACTGTTATTGCCATAGGGTAATTAGGAGAGATTTAGCCATCAACTTGGCTCCTAGATCAAGTAAATAAGGTTGGCAAATAGATCTTGTCTTCTGGCAATAGATTCGCAAGGTGGAGTGAAAAGTACTAAGCATCTGGAAGTGGGGTCTCACCTCCGTCCCTCCCGTGAGCGCTGTATCGATGTTCTTTTCTTTGATTCCATGCACGAGGACTTTCAAAGACTCTTTCACATTCATCGCAGTACTTGGGAGACTATACGTCATATAAATTAGATGGAATGAGAAAAGGAAATAGAAATGTAAAACTCGCCTTGCCTTGACCCTCGACTTCTTTTGGGACGTAGTCGCCACACGCTCAATCTATAGCAACAACAAACACACCAATTTCCCCATAATTTGGGGTCACCTTGGAGTGAGATAGAATTTTGTCCCAGAGCTCCGAGAACCCTATCGTTATAATCTCTGGTAGATGATGGGAAAGATTGAGTTCGTGCTGTGCTAAAATTGGAATACATTCTTAGGTAATATGGACAAATTCAGACCCAATATATCCTGAAACCTGAGGGAGGAGCCCGCGAAACTTGATTTTATCGGCTACGATCCCACCTAGCCGGGTAATCTTTTTAATTAAACGGGAAGAGATCTGGTCATTTTCAGGGTGGTGTTCGTAGAAGAGGGGCAAACCACCCGTCTCCGGTACCCTGTTGACAACAAGCAGCGAGTCAATAGCAGTTACTGAAATTTTGAACCCGCGAAGAATATTCGTTATGCCCATAGTCAAGTGGTTGCATTCGAGTAGAATTGAAAACAAGACGGGGTAGCATGACGAAGAATAGATGGCATTTTTGCAGATGAGGGGCAAAAACCACCACACCGCCGACTATGTTGGCCGTATAGTAGGGAACAGCTGGTCAATCATCATTTACGTGCCAGCACAATAATGGTCAAATGTCATCTTGAAACCACTAGCCACAAGCCACTACAGGAGCTCTGGAAAAGTTTGACATGGTGATGCAATCCCGCTGACTGTTGGACGCCTCTGCCATTGCTGCCGAGCTATTCACCTCAACGGGAACCGCCTCTGTTGGTCAGCTTTATTCCCTCAGTGTCGGAAATCACTTATATTAGATGTCCCAATTAATTAATTTATAATAGTAATCAACTCACTATGAGTACTTTTTTATCACCTTTATTACATGTGTTTTATCTCTCCAACCTAGGAGGGAAGTTACCCTCTATAGAAGAGGATAGATTAAGCACTAGTCGATGCATGTTCTTACCTGGAGCAATCACTGTCATAGTATATCAACCGAGAGTCCACGGAAACACCCCTGTCGCCGTGACAAGTAGATTAACCTCCGTGTCTAAAAGGCTGGAGTTACAAATACCAGAGCAGTACGGTGATACCAGAGACGACACTGACCACGAAGATCCACTATAGCATGTACCCTCCTATAAATCCGGTGGCCCATCCGGCTCCCCAATGTCTAACATGTGTATTCTTAAACGAATACTGGGCTCTAATATATATCTTGGAGTTTCCTCGTTCCACGAAAGAGGAGTTCGAGTTCCAATATAGGGCGAGGTAGTGGCATTCGGAAAAGAAGCAACCACTTCAAACCTTGGCGCTCAGAGCCAACTGGAGAATTATTGGGAGAGTAACACTGTGGGGGTCTACAGTAGCATGCGAGGCTGCATTTAGGGAGTCTTTTCCTATTATGAAGACCGACTTTTAATATACTATGGTTGTGGCTGAATATTGGTTGATTTTGAATAGAATATACATCGGGGCCTATGCCAAATTGTAGTTTGAAACGGCCATGATCTCAGAAATTGTACTCGACACCTAACTCACAATCCCGTATCATTACCCTTCCATGAGGCAGTTGTATTCGCGTTGTGAACAAGCCTCAAGGTATGATCCATTGGCTCCATGCGCAAACAATGCCAGGTCAATCAAGAAATCTCATGACGCATTATAACAGATCATCTTTAGCCTTGTTTGCTAATACTGTCCTATCTAATTAGGAAACATCTCTGTAATTAACCCCATGTTCGTACACACGTCAGAATACCGTCTCTATGATATCATTTCCATGATGTAATATTTATACATGAATGAGTCCTGTCCTTCAACTCTCTTAGTTATTCTCGACGTAACCATTTAAGCCGTAGCTGCGGTAACAGCGGCATTTGAAACGGCTCCAGAGCCGGTCTGGTCATTTTCCTTTGCCAGCTGGTGCTGCATGAGTGCAATTGCAGATAAAACGACCATGAGAGCCCAGTGGTAGCCCATCTCTGGCGTAGCTCCACTGCCAAGGAACTGGAAGCCTCCACAATCGGTTACTGACATTGTCATGGTTTTGGCGTGGGCGAATACAGCAACGACTTCCTTTCCGTCGCTTGCATAGCCGAGGCCTTTTCCTGATGAACTTCCGCTGTGCTTGCCAGGCGATGTTCTAACCAGCTTCCAACCAGAGCCGGATAGGCCAAGAGACTTGACCTCTTTGCCATTTGTACGCCGCCACTCAAACGACTCAAACTTTTGCTTCTTGCCGTTGCCTATGGGCATGGTAAACTCATAGCGTATTGTGGTGTAGGGACTCTCGCATTTCATGGCTGCTTGAGAAGGCCTAAGTCCATAGGTAGGAACTCCTGGAAGTTGAATAGTAAATTTGTTATGCTTTCGCTCAACGTAGCCCATTGGAGGAGCCTCAATATTATCACCGGCAAAGAAGACAGTAGAGCCGGCAAACCCGCCTGGCATACTAGCGGCGTAAAGCGGCCGTGCTCCTTTGTGTGTGGAAATGAGCACAACCATCTTGGACCAGGACCTTGACCAGGTGAAATGAAGCGTGTGAGGAAATCCGACGCGAGCGACGTGGTCTGGAACTTGCACCCCACCATCGAGTTTTGAAGAGCCGCTGCCCATTTTCGGCTGTGCAATGACGAAAATACGTTCTAGTTTGGTGTCCTTGTGGGAGTAGAAAACTGTGTCGTATAATATCTCAAATGATTGAACAAATATACCAAGGTGCGAAACGCCGGGACAATGGCCAAGACTTTTATATTATCTCATTCGGCTAAGCCGAAAGAACTTGCTCTTAGTAGTGGCTCTCAATCATGGATGGCACTAGCCGTTCTCCACCTGGGGCGCAAGGTGAAGGATCCCATCCCTGGTGTGGGAATGTGGGCTCATGTTGTGCGCAGCATCCCGCAACATCCTATTCCTAGCGGGTGAGACCAGATGAACCAAGATAATTGGGACCGCAACATGGGCTGGAAGCTCCCTATTTGCCCTCTCGGCAAGCCTACTGAGACAATCCAATCAAGTCATTTCTCATCCGTCAGTGCCCCGTGAGGCTTCTTGTCCAAGTCAGCCTCGTTGGGCCAAGTATCAGGGATTCCCCACCGTCTAGCGTACGCACGGTGGCTGACGACATCCTCAGAGGCGCTGTGCCACTGCAAGAGCCAGGGTTGTCCCCTGGATTCATCAACCACTCATACGAGGAATCATGGGTTCCAAACGCGTAAGCCACATTGTGAACAAAACTCGCGATACGCGCAATGAATATCATCGCAAGGGTCAATGAGAAATCAGCAGGGGAGGCAATGCAACAGCGCCCACTCACGCGACCGTATACGCCATCAGGAACAAAGTTCGGGGTATCAAAGGCTACGTGGAAACCCCGGCCTTGTCCCCCTCAAAGACTCTCAAAATGTTCGACTGTGGCCTTGGTTAATTTACTTTCAAGGACCTTGGTCAGGGCTGGTTATCTCATCACGGAGAAACCATTTTCCTCGAAGCGAAGAAGCTCCTCCAAATAAACTCTCGTCGGCGTTCTCGCACCCCTGCATTGTTGTGGCACCCTCGACATTGTCATCTTCACTATGACGTACGTGCCAGCACGGACGCCCTGATGTAAGACATGTCCAAACTCGTCAAGGTCCCACTCATGGCGGATCATAGACATCCTTTGACCGGGCTGTCTGAACGTTCGGAAAATATGGCATTGGCTGTCAATTATTGGAATCGTCAAAAGATGGTGATATCATATCCACAACGGAGCTGCCAGGGTGAAAGTATTGAGATTTTCTATGCCAACGGTCAAATTTCCGCGTATCATCAATCCAATTAAATTTACCAGACTCCAAAGAAGCGAAGTTCTGGTATCACAACAACTACCTCACGTTGCAAGAAGCTCTCTAATAAGGGTTCATCGTGTCGTATCCTTCCTGTCAGGCTTTGACAGGAGCAACCCTCACCTTGGCTGATACAGGATGGAGTTCAACTCGCATAATTTCGGCTAGATAATTCGAGGGCTATAAAATGCATTGAGATGTTAATTTGGACAACAGTACTTGTTCTATGTAAGAGACCTTGGAATCGTACCCTAATAGTTCCTTCACCGTACTCAGTGACAGTGACCCGGTTGAACACACCCAGGTCAGAGATGCTCAGGGCCTTAGTATACTAGTATATAAATAACCTCAAGGGTCCAGTCCTTCAACCCTTCCAGATATTTAAATCGCATCCTGATCCAACAAACTTCACACAGTGAATCTATTACAACATGGTCAAGGGCACCAGAGGACGGATCTAGTGGTGTGTCGACTGACCCAAATGTCCCCACAGATTTCCGAAAAAGGCCACTGGCGCTCTGTAATATGCGGATCCAGCACTCTCGGTTTCGGTCGAGATCTACCGTCTTAAGCGTACTAACCAAGGCTGAGTGATCAAATCAAGTCGGACAGGGATGAGGCGATAAGCTACAGGATGAGTGCTAGAATCGTATCCAAAAATAAACAGTCTGACAAGAATGTATTTTCACATACCCGTGAAAAAGGACCAAACCTACCCTATTCCTTTGACTCAGAAGCATACACCCTGGTCGGTCGCGTGCTCTTTAGCACGCTAAAATTGATTGTTTTGTGCCCTGATTGGCTATAGGCCAAGTGACCTACCAGGGTGGAGGTCAAAGGGATAGATCTGGTACTAAGCTTGGATGACGTGAAGCCCTCTTAGAATCAGCAGCCTTGTTTGTAATTGGTTTGTATCTCTTCTTTGTGTTGTTAACAGCTATTTAATACCACATTTATTTTATGAATTATATATTATTTGGCCTTAAAATATGTTATTGAAGCTATAGCTTGGTCCTTAATCTTCCTTTATAGCTTCAGCTCATTTTTACCCCACCGGAATTGGTTGCGCAAGCTACCTCGCGATGCAAAATCAGATGCCACTATTTCATGCAAAAGGAAAAGAGGCAACAACGCTAACTTATTACATCACGTGAGGGCCAGGAACACACTCGCTCAATTTGGCTGTCAGCGGAGTAGATGACTATTCGACATTGCTGGCTACACAGCTCTGCCTTGAAATAAAAAACACCCAACTCCGCGTTTTGTCCAAAGCCATGAAACCTCAGAGACCCCACCTACTATTTTCGCTCCCTCCAGAGATCCGCCTCGAGATTTATCTGTGGGCCACACCGCCTCGCGTAGTTCACGTGAAGGAAACGGTCGATGAGGACGGCGATGACTTCATGGAAGAAATCCGCACGCTTCCCAATCGATTGCAAATTGACCCATCTCTGGCACACTTTGCCTTCAATTGGAGCCCTCATGTTTCGGGCATGCGCTGGCGTCAGCGAAAGCTGGAATCCTTTGGCTTCACCAACAGCCGGCCGCAGCACCAGCCCTGGTCTCCCTCCACTTCCACCCCCGAGATGCGGGTGGATTGGCTGGATGAAAACCCTGAGATAGCTTGGGAGTTTGCCAGGAAAAGCCATCTTTACAGCAAGGCTCCGATTCCAACACTGCTTCATGTGTGCCGGGATTCTCAAGCAATGTTGATGGGCCACGGTTATCAGCTTGCGTTTAGGACACGGTCGAGCCAGCCACGTACATGGTTCCATTTTGGCCGCGATGTTTTATTCCTTCAAAAGGAAAAATGTTGCGGGTACAAAAACACCTACCAGATTCTAAGTGCAAGTTCATGGGCCGTGGGCCAGTTCTACCCGGAAGACATGTGCAAGGTTCGAAACTTAGCTTTGGATGAATCCTCAGACATCTTTTCTGCAGCTCCACAACTACAGGACCTCTTTCAAATACAATCCATCATTCAACTTTTCCCGCAACTCGACGAACTTCGGCTTGTAGAATGGTCCAATAAAGGTATGCAACGCTGGCCACCAGGTCTGCCTGTGATGCCTCCGATCCCAAATAGGAATGCCCAGAAACATATGACTCGGGAACTCTGGACATGTGTACTAATCGAAGAAACTGATTTCCTTTGTACTTTCTTGCCTACGGATGTACCTTGGTACAATAGCTTTAGTGCAGGGGGATTTCGCGGGCACTCTCTGTTAAAGTATAAGAAAGAACATGGGCCAATGGCGCCATTTTTCAAGGACACTGGACTTGAATTAGAGAATGCGGTCGCCAAGCATATGGAATCTGCTGTCAATTCAAAAGAAATTCCTCCAATGGCCTTATGGAAGGTTCCTAGAATCACAGTATCACATATCCTATCACAGTCCATGTATGAGATTCTCTGCAGGTCACGACGGGCACTACGAAGGCAGTTGCGAGACCTACGCGAGCAATGGACCTTGGCCAAACGTGCAAGTGATGCGACAGTGTGCCAGCCATCAGTGGTAACCAACCCCGAACAGGAATTAGCCCAAATACATTGGCCTGAGCCACCAGATCACAATTGCGAAATTTGCGATGGCTGGTGTGAAGAGAGGAGAATGGGTAATGCGTTTACCAAGTGGTGGATTCAAGAAGCGCTGGATGTGTAGCTACGGGCACCTTGGTTAATACCCAGTTAATTCAAGCTGTGGAGCGTTTGGAATTTCAGTACAAGGCAGCAGGTTTCAGGCTCTCAACTCCGAATAAGTCATTCAATTCAGAATGAGTCAACACCACCCATTTCAAACACTTCCCTGTCTATATACATGGTCTAGGCTGCGTGAACCTTGCACACATGAGGTATATCAGGGAGAGGATTTGCGATCTTGGCACAGCTCGCTGCGGCCTGATCAATTGCGTTGATTCGATATTCCAGTTCGAGTACTTCAATTGGACTCTTTGACTTTCATGTCCACACCGCCAAATTTACTGCCGCATTCCTAGTGAACCCCGTCAAACTTGTGAAACAGAGTTGCTTGGCCACTGGTCCGATTGTTCCATAAGCGGACTGTTGGATCACATCAAGAAGAAAGCTGCAGCTGAAACTGTGACCTGCCTGGGTACGGCAAACCTCGTTTTAGAAAATGTAGAACATGGAACCAAAATAATATACGGTTAGGTCACCCATCTCTCTGCAGAATCTATCCACAGAATCGTCCTATGGGTTCGATGGCCAACGTGCTGTAAATGCATCGCAGAATTTCCTTTGGACAGAACCAGAACGCTTGAACAACGCGGGGGTGGCCTCTGATTTAGGAACTCGAGACAGACAGGGATGTGGTAATGTTTAACTCGCAAAGGGCAGGGATAATATCAAAGGAAGTTATCGCCAGATCTGCATGCTCTGCATGAGTCCAGTACAAAGAGGTGCCATTGCCATGATCAACAAGCAACTCCTTCAACGGTGCACCATTGAGGCTAAGAGCAGTGGTGCCAGTGACTGTCATGGCAGCGACAAATGGATTTCTGAAGATTGTCATATTGATGGGCAACGAAGTCTTTAGACATTAGAAGAAAGATGGAATGATCAAAGGAGGTTTCCAGAGATATCAAGGGGAAGGTGGAGGCGTTACTTCATTTTGATGGTTCAAGTTGTAGGCTGTGCCGAATAGGATTCTGAATCCTTTTGGCAATTTCCCTCGTGCTTCTCGAATGAAATTAGCCAAATCCGAATACAATGCGCGAAATCTCGGGGGATCGGCACAGTAGTGCGTATATGCAAACCCGATGACCAACATATCTCTCGTCGCGAGGGCCTCAATTGCTGCCGAGGACCCACGCCTGTTGGTTCCATGTCACGCCTCGGCGTCTGTGCCGACTGCTACCCACCACAAGTTTGCATCTGAATAGCGTGACTAGTTTTAACCCTTTCAGTTTGATTCCTCCAAATAAATTTCCCGTAAGTGGTTTTGGCCATCCCCCGTCTAATCACCAGGTTTCAGCTGGCTACAGCAGACTGAAAGCTAAAACAATATTATTTTTTCCTACTTATGTTCGGCGCCAGCACGACTGCTTGAACCAATTCATAGTTTACATAAGATACACATAATGGCGACCACCATAATACCCGACATGAGTCATGACTCTATACAACGAGTGCTACGCTGACCAGTATGCTGAGCTGCGAATATTCACTACTGGTGTTTGTTGATAAGATGCGTAGATTTATTAATCCCTCAATAGACTTGAATTAGGTTTTTACATTGAACTATACTATCTAGCCACCTCTTTTATTGCCTTCAAGTCCATCTTTGCCAAATATTGACTTGCGCGAAAAAGCTGAGCCATATTGATAACTTGCTTGGCAATCATGAAAGGACAACTAATTATGGCAACAACGAATGCAAACTGAGGACCAATTATTTTTATCGATGGTCAGATCTTAGGGTAGAACCCTGCTGGTTTCTAAGCCGTTTCTGCTAGGCGGAGACGGTGAGAAGTCTAGGATACAGAGTGCAATCAAGAAGACTTCGTTAAATGTACGGAGAAGGAGTGAAACACTCTAGAAAACACGGCGTCAATTGATCTTCTCATGGTACATAAATCCATTGATAGTACCTTGTTGGAATAATAAAGACTCAGTAGCTGGTTATAGTCCATATTGATACTCTCGTGGCTCGAGTTAGTACTGCCTGGAATGAAGCTTGCATTCATATGCATATAATGAGTGATTTGGTCTAGCACAATAAGACTTCAAACGTGATACTCCCGCCTTGTAAGCGAGAGTCCAGATGGTGTGTCGAGCCAGATAGACCGACATGGGGATGTTGATGATGGGCAAATTTGGCTGTGTGCGAGTTGAGTGCTTAGAAGAGAGAATGCACGGCATACCACATGTTAGTTGTGCAAGGTACAGCCGATTTGTTGGTCGTCCCCGGCTTCACCTCAATCACGACCCTTAACCGCAGTAGCAATTTTTATCGATGAGGACAGTTTGTTATGAGAATACTTATTCATAGAGAAGAAGGGGTCTAGTTACCGCTTCTTATACATTCGACAAAGCAATATAAGATCATAGACGAATTCACAAAATCGAATAGGTGCAAAAAACAGCCAGACACTTATCTTCAGCTTATCCTCGGGTGATTGTGGTGTGTAATGATTGAAATGAGATTCTTTCCATCTATCAACCCTACTAATCAGCTTTAACCTTTGATAGTCCACTCAGAATATATTAAGCCAGCTCCAATCTGCGTCTCAAACTGCTCACAAAAGGGAGACAACCACACCTTCCCCACTCCATCCCTCCTCTCACATTATCTTCACCGTATTTCTGACGTCAATAGAATATGCTTAGTCAAATCTAAAATAGGCTAGAGGTGTACTTTTGGGCCACTTATCGCTGGCCATGAAAATCCCCAATGAAACACAAACTATCTGTGGAATCTAATCTCTAATGCATCATTTGAATGAAAGTTTTAACCCTGTTTATCGGTATCGCCACCAGTCACATACTTCTTTTTTCCTATTAAGACTTGGCGTATTTGACAGCTGATAATATGGTTAGTGTAATGTAGAGCCACACGGGTACATAACGGGAGAGTCTACTTGGAACTAATCGGACTATGGACTTTTAGACTCAAATTTCACACACATCGACCAACGCGCCCTCTCAGCTTCACCTCATTGTAGTTGGTGCAGGCGTAGGTGGCCTTGCAGCGTCCATTGGTTGCGCGACGTCTGGACATACGGTGACAGTTCTTGAATCTGCGAAGGATCTGGCTGAGGTAAAGAGACAACTCACTGTTAGCATATCGGAACAATCCCTCACTCTGGAAATAGATTGGCGCGGGGTTGCAATTGACCCCAAACGCAACAAAAATACTGCAAAGATGGGACCTTCCAGATTGGTTTTGGGCCTCGGGTGCCGAACCGGGGTGTTTTGCCGTGCACCGGTATTCGGGAGAAGTTCTGTCTTCGGAATCCGACTTTGACAAGAGCATGCGTCATGCTTTCGGGGCTCCATTTATGGACGTGCGCCGAATTGACCTCCAAAAAGCATTATATGACCGTGCCAAACAACTGGGAGTTGGGTTCGTTTTTGGACAGAAAGTTGTGGCCGTCAATTTCGAACACACTGGAATCACTACTGAATCCGGAGATGAACACTACGCAGATCTGATAGTGGCTGCAGACGGGGTATGGTCTCAATGCCGCGCGAAATTTGCGCAAGATGAGGAGGACTCGTGGCATCCGAGCGGCGACATGGTCTACCGGCTCGTGTATGAGCTCGATTATCTCGACGACCCGAAGCTGAGGAACCTCATAAACAAGCCCGAGGTTCATATGTGGATTGGACCTGGCGCTCATGCCATCGGCTACTCTTTGAAAGCAGGACATGGATACAACTTGGGCTTTGTGGCCCAAGACGATATCCCTGATGGAGTTCACCGTCAGATGTGCCCAGTTGAGGACATAAAGGAGCGATTTCAGAGTTGGGATCCGTCGCTAACATGCTTCCTTGATCACGTTGCAACTGTGGAAAAATGGAAACTCCTTCAACGTAAGCGCCCACTTCCGGCTTCCAAGTCTTTGCATTTGCAAGTATGATCGGACGCTAACTTCTTGAAGGAGATGGACTCTCTGCGTGGGTCAGCCCAAATTCGAATGTTGTATTCGTGTACGTTTATCAAAGACCATCTGACTCTTGGAATGTTGCTAATTGAGGCAAACTCGCAGCGGGGACTCATGCCACCCCATGCTACCGTATGTCGCCCAGGGGGCTAATACGGCCATAGAGGATGGCGCAGTTCTTGGAGCAGTTCTTGCAAAAGCCTCAAGTAAGTGCGAGCTCCCAAAGGCCCTTCGAATGTACGAGGATCTACGGAAACCGAGAGCTCAACGGATCGTGCGGGAAGCACAAGCACAGGTATGTCTCAGCCTCTAGTGAGTTCAATGCTGTACTATTTGCTGAATTTGCACTCGTGTGCATTAGCGTGACGTCTTTCTCATGCCGGATGGACCAAAACAGGAAGCTCGTGATCAGATCTTACGATCTCAGCTTGACCGGCAAGGTCGGGGGCCATCCCCGGTTAGTTTGATCTGCTCGGAGACGCAGGAGTGGCTGTACGGATACGACGTACAGAAAGAAGTTGCGGATGCGCTTCAACAAAGTGGTTTGGGGTCGAGGATTTGAAGTCCTGTGAGAGAGCTCGACTGGATCCCAAATTCACAACATAATGATCAAAACAATACGTACTATTTGCGATCTGTCACATTCAGATTATAACCAGTATTTGCACTACGTATCGGCGGAGTGCACATTCACTTTTGCTTGGTACATCAGTAATTTGCCACGATCACTATCGCAGGCTACAATGAAGCCGTTCTTCTCCCATCAAAGAATTCTACCCCAATCTGTTGAACCTATTCTTGTTTCAGATGACATGACTACCTTCGGCGGTCGGGGATCATCGTTGGGGGCCCCGACAACCCCTCAATGCTACATTGGATGGCGTGACGCGGCCTGTAGCGGCCAAATTTAAATCAGTCAACTGGTCTCACACACTAGCCAACTCACAGATGATCTGACAGTGCTGAGTCTTCGGGGTTGCATATCTGTTCATGTAGACGCCTGACACCGCATCTTGATATGTCAGCCCCAATCTCCAAAGTATCGCCGTGAGAGTGGTCACAATGCCAAGCCATGTTGGTCGAAGAGGCGGGGCTCTTCGACTAATTGTAAATGCCTCAAACCAAATCTCCAGGCATTGCACGGTCTTGGTCCTGGTTTTTGTTTGCACAAACTGCAGTTGACTTGCATGTAATGCAGTTGGTTGATTGAATGAACCTGGATAGTTGCATCATTGTGCTGCAACACCGGGTTGTTGGTAGCTAGTGTATTTTCTGGCGAATCCGCGCACGCAACGCTCCCACTTTTTTGACCGCTTTCTTTCATTGTCCCCATTTCTTGACGGTAGCGCCATTGTAATAAGCGATGTCTCTAATGAGTACTAGTCTGTCGGTTAGTTAGTTTCCGAGCGGCAAACATCCTGAGAAGGAATTGGACGCGGACTGTGCCGTCAACCTCAAATCAATGCCAGTGTATAACAGCAAAGGCCCGTTTTTACGAATACTTTCATAAAATAATCCTACATGTAAAGGACTGTAGCTACTTCTAGCATAAATATCTATTTTTGCATTTGAAGGAGTATAAAGGTAACTAATTGCATGCCTAACTATATAGACTATGGTGTACAGCGAACCCAGACGAACTTGCGTTTCTCATCGTATTAACTTTATATCAGCTGAAACGCTCTCTGGATATCCAAAAAACCTTTAAACACCTACCTACCATATTCGGTTCGACATTGTCTTGTTATGCAGTCATGTCGACTCGTCCAAGAAACTTCACAGGCGAGAGGGTCCTTCTCATAGGCCCTCAAGTTTCTAATTGGACGCAGGATCAACTCATTCAAATGCAGCAGAGTCTGAAGAATGATGACCGGTTAGAATATCTGACTAGTGCTTTGACTGACGTGCCGAATCTGCTTCCAATTATGAGTCAGGTTGGAGTTGCAGATAGCGTTTCAGAAAGCTTGGAGAGCCTGAAAAAGTTCGCCCTCGGGGAGCAAATGCTGGAGGTTAAGGAGTTGACAAACTCCCAGATGGCCCCATTAACAGTTGTATCGCAAATCTTGGACTGGGAATCTCGGCGTAGCACCCGTAATGTATGGATAGGAAGCACGAATGATGACATAATTGCTACTCAAGGATTGTGCATCGGGTTCCTTCTTGCTGCCGCCCTATCGACTGCAAGCGACCAAGAACAGTTTCGGCAACTAGTTACCAACAGCCTTCGCCTGGCTACATGTATTGGTGCCATAGTCGATTACGATATTTTCAGCTGCGATACACAATTTCCCTACGAGACTGTTACAGTCCGATGTAGGGCAGCGTCAGATAAAACCTACCTTGACGCTTGTCTGGACATGTTCCCTGAAGTAAGTTGACTCACTTGCCCTGTCATCTATTTCACTCTCTTACACCTGTAGGCCTATATATCATGTGTTGGCGATGTCGGAGACTTTACCATTACGATATCTTCCCAACATCTCGAGTCGTTCATGTCGCGTCTCCATGCAGCCAACATGAAAGCCCTAACTCTTGGGTTTAATGGGCGCTATCATCACCCTACGCACAGAAATGTAGCTGAGAAGTTGAAGCAACTTTGTACTGAGTTTGATGAGCTAAAGCTTGAAGTAACTGGGCCACTTCATCTTCCTCTGCGTTCAACAGCCGACACGCAGCTCGTCACGGTCGGAAACTTGCATGATATAGCGATTGATTCAATTCTCTGCAGGAGAGCTCACTGGTTTGAAACAGTCAAACAAACCATCTCTGACTTGGCTTTCGACCCTATTATTGATTCAGTTGGTCCAGAGTCATGTGTACCTCGAACCATGTCAATCCCAATGGCAAAGGAACTTGGTACATCACCCTCGAGCTACGGAGTGGTATCTTCAAACGATGTGGCAATTGTTGGGCTGTCATGCCGCTTGCCTGGATCAGAGTCACCAGAAGAGCTGTGGAATCTACTTGAATCCGGGAAAACAGCAGTAACTCAAATTCCTCCAGGGCGCTTCGACCAACATCGTACCTCTCGAGAACCGAGAATGGATTTTTGGGGAGGCTTTATTCAGCAGCCTGACCAGTTTGATCACCGATTCTTCAACATCTCTGGGCGCGAAGCAAAGAGTATGGACCCGCAACAGCGTCTAGCTCTGCAAGTTACCTACGAAGCTCTGGAGTCAGCTGGATATTGTGGGCGGTCTCCAAATCAACGCGACCTGGATGTTGGCTGCTATTTGGGTGTTGGAACGGTTGACTACGAGACAAATGTCGCTTCTGAAAGTGCGAATGCGTTTTCCGCCACTGGAACACTACGTGCCTTTGTAAGTGGCCGGGTGAGCCATTTCTTCGGCTGGACAGGCCCGTCAATGACATTTGACACGGCTTGCTCATCATCCGCAGTAGCCATTCATACTGCGTGTAAGGTGAGATAACTCAAACGCTCCCAAATGAACCATTCCTTCTGACATAGATTGCTTGTTTCTAGGCTATTTTGAATGGCGAGTGTTCCATGGCCGTGTCAGGTGGCGTTAATGTTATGACGAGTCCTTTCCTTTACCAGAATCTTTCTGCGGCATCTTTCTTGAACCCAAATGGACCTTCCAGGGCATTTGATGCATCGGCTTCAGGCTACTGCCGCGGAGAGGGTGCTGGAATATTGGTTATTAAGTCTCTTTCCAAAGCCATCGCTGACGGAGACAACGTTTTAGCAGTCATATCTGGCTCTGCAATAAACCAAAGTCCAAACATGGGCTGCAGCATCACTATTCCCAACTCACAGGCACAGAGCTCATTGTATAAAAAGGCGCTTCGAGAGGCTGGTGTTGAAGCTAATGATATCACATATGTTGAGGCACATGGAACAGGTGAGTAAACAAATAGATATGGCGCAGATTGCCGAGCCCCCACTAATATGCCTATTTCACAATTAAGGGACGATTGTTGGAGATCCTATTGAGTACGAAAGTGTCAGATTGGCGTTCTCAAATTCCCGGCGAACTGAGGATCTGTTTCTTGGATCTCTGAAAGATAACATTGGACACGCTGAAGCCGCTTCCGGTGTAGCTGCCGTTATCAAAACAGTGCTCATGATGCACCATGGCGTAATTCCTAAGCAGGCCAACTTTGAGACTTTGAATCCACGTATCAATACCTCACTATCTGACCGCATTTGCGTGCCAACATCTAACAAAGAATGGACATCTCCTCACGAGTTGATTGCCTTGGTCAACAACTACGGTGCTGCAGGTAGCAATGTGTCGATGGTCATACGGGAGCACACGAAGAATAAGGCCGCACTATCCCATCATGAGAAGCAGCCTGTCAGCCCTCATCCCATAATCCTTTCTGCTAAATCCGAGGCCAGCTTGCAGGAGTACATGAAAAAGTTGAAGTCCTACCTTCATACAGCGGATGCTACTTTTTGTGACATTGCAAACGAGCTGAATCGCCGGCAAAACCCATCCTTTCAATACCGCGTTGGGTTCGTTGCAAACGAAAAAGCCAACCTGCTCGATATTTTGGAAGACAAACCCGATGGCGATATCAAGGCTTCACTCACAACACTTGGCAGACTTCCAACAGTTTTAATGTTTGGCGGTCAAACTGGCCGCAGCGTGACAATCCATAAGGAAGTCTACGATAACTGTGAAAGGTTGCGATTTCATTTGGTAAGAAATCTTTCCATATTTTGCAATTAGATTACTCATATTTGAACTTGACAGGATGACTGCGATGCGGTTTGCAAGACTCTGGGTCTTCCTAGTATCCTCCCTTCAATATTCAAGGAAGAGGCTGCAGACGACTTGGTTCAACTTCATTGCATGTTGCTATCTCTCCAGGTTTCATCTGCACGATCTTGGATAGACTGCGGATTGCCAGTTGACAGTTTGATCGGACACAGCTTTGGGCAAATCTCAGCTTTATGCGTTGCCGGCTCAGTTGACCTAAAAGATGCGTTTCGGTTCGTCTCTGGTCGTGCTCGCTTAATACAGGACTCATGGGGCCGAGATAAGGGAGGGATGCTGGCTGTTGAGTGTACTCGAGAAGATGTGGAGGTTTTGTTACGCACCCTACACTCCTCTGGTGAGTATTCTGTCGAGATTGCATGTTACAACGGCCCACAAAGCTTTGTGCTCGCTGGCTCTGTTACAGCAATTACCAAGGCAGAGGAACACATTCTTAGGAATTACCCCTCATTCAGGACGACTAAGCTACAGAATACCCACGCCTATCACTCAAGCTTGGTTGAGCCTATACTGGACGAATTGCGAGCATTAGCCGGGACGATCACAGTTCGACCACCTCGCCTTCACATTGAAACATGCTCGCCCCATTACACGTGGGACAGATACTGTCCAGAAGTATTAGCAGCGCACACCAGGGAACCAGTTTACTTCTCAAGCGCAGTAGAGCGCATTGCAGATCGTTTGCCTTCAGCCATATGGCTTGAAGCCGGGTCAGCTACTCCAATAATATCAATGACGCGTCGGATTCTCTCTCAAAAGCGCACCGACGACAAATTTGTTCCTTTGAATTTACAAGGCTCGGGTGCGTTGGGGAGTCTAGCGGGCGCTACGTGCCTTATTTGGACGGCCGGCTCTGAATACTATTCCTGGTATACCCGTGCTCCTTCGTCGTCGGCCATGTTGGATCTTCCCTTGTATCAATTCGAAAAATCTAGACATTGGTTGGATTACAAGCCACGACCCGAATCCAGTATGTTGATGCATTCATCACACACTTCCGGCGCGGTTTCCTTGATTAGCTCTGGTGAAACTACAGGATACTTGTTCGCAGTCAATACTTCTGATGCATCTTATCAACTAGCACTAAAAGGGCATGTTGTTGGGGATCAGGAGCTATGTCCAGCATCTCTATACTTGGCACTGGCAACTAAGTGCGCTTTTGTGATCTCTTCGGACCAGCCATCGCGGTCCACATTGCCTCATTTCACTGGCGTTGTGTTCTCCGCACCCCTGACGTCCAAGGTTAGCTCAGGAGTTTTCATTCACTTGCGAAAAGTGGGTTCCGGAGTCTTCGATTTTACGTTATATAGCTGCCCTGTATCGCAGCTGCAGGATGAAATGGAAGAGAAGAGCAAGGTACAGCACGGAAATGGCCGGCTTACGATGCCCCAGCACAATGATGTGATTGCTGAGATACGATGGAACCTGCTGCAAAAGATTGCGCCAAAATCGCCCGGCTTTTGGTTAGAAGGCGCAACACATGCAACCAGCGTTCGTGGCAACGATGTTTACCGTTTGTTCTCAGACGTGGTTACTTATGCGCGCTACTACCAAGGTGTAAAGGCGATAAGTGCTCTAGGCTATGATGCAGTGGGAACTGTGACTCTTTCAACTACGCAGCAGCGCTTTGGACTACATGACGATTACGCCTTCGACCCTGTAGCAGTTGACAATTTTCTCCAGATTGCGGGCATCCATGTCAATTGTCTTACTAAAGCCAGGGAAGGGGAAGTTTTGATTTGCACTGGTGTGAACGACATCATCTTTGGCCCATCAGCTGGAGATCAGAAACAGAGTGAGAGTCACAGTTGGACCGTATACTCCCGCTACGAGGCGATAACAAGCAAGACCACCAAGAATGACATATTAATTTACAATACTCTTTCAATGAAACTGGTTGTCACAATAATCGGGGCCAGCTTTCGCAGCATCCCATTCGAGGCCCTATCAAGGCAGATCAACAACCAGCTAACGGTCTCGGATGAATGTCACACAAAAGCGTCCCTTAGCATATCAAGCGATACCTCGACGTCCCGCAATGGGTTGGATGATAGTAGTATCGAAATTGATTATATACCAGCAGCATCAAAACAGCCACGAACCTCGTCTGATAATGTCGAGGAAATTATGCCGAGTCTCCGAGAACTGTTGAGTAGCATCATCGAAATTCCCATTGCAGACATCACTCCAAGAACCACATTGGTTGATATCGGGATTGATTCTTTGCTTGTTACAGAGGTCATTGACGAAATCAAAAGAAAGTTCCATGTTACTCTAACACAAATACGGGTACTGGGATGTATGGATGTCCTCGAACTGAGTCAGTGCATTCATCCGGACATTCATAGTGCTTCAGTCCAGATATTGGATAAACAAGATGCAGCATTGCCATCAAAGATTTCAATGAAGACCAAAGATGTGTATCCACCCATTGAAAGCCAGACTACGGTAATGCAACCACAGAAACACGCGCAAAACATTGCGGCCATCGCCAGCGACTGTTTTCCTCATGCCAGCTCAATGTTCGACAAGCATGCACAGACGGCCAAATTTGCTGGTTTTTACAACAATTGCGTCCCTACTCAATCCAAACTTGCCATCGCTTATGTTGTGAGTGCGTTTGCAAAGCTTGGCCTGGATCTGCGTACCCTACAGGCTGGACAAATCGTTCCCGCATGCCCCCATCACGAACGGCACAAGAAGTTGATACCCCGGATTTATCGCATCCTGGAGGAATATGGGATAATTTTCGGGGCCCAAGATGGAAACTTTCAACGAACTTCGACCTCAATCTCACCATTGTCTGAGAACACATTGATGACGGAAATAATTCACCACTTTCCACAACATACTTCTGAAACAATGCTTCTACATTCTACAGGTAGTCGTCTTGCAGAATGTTTATCCGGAGATGCTGACCCATTGTCAATATTATTCAAAGACCCAGTTTCTCGAGATTTACTTCAAGATGTTTATGCAAACGCTCCCATGTTTGGTACTGGAAGCAAAGTTCTACATGATTTTATGAAGTCAATCATCTCCAAGTTGGGCAATCCACAACGAGAATTGCGAATTCTTGAGATTGGCGCAGGGACTGGAGCAACAACTCGACGACTTGTTGAGATGTTGGCTCCATTTGCTGCACAAGGCACCAAACTTTCATACACCTTTACTGACATATCACCCTCATTCGTTGCATCTGCTAGTCATAAATTTTCACAATTCACATTTATACAATACATGGTTTTGGACATCGAAAAGACACCAGACCGAGCAATGGAAACCTCTTTTGATGTTGTAATCGCAACAAATTGTATCCATGCAACTAGAGACTTGGTCAACTCAACTAGAAATATCCGCACACTGCTGCAGTCGGATGGATTGTTGTGTTTGCTCGAACTAACTCGGGCCCTCCCTTGGTTTGACCTTGTCTTTGGCCTTTTAGATGGTTGGTGGCTTTTCACTGACGATCGTGAGTATGTCCTGGCTGATGAAGGACAATGGGAAGCTTCTTTACGAAAAGCTGGATTTGGATGGGTTACATGGACCGACAGTCCCTCAAAGGAATCAGATCTCTTACGACTCATTGTTGCATCACCATGCGAATTGCCGCAAGCACACAGGAAACAAGCCCTTGAGAGAGCCGGAGGCCCTGGATTTCCATTAGAGCAACAAGAAACCCTGGTCTATAAGACTGTCGGTGGACTTGACTTGTTGTCTGATATATACTACCCTCCTACTCTATGTTCCAGAGACAAGCCCATCCCGATAGGTAAGCATCGTCATGATTACCCTGTTCCTGGGTTACAACTCATATCTAATGTACTATAAAGCTCTCATGATTCATGGAGGTGGACATATTATGCTCTCCAGGCATGATATTAACCCCCATCATGTAAAAAACCTTTTAGAGAGAGGATTTCTTCCGATCAGTGTAGACTACAGACTCTGCCCAGAAGTTACACTTTCTGACGGGCCCATGGCAGATGTTGCAGATGCGCTGACCTGGATACGTAATGTTCTCTCTGGCATCAATCTATCTCGGACCGACATACAAGTCGATACGAGTCGGGTAGTCGCGGTCGGTTGGTCAACAGGTGGACACCTCGCAATGTCATTAGGCTGGACAAGTTTACCTCGAGGTATCAAACCACCAGAGGCTGTACTTGGATTCTATTGCCCTACAGACTATGAGGATGAGTTTTGGACTACACCAAACTATCCCTCCGGCGTCAACACAAGCAATTCTTACGATTTGGCCGAGATTTTCGTCGCATCCGGTATCAAAGATGCACCCATTGCACAGTACAAGCTCGAACGTTCGAGCCATACGACAGGAGGATGGATGTATGCCGACGATGCTCGAAGTCGTTTAGCGATTTACATGAACACTGAAGGGCGGTCATTAAATATCCTCGCCAAGGGATTGAACGCAGCGTATCCAGAAATGGAGCCGAGCATGCCGAATGCAGCAGAAATTGCGGCCTTGAGTCCATTGGCTCAGATTAGGCTTGGACACTACAAGACTCCAACGTTTATCATCCATCCTCGCCAGGATGATCTTATTCCGTGGCAACAGGCGCAACGCACCTGGGAGGCCCTGTTTCAACATGGGGTGGAAGCAGAACTTAGGCTATTAGAAGATGTGCCTCACCTGTTTGATATCTACCCCAGGTCAATGAAGGACGAAGTAGCACAACAGGCTGTGAAAGATGGATTTGAATTCCTCATAAGACACGCAAGCTGATGGTCATATCAATATTGGAATAAATAGATAATAAGAATGAGGTTAATTTATTTCATCTGACTACAGTACGTAGGTATTTATTTTATTATGATCCATTTCCAGCAGTAAGATTTGCTACCTCCAACTATGTACTCCTAATTCATGATCACTTCTGACTAGAGTTAGCTATATTCCATGACAAGGGAGTTTTAGGACTATGTAAATCTGCTAGTAAATCCGCCGAGCAGCTCCCAAGTTAGACTGCAACATTGGGTTTCTTAGAAAGATTCTCTTCGCCTTCAAAGCCGCTGTCTGGTATCTCGTTGCCATCAATTACTCCTTGCTGGGCAAAGACCTCATCAGGCCGTACTGCTCTCTCTATGTATGTGTCCCGTGCAGGAAATATGTAGCTCAACGCACAATACACCATCGCTGTAGATACAAAACCTAGCAACCATCCAAACTCATATGGATGCACACCCACCCCAACATCCACATCATTGTTGATCCCATGAATGAAGCCCGGCAAACTTGGTGCTACTCCGACTAGGAATGCCACAACTGCACGAATGTTCCATCCATAAAAGTATCGGTAAATTCCATGCGGGTCGTATAGAGCAATCGTATCATATTTGCCTCGATGTATAACCCAAAAGTCGAAAAGCATAATAGCCGCAATAGGTCCAAGGAAGATTGCGTACGCGCTCATGAAGTTTAAAAAGGACCCAGCGGACGCGAGAATCTTCCACGGAACCATTGCCCAGGCTATTATAGCGCACAGGAGCTGACCACGGCGAATATTAATAACAGTTGGCATGAGAGTCATGAGGTCGTTGGCTGCAGAGAGTGAATTCTATAGATGTCAGTTTGTCAATATCTCATTGAACCAACAACGGTTCGAGTACTCACAGCGGAGATATTAACACCCAGGGCAGCCAGAGCAAAGCTGAATGCAGCGAAAAACCGCGCAGCACGACTATCCCACTGTCCTACCAACGCCATAGGATCCCATTCTAGTGTGCCGTAGTGGTGTAGTCCCGCCCCGCTCGCCACAATACCAATGAAGGCGATCAGCGTAAACAAAATGGGCAGCATTGGCACGTAGAGGGCCTGCCACTTGGCACTGACACGGCTATAACGACTGAAGTCGCTCTGATTTACTGATAATGTCGCATAGTTTCCGATGACCGAGGTCAGGCTTGAGAGGAAAGCCCACGAATACGCGCTACCAGAGACTGTTGCCTCTTGCTGGAAAATCTCTCTGGCCGGAGTCGTGGCAAAGGCCCAGATCATGATGGCTAGCCAAGACGCGGGAACAATGGAACTCTTTACAATGAATAAGTAGCGCAGTTGATTTGGATTCATCCATAGGAATGGCAGCTGCGCAAGCCAGAATAGAAAAAAGCTGACCATTGTTGCATCGTCAATGCCTTGTGATGCGGGGATGTGATTTGGCAGCGTCAGAAAAGACGGCCAAATCGCTCCGATCATCACGCGCACCGTATTCGCACCGTTCATAGTCTGAATGGAGAACCAAAAGACGGCAAGAATTGCACGGGAGATGACAGCAATGTACGATCCCCAGAAGCCCCAAGAGGCACGCGCAATAACGGGGAAGGGCACATGGTACAAAACACCGATAGCACCATTGAACGCAATCTAAAGACAGTATTTGTTAGATGAATGGGACGCACAGACGCGTTGGAGGATAATATACCACCCAGGAGATGATGAAAAATCCCAGAGTCACGATTCCCAGACTCTCACGCCAACCTAGGCCGACGGCAATGATTCCTGAGGCGAACTGCCAAGTAGACGCGTTGAATGCATCTGAGATCCAATACGCAACGAGACTGGTAAGGCCCCATTTTCTACGATTGGGAGGCACAGGGTCAAGGTCTTTGTTCGTCCTGTTATCCAGAGTGTCAATAGGAGTCCACAGACGAACGTATGTTGACAAGATGTATCGAACTTACCATTGTGAGCCGGTCTTCGCAAACGAAGTCTTGGGCTGTTCAACCTTCAAATGAGGTCGTTCCAACTTTGGAACCCGAAATTTCATTATTTGTTTCTTTTCTCGATGATTGTAGGCTAAAGTTCGTCTAATGAAACAAAAGAATTCCCTCATACGCCCTGCAGCAGACCTACAGTCTCCCTTTTTAGGTTTCTTTACATGAAATAACGTACTCGCGAGGACATGGGCATATGGGATTTGATTGGCGCAACGCAAGTTTCTTATCAACCAAACCAATGAAGTATGATTGATATGTACTCTGCAACCACCAGGAACGGAATGGGTGGGCCGGCTCCTACCAATGCTAACCAGTCATCAATATTACACCGGTCTTGGCAAGGATACACACCTTAGATAAGGATGACTAGATTGCTGACATGGCTATCCCGCCGCCGGCCAAATGAGCCGATTTATTGCGACCGTTTAATACAGCCTCAAGAAAGAGGAACCGGCTGTATTCTAGCGTACTACCGGTGCATCCGATAAGAGGTTGGCGGTCGCTGTGAAGGGAAATTATGGCAATGTTATAACCCATCCGCTGTAGTTGGGGCAGTGCAACGCGTTGTGGAATTTCTGAAACAGAGCGCCCACAAATTTCTGGATTGGAAGATTTCCAGTGACTAGGAGGAAATGTAGCTTATGGACCGGACATGGCGGTACGATGGAGGCAAAGATTCTCATGGCGAACCGGCTTTATCTGGCGAACGGATCATGCCAAATCCAGCACTCATGTTTGGACACGAGGCTAAGCCATAGTTGGCAGCCTCAGTCATTGCATAGAATAGCGTCACGATCCAGCAGTGGAAGAAGTCCAATATGGATTATTCCAGCTCGACTATAGCCGAAATAGGAACTGATCTTCCTATCGACGCCATCATATCTCTGGTTGCGCCTATTGCAGCAGCGTGGTCGACGCGTTACCTCTATTATGGTTACACCTTGCCTATCAATTCGCTTGACCTGACATCAGTCGTGATTGTTATATTGACAGCTGACAGAGCGATTGATATATTCTCCCTTTCCTCCGAGTCAGCCTGTGCCCTGAATGTTGGAATTAAGAGTGATTATGACCCTATATTTTATAATGGAGCACTCACCGCAGTAGAGCTGATAGATATTCGTCACGAGGAAGATAAGAGGCTGGTTATGGCTGGGTACTTGGTGGATTGCATCGAAATACGGGGCAGAGAAAGGGAGTCTCAGTTGTTGGACTTGATAATTCAATTATGTCATTGTAATCTCTCCATCCCAACCCTCGTTCCCGCTACTGGTTATCTTTGTTATCTCGAAGATGGCTAAAGAGAATGTTTATGATTTCATTTGGAGTGGTAAATAACGACAAACTAACCATAAGTTCTTGCTGTAAATTTAGGTATGGACGACAGCCTCCAGTTTCCCTACCAATCTTACTGCTTCATCCTCTGCATCTGGGATGTTTCAGCCGATACATGATCCAGTCCAGTTACGTCAAGCTCTGCGGGTCTTCGCTTGCCTTGTGGTGCGATCAGAATCGGGAATCCTTTATTACGCTTGGGTGGGACGGGTACAGTCAGCCATAGCAAGCTTGATATTTCGATTGTATCAACACACTTATTCCAGGGAACAGTATAAAACCGTCATACCAGTAGGCTTTGAGGGCTTGCACTAGTATTGCTTGCCGTAAATTCAATGTCTCACCAAAACTCCGACTATGTGGTGCCGGGCAGAAAATCCTTGATCCTGCATCGACCAAGCTTACGTCAGAGGAGTACCTAATTGACTGGTGTAGTCACCGAAATAGAATATGTTTTTGAAACGGATTGATGTAAGCATGAGAGGCCCGGATTTGGATGAATTGATTTCCCACAGGATTCTCTTTTTCTTGCATGTTAACGATCAGCTCATTACATTGCTGCGCTTGACACCTCGAATCGGCATCCAACTTCCGAGACTCACGTCGTATATCCCCCACAAACAATCAATCACCTATCCTTGGCTCTTGTAGCATCCAAAATTCAATAAGATCATCATGCCCAAGTCATAATCTTTATTATTCACGATTGGGTTTGGGTTTAAAAGAGTAGGAAACCTATGTACCCAGTACTCGAACAAAGAATTCTAGGGATGTTGTGCCCTAGCCCCAAAATGAAAGGACGCAATGCTGTATTATTTTATATTGGGGCTGAACATCACTTGCAACATGAGATATCCATTGTCCAATGTTCCCTAAACCATTTTTCTTGCTCTCAAGTCAATAATTTAAAAGGAGATGGCGCCTCATTCATCTCTGTATAGCACGTTCATTGTACTGAGCAGATTCGATAAGGAAGTCAATTACTCATGCGTAACGATCAGCTCTTTCCTTCTATCTATGCAGCCATCTGTCTATGCGGCCTTCTGCCGCAAGCCCATACATGTTGACGCATCTAAAGATATGATGTTGAAATAGCTAACTTTATTTTCTTCTCTTCTTTTTTTATTAGAGAATTCCCTGTATGAGTAATTCTGACGCGCAACAATCCATATATACAAAACAGGAACCCGCCGAGTTTAAAAAAGAAGTCAGATGCAATCCAACCAATGATTCTCTCAAATTGGTACAGACCCACCACTTCCCATGTACGGGCATAGGATTGGCACTGAGTAATAGAACAAGCTGGTATCTGAGCTACTCATCACGGGTATAATAATGAAGCAGCAAAGCTCATATAATAACCTTCTATCGCTACTCTCGTAAATCTTTTTCTAATCATCAAACTGAACCCAACATTCAACGAACACTAACATTAATCTATCAATTAAATTCGTTGTTATTTATCCTTTTGTCCAAACGCTCTCTTACACAATGGTTAGATGTAATCCTTTAATCTTCAATCTTTTGAGCTTTACAGCTGTTGCCACTGCTGCTCCTCAAGATCGTCATACTGTTGCCAAACGCGCTACTGCATTCACGTGGGAGTCCTGGGCTCGAGGCCTTGTTGATAATCCAACAGGAACTCACTTGACACTCGAACAGGCCGTGGTCGTAAGCAATAGTACGCTACGGAAAAGTAGGTCTCCTGTCCCTTTGCACCCCCACAACAATTGCCTAATTTATTGACTGTATTGTAATAGAACAGAGTAATGGTGCGACCTGTAACAACCGTGGTGATGAAATAGTACCGGTAAGTGCGCCCACCCTCTACGTGAAATATTTCTCTAATGCAGCATTACCAATGAAGGGACCTGCTGCCGCCACATGCATCAATGATTTCGCAAGCCGGGGTACTCTAACCTGTCGTGGACCAGTGGACGCCATTTCTGTCTGCAACTTCCAGGGTGCCGCTCTTGCATTGATTTCCAACGCCGTTCAGGGAGTTACTAGCTCTTGGTAAGCGATGTCTGCATATGCTGGCTCGTGCACGCCGTGAGAATCAGAGTTGACGATGAATTGATTGACCAGTGGCGATGTTGCGATTGCAGCGGGAAAATTCATGGATGCATGCTTTACTACCGACAACACAGTTGAAGGCGGAATTTCAGTGGCAGCTGATGGCAATCGGATTCTGAGTCTGTTTATTATCCCATCAACCAGCGATCTGATTAAGCAGGCTCAATGAAGAAGGATAATTTGCGGCGAGATCGACGGATGGCATTGCATCATGTGCAAGATGGTAATTTTTTCTACTATCCACTTGTGGACTTGGGCCATCAGAGCTATGGGGTAATTGATGGTGGCTCTGTATCATTATTTGAGGCCACTTGTGGTGGTGATTTTGTAATGAGAGATTTTTTTGGGCTGGGGTCATGTCTATTAGGCCAGTCATGGAGATCAGGGAGAGTTGAATACATTGTACGGAAGCCCATGAGATGTTTACACTGGAGCACTGAGACTGATTTGGGAAGTAAAATGGAATCATTTTATGGATAGTTTACCGCGTCGCCTTGTCTTTGTGAAATGGTGCATTTGTGGTGTAATGCGCTCAGGTTAAATTGACATCGACCATTGCTGAAGGTGGTTGGGACCATTCAGAGCTTCCGCATTTCGACTCTCCTAGGTGGACTGCAGGCGACTTGCCGCTCAAAATTTTGGTAATAGCCAACTGATGTGACGGCGATGTAGGCAATGGTCAAGACGCCAGCCATCGCCGGAATGACATGAAAGACGTGCTACCTGCCACGCATCCATCAAATCTCTATTCAACGGAGATGCCAACTTGTCTATTCAACCAACTTCCAAATTCGCATTGGCGCAAATAGGTATTCATTTGTCCCATTTTTTCACAACAGATTTGTAAGTTCCAATTTAGTCTAGTGATGCCAACTCCTATAACCGTTGCAGTAAATGTATCTGAAACTTGGTGTTTTCCAGACTGGCAGGAAACCTTAGACCCGTGGGTAATTTAAACAAGTTGTTGCTCTTTTCGACCATTTTTTCCCAAGCCACCTCTTTGACCTCTTCATTTCTTCCAACCTTTGGCGTTTCCCTAGGCAAGAGAGCCTGGTACATTAGCCAGTGCATAGGATATCTCTTCTCCTCCATTTCCTGGTCATTGCGAACCTTGCTCTCCACATAGGCATCTACGCTATCGACGACAAGCAAAAGACTTCCTTTAGGCGCCACCGCTGTTAGCTTCAGAAGAAAGGCCGACGTTTTGGACATTGAGGTCTGGTAAAGATCGCTCAAGGTAAAGAATAGAGTTAGCAATGTTGGATCGGGCCCGACTGTTGAGCGCAAGTCTTCAACCCCGCACTCGAGGATATCGAGTTGAGTGAACTTCCAGTTCAAAGCCTGAGGGGATAAGTGAGAAGTGTTTAGAGCCCGTGCCTTGGCGGTGGCATATTGAGAAAGTGGAGGGGGCGTGGTAAGAGAGTGATGCAGTTTTGAGACAACGTTGGACCAGTTTGTAGCGTCCACAAGGCAAATATTAAGCAGAGAATTGTCAGAAGTAGACTGGGGCTCTGAGATGGCCAATGAGTCAAGGGTTTCGGCCACATCCTCCGTTTCGTTTGGCAGTGGCTGGCCTGCTGCACTTGAATGAAGGTGCTTCAGCACTGCCACCAAGGCCATGAACCCTGCCGCACCTCGGCCAAAGCTTGTGGCATTTGCTGGAGTCTGTTTGTTGTCGTCATTGAACCGTTTGACCCATTCATCATCCTTGCATTCTCTGCAGATCCAAGCCAGGATGTTTGAACATGCCAATGCCTTGCTCGGGCTCCAGCGGATTGTGTACCTCTCCAAGCACTGCTCCGTCTCAAATGCGCGCCCAAAGTCCCTGTGATCAATGGCGTCCTTGATCTCCCGCAACGCCGGTTTTATCGCATCAAAGTCGTTGGATTCTGGTAGCGCGTCTCGAAAGACATCAAGGGCAAGCTGATGAACATGTTTCGGAATGACATCTTCCTCGACCATAGAGGCAGCTTCTTGAGCAGCCGAAGGAGGTGGTTGCCGAGCGACCTTCTTAATGTAACCAGGCCCTTTCCATCCTGGCCGACGAGTGGGTGGTGCCACCGGAGTTTTGGATGCGCCGCTAACTGAAAGCGGTCCATGCTTCCTTTGCGACTGCGCCTTGCGCTCAAATTTCTTCATGATGGGATTTATTTGTAACGAAAACTTCTTGTTGCCAGCACCCTGGACCCAGATTTTTCATTAGATGATCGCACAGAAATTCCCAATCTTCGTTGATACCCAAAAAGGTAAGTGAAGAATCAGCCTAGAGTTCGGCAATAACTATTTTCCGAGGTCCACTTTAAACTAGATAGATAACTAGGTAGCACTGAAAAGTCGCCAACTGCGGAACAAAGTAATTCACGTTCCCTTGAAACTCCCCGATTCAAGTTTTTTTTTGGACAATTACACACCCCAATGTATTATTTAAATTTACTCTGAGCTCCTAAGATCAATAACAGCCTTCCACTATTGTCAGTAGCAGCTGTTGCTGGTAATGGCCTAGGGTTAAGCCATACCGCATTCGAACAATCAGGAAGGCGGTGAGCCTAAAACGGCGAGGCAGAATACGGAACATGTTTTAGCCGTGTACCACCACATAACATACGGCCTACAATACAAAATTGGACATCTTGGCTCGCAATGATTGGAGATGGCGGAGAGAGAAGTTCGAGAAGGATAGGCCGATCAAAATGCCATAGGGAGAAATAAAGCCCAAGGATATATACAAATACCTTAGAGTGATTATAGATTCAATATTATGCTGGGCACCCTACGTTAATAAGATATAGCATAGGGCAATACACACTATCACAGCCCTAAGTTACCTTAGGAGCTTAACTTAGGAAGTAGGACTAAGGGAGATACAAAAGATCTATAAGGGAGTAGTAATTCCCTAGATTATATATATATACTTAGCCTAGTCTAACTTAAACTTTTAAACCAAAAGCTTTTATTTAATCTATACAAAGGATATTCTATAATAACTTTAGGTATAAGCTCTAAAGATTATTATAAGGGTATACTAAGTAATATTAAAATTAGTACTTAAAATTAAAGTATATATTATACTAATTAAGTAATAAATATAGAAATATAATATAAAAACTTTTGTAAGAATTAGCTATAGTAAGATTAAGTAGAAAAAAAAAAGACTTAGCTTGTAATAATATATATAGGAAAAGATCTAGATAGGATTAGGTAGCCTAGATATTATAAGCCTTAAACTACTGCTCCCTTTTATAGTATTACCTTAGTAGTAAGGCCTAAAAATAACTATTAAATATAATAAAGAATTAGTATATAAAAATTATAATAAAAGTCTAAGAATACTAAATATTATATAAATTTATATAAATAGTAATAATATAAATAGGAAAATAAATATAGCTATAGTTTATATTATAAATAGAGCTATAGTATAGTAATATATAGGAAATAAAAATATATTAATTATCTATATAATAGAGCTCTAAGATATTATCCTAGCCCTATAAATAGTATAATTAATATAAAATAAAAATAGTAAAAAAGAAAAACTTATTATCTATATAAATAATTAAATAGCTATCTATGCCTTTATAATACCTAAGTATAGATTAGGTATATATATCCTCTTATATATAATTAAAGTAATTAATAAGATCTAAGAATATAATTATAATATAAAAATCAAATAAATATTAGCCTACTAAGGAATATATAGTAATAAGAAAGTAAATATAATAGCAAAGGAAGTAATAAGATAGAGAAAAAAAGGAATTAGCCCTTAGGCTAAAACCTTCCTAGACTTATATACCCTATAAATAATAATTAAAATATAGGCATAGAAAAAAGCAAGGTTCTAATAAAAAGCTAACTAGGAACTTAATATAAAAGGAAAAGTATTATATTAGTATATATAAAGACTAATACTAAAGGTTCTTACTTTATATAAGGATCTTACTAAACCTTAATTAGTACTTTTAGTATAATTATATACTAAGAAGATTAGCCTATAGGACTTTCTATACTTAAGAAAAGTCCCTAAGATTAAAAGCCCTTACTATATATATAATAAGATATATTAAACTATTAGATATATACTCTTATACTATAAATCTTACTAGGATTTAAGGTAGAAAGTACTTAGAATATATAGAAATATATAGAAATTTCTTAATATATATAATAAAATTAAATTAATCCTTAAATTTATTAAACTTATATAGACCCTAGGGCCTAGAAGGATTAAGATAAATAAATAGTTAGGTAGGTAGGTAAAGGTATATATTATAGCTAAACTAGTGCTTAGTTAATAACTATCTAAAGAAATAAGTTATTAATAAATAAATCTTTATTAGGGAAGAATATTATATAAAAAATATAAATAATAGAATATCTTTATAATAGGCAGAGATATTAAGTATACCTATTATAAATAGAATAAAAAGAAAAACTATTATTAATAAGAATAATTAAATTAATATAAATAAAGGTTATAGTGCAAAGGGAGGGATTTTTCTATGATAAATAGCCCTTTTTTCAATAAAAGGAGTAAAGTGGGGTTAATCCGGGAATTACCCGAGGTCCTCTGGCTATCAGTGGAGCCCTGCCTAACCGGGCATAGCCGCGATGATCACATGGCCAAAACCGATGTAGGATCCAAATCAATCAATCAATCAATCAATCAATCATGATTGGAGATGGCCAATCTACAAATGAAGTTAAATCAACTAGATTCTCACCGGGCTTTTGTCATTTCACCGCTGTTTTGCCTTGCAATGATGGTCTGCACAAGATCACAGATTACCCTATACCATCATCTTGAAGTTGAAGAGGCAACCTTTCTGGCATGCGTTGAGGAGGGTTTCGGCATCGATTCCGAAGGCTCTTAGAAAGAACAGCAATTGCAGCGCTGTTTGCGAAAGGAAAGACACTACCCCACTTCACATCCCATACAAGCGGGAGAATGGCTGCCCATTCAGTGATGATGTTGAGTAGTGATGGACCAGGAAGCATGGGGGCAACACCTATGGACCCGAGCCTGGCCTATGATCCATTATCTAATATTGACATTATTGCTCTCGTCCGTTGTGACAAGGGTCCTGGTTGCCTTTATTAGGTCGAAGGTGTGATTATAGGGCGTAAATAATCTCTTATGGCCAAGTTGATGCCTGACACCTATCCGACCGAGTGTTGCAATTGCGTAGACGGGTATCACTGAATATGGTCGTAGCCACTACGGCCCCCTTGCCGTATTTTGAAAGAAAACCATGTATCCAAATTTTCGAGGGAAATCGTATCACAGAATTTGATTGTCTATTTACGCTTGCTCCGATTCTAGGTCTTTAACCCGGTGGAGATGCTCACTTTTCCAAGGGAAACAAAAAGATAGAAAGACAGTGATGACTAGGTTTTCATCAGCGACACCAAATAGAAATACCCAACATTCGGTAAAATTTTTAATTACTTTTACTGTACAAGACTTTCTACCTTTGCTGTTATAATGCCGCTTGAGGTCAGAAAGTCTAGAAAGTCTTTGTTGGCAAATGTGACACTCATGCACCCGATTTTCTCCATGCGTGTTGCTATGAGATGCCAAATTACACCTCTTTTAAATACCTTAGCACAGTCTGTGCATGGAAACTCTTGTTCTCGTGACGGAAGGGAAGGGTTTGGCCCTGGGGCACTGAGCCGGACGACACCATATCGTAGAATTCGAAAAGGGACTAAGAAAATTCGAATTTTAACAGAGATGACACCATCTTATCTCATGGCGCGAGATTGCTGCCGAAGCTCAACAGAATCGACAACAAATGTATTTTCCACGGCCCGTTGCTAAAGGTCACCTGGTTAGATCAATTTCGAAACAAACTAAGGTAACTAGTGGCACTGATTTCATGACCCTGTGCAAAAATGGTGATTTTGATATGGAGGCCAAAATAACACTAACCAATTGACGTAGCAAAGAGGATGGTTATTGGAATGACCGCAGTTGTTAACATCTTTGGTTAGATGCACCCCCGATATCCAATGCCAAAATTGACCATATTTTTAGCCACCATCAGCAAACATCAAGGTCATCTTCAAGGTCAAGCATGTAACAGGAATGGAAAATTGATGGTCCGGATATATGTGCTAAAAGACTCGCTTCTTAGCTGGCTGCCCTCCCTCACCACCGAGGCTTTCTCAATTCATCGAGTCAAACACAGTGACTGAATTAGCCATTACCATTTTCGCTTCATGGCAAATTCCACAATTGGCTGCTCAAGGTAATCCTGTACGGGCTTAATGTCTGATGGGGATTCTATGTTACGGAGAACCCGAGAGATTATGTCAAACGGTATAGGCTTCCAAGGATTATTAAATCTAAATGATTCAATACCTCTGTTATCTTGATATAACAGCCAGGCCCTATTGTAAATGTGATTATTATATTTACTTGAAAATCCCCAATGAATGACGTAAATACACTTATCAATCAATTATCGGAAGAACGCCTCGTTTAACATAGCCTGTCTCGGTAACAAGGGGCATGTATCCAAACATCTTTTCAAAATCCCCAACACATAGATTTCGACGCTCGAAATGACCGGGCTTATGGCTGATGCCTACAGCAGGCACGTAGTTGACATGTGGTTCAAGGCCACTGACAAGCAGAGGCCCCTCGCCGGTTAGGTGCGCTTGGACAAAGTTGAAGGCAATGTCCTCGCAGTTGAAGTATTTGTCGACGTACTCGCGAATTTGAGTCATGAGTGAATTGGTCGAGGAGTAGTAGTCGAGAAGGGATATGTGCGAGAAGCATAGATTGGTGAGGATCATGGAGTAGTCGTTATCCGATTCAGCTGTTGAGGGCATGGAATACTGCCACTTTCCTTTGGGGTTGCGGGTGGCTTTGCGAGGCATTGCACCAACAAGACGGTTCTTTCCGAATTTTCGCCAGGTCTGGAACACAAACTCGAGGTCTTGGGGCTGGTAGTACACATCGTCATCGGACAACAGGATCGCCTGTGTCTTGTAGGCAGGGTCCGCCCACAACTTCTCATTCAGGCTGTCAATTCCGGACTGACGGAACCTCACAGGGGTTCCATGCTTGGACTTGTAGTCTGTCGGTGGTGTGGCTTCACCGTCGCCCCAGACAACAACGATTTCTTCAAGGGACGGTATCTTCTCGCTAGTCAGGACCGTGAGGGTGTCGTTCAACTCCTTTGGTCGCTTGTACGTCTGGAGGGCGATTCTGGAGAACGGAAAGAAGTCAGCCACAGATGCACCGAACCAGGTGCCAAGAGCGAGGGTTCGGATCCGATGGTAAAATATCATGAAACGGAAATTAACCGTACTTACGTGAACTTGTCCTCTGACAGGGCGCTGTACTTGTTCTTGGCGACTGTCCAGGCATCTGAGGAATATAATGGCAAGAACTTTTGTAATGTCTCCGGAAGCTTATTGCCCACGCTCGTAAACTGCACCGTGATGATGAGCACCAATACAAAGAGGAATAGTGGAACGGCGATGGGCCGTGGTGGGACGCGAATCATGACGACGTCGATAAATGAATCGTAGCTTTGGAGAAGACAACGACCGGTGCAAAGTATCGTATTTCGAAACACGGCAGCTTTCAAGTAGAAGTAGTGCCGTAGGTTAAGTGGGAAATGTCCAGGTTATAATTATGAAACTACTGTCAATCAACCATCCCTGGCACAAACTTGCCGAATCAGCCGTAAGGCCCTTCGGTTTCTGGCCGGGCGGGTTTCAATACTCGCGCTGTGACCCCTTGACAGGGCGGGCTGACTACTATGCAATAGGTTTAATGATTGTCTCAAGTCGCTGCTCTCTGATTTGTCCCCGAGCTTCAGCCAGTTTAAAGAGCTCGTGTTTTACCACAGAAGACGCGTCTTATGAGGGCGGCAGAATTCCAATGCCATCCTCCCTTTATCATCAATCAACCGACACCAAAATGCCGACGTTCAAAAGAGAGCAGAATGCTGTAGCCAGTGGAACACCCCGTTTTCTTGGCTTGGTATAATGTTGAACGAAACCCGAAAGCACCTTTGGCCACGCAGATATTCGCTATTTTCTAAGTTATCTCAGACTTGTTACCTTGTTAACTTTGATTCCAGATTTGTATCGCATCAATTGGTACATACGGTATTCCCGCTGGAGGATCCACTCCAGCCAAGGAGCCCTGGTGACCCACAAGACAATACATTAGGCCGAAGAAAAAAGAAGAGATGGATGTCAAAAATTACATGCAACAGCGAGGATTCCCCGGTCGTCACCGACCCGAGTACTAATTCACCGCTTCTCAGCTTGACTATGGGAGAGCGGACGGGATCCCGTATTTTCTGAGAGCTATGGTCGCATGTGATCATTAGTGCTTAGGATTGGATCTATCAAGGATGAGAGGCATTATGATCACACTCAACCCACAATTCAACTGGCCTGTGATGACAAGAATAAACCGGACTGGTTCTGATTTGACCATTTCTGAGACAGACTAGATAGCGAAACCGATGCGAGGTGGCAGAGTCACGTTGTCGTCAAATTACACGTGTAATTTTCCGAAGAAGATGCCTACCACCCTGTAGCGGCAGAGCATTTGTGAATGATGTCGGTTACCTCTTATGCGGACCTTTACAGGAAGATTGATACAAAAGGCAAGTGCAAAATCTGGAGAACTGTAATATACTACTTTGTTGATATTATTTTATCTGATGTTCCAACAGCGTAAATTGCTCAGTAGTCAATCAGGGGACTGATTAAGGGATAGACTAGAGTAAGACGGCAGCGAGAAGGGCTTCTGGTAGTCTCGACCTAGCGTCTCAGCATACATATTGACTTGTGGGTAAGGGAACGCTTTTAGGCCGTCCTGCTGGCATGCCGCGCCTCGCTACTACAGTCTGGCATTCTTCGTACGTCATCTGAGCAAAGAGGTCTAACTATGCCAATGGGCTGAATGCCAAACATCTATTCAGGGTAGAGAACCCCACGCCATGGTCAGAAAGCACCATGTAATAACTGTCATGGTCACAGGTCAAGGGACATTGGGAGAGATACCTCAATGGCCCGGGTCAGTCATTTGTGTAAACGGGCCTGGGACTTAGGGCTCTTCTGGCAGGGCTCGCAGGACCACAACTCGGGTCGGATATTTGGCTATGTAGCCCCCCCTGGTAACAGGGACAGCCTGTTGAATAGCTAGTCTCAATGAGGTCAGGTAGAATGCCATGACATCTTATATTAATGCACATGTAGTACACACACCGGGACTAATAATATCATTCTTTGTCCCTCACCTATAGCACCTTTGTATAAATCAGGACCAGCCAGGTGGGTGGGCGTATAATTCGCCTGAACGCCTGCAAGATACCTAATCCCTGAGTGGAAACAATCACCGGTATCTTGTAGTAGGGTGACGCGTTACTCGTGTCTTGTTCCCACTCTCGAAGTGCGACCCCGTGCCGCCGCGCCCATTACCTTGCCGCGCCCCGATCCCAAAGGCGGATGATTTCCTCTGCGTGTATTTGCAGGTAGCCCAGACGATCTCCCGGTGGCGGTGGCAACCCCTTTCCCACGACCGAGGCCGTCAGCACGCGGCTGAGCCGTTGCTGCCACCTTATATTCCGTCTGCTGCTTGCCCCGGGCTCTCGGATTTAAACCACGACCACCGCCGGCGGGTGGAGGCCTGGTCTTTGGTTGAGCCTCATACGGATATTCTTCATCTTCCTGAAGTCGCTCATCCCAGTACTCATCCTCATCCTCTTCGTCCACTTGCTCATCTTCCAGAGCACCAAAACCAGCGTCATCACCCACATCTTCGGGTTCCTCTTCTTGTTCGTCCTCATTGCCCTCTTCCACGTCCTCATCCTCCTCATCCTCACTCTCACCCATAATCGACTCCCCATCCTGCCCTTCGCCGTATAAATACTCCTCACCATATCCATACTCTCCTCCATCCTCCTCCATATATGCATCATCCAACCCCAGACTTGGCCGCTGTATCTCCCTCCTACCCAAGCCCTGCTTCTGCACCGGTTTCCGCTGTCTCCCTCCACCACTACCGCCGGCGCTCCGCCTCCGCCTCGAAGCCAATAGCCCCGACCCAGCAGACGGCTCCCCCAATCCGTGGCGATCATGTCTCAACCTAAAACTCTTCGCCTGCTGCGCATCACTCATCCCATGCACCTCCCTCAAATACTTCATAAAAGCCAGATACGCTTTTGCCACGTCACGGAAGTGCTTAGCCGTCATTTTGACCTTGACCATCTTGCTCGAGGCAGTAATGGTATCCGTGACCCTGCGCCCGTTTGCGACGCCCGGGTTGACCGCCTTTTGCGCCTCGAACTCGGCGAGGGCAAGCGCCGTCTGGCAAGCGTTGCGGATCTGCCGACCGTTCCACCGCGCCTCCTCGTTGCGGTTGTAGTAGTTTAGGATGAACGTGTTGATGGAGCGCTCGTTGAGCTCCAGCTCTGCAAGGCCACGCTCCTTCTTCCTGTCGAAGCGCTCCTTGATGCGGTCCAGGTTGACTTTGAAGACGGCCAGGGTTGAGAGTGCGTCGAGAGGGGGGTAATAGAGGGAAATGTGGATGCGCGAGGTGAAGGCTTCATCGAATGTGCCGACGCGGTTGGTGGTGAGGAAGAGGATGCCAGTGTAGTATTCTAGGGTGCGGAGGAAGACTGGGGTTCGTTAGAAGGGGGGCTTGGGGAGAAGGGGGGTTTGGGGAGAAAAAGTACCTGCGACAAGACTGTTGCGGTCAAAGTTTTCGGTTTGGCGGGCTTCCAGGAAGACGTCGGCTTCGTCAATCAGAAGGATACAGCCCCATCGGCTTGCTAGGGCAAAGTTCTTTTCTAGGCGGCGTTCGACCACGTCTGCAGTCGATCCAAGGTCTCCTGAGTGGTGTGAGTGTCATGCTCGGATATTAATAGTGGTGGTGTTCACACACCGCATGTTATTTGGAATAGAGGCTTTTGGAAATAGTTGGCGACGCATTCTGTTTTGTCAGTTTGTTCCCAGCTCAAGATGCAGGCATGGATAGAGCGCTGGTGAGGAAGGAGAGTAGCACTAACCGGCGGTGGTTGTCTTTCCCACCCCTGGAGCCCCATGGAGAAGAATTATCAAGCCTTTGCCTACGTTTGTGTGAGTTTATTCTTAGTCTCAAAACACTGTAGCAAGGCACGGTACCTTTGCCGCGAACAATATCCATCTCTTCTGTTTCGTCAGATGCTGACGCCTTGTCTAGGTAATGTTGCGTAACCAGACTCTCCACCATGGTCCTATGGCCAGGCGGCAAGACCAGAAGGTCAAACGTATTCTCCCCCCTTGCCGGCCCGAGATACGTCAGGTCGAGCTGAGCTAAAGGCTTCCGTCAGCACACAAAGGTTATGGACACGAGTGGCAAACCCACCCCATTTCCTGCTCCGCATAATGAACCCAAACACGCGGTACGTAATAATCAGCCTCTCGCTGTCAGTAACAATGTCCTTGTCCTCAATAGACTCTTTCAGGGGCCGCGACGAGATAACCAGGGACCCGGTTTCTTGTTCACGAAACTGGTCACGAATAAAGTCGTGGCTGCGGCGACGCTCGACGTACGTATCATCGTAGACAATCTCTTTGGCGCAGCACTCCGGGATGCAACGCAGGCTCTTTGTGGGACGGCGGATGTGAGAGCGCTCCGAGTCAATGTCTGAATCCGTGCTGACGTCGTCATCCTCGACCGTGTCGTCTTCCTGAACGTCGATGTCCTTGAAGACCGGTTTCCAGTTCAGCTTCTTGGAATCCAAGTCCCGAAGAAGCAAAAGATGATTCCTGTCTCTCTTCATCTCGTCCTTGAATGATTGGGCCAACACCTCGAGAATGAGTTGTTCTGTTGTCAGGGTGTTCCGCTTCGTGTTCCTGTTATTTCCGTCGTGCACGGCAAAGGCCTCTTCAAAGTCAAGCACCACTTGACTGTCGACTTCCTCCCTGGTGTCCAAGGTGACTCCAGAGTAGTGCATAGGGATGCCGTGACGCCCACTACCGCACGCCTCGATAAAGGTCGAGCCGCGCTTGATCAGCGTCTCTCGCAGCTTGTTGGCATTTTTCGCGAGACGAAGCGGGATGATGTCGAGCGATCGGACATTCTTTTCTCCTTCGAAGCGATGGAATGAAAAGGTCTGAACAACGGGGCCGAGTTGCTCCCCGTCAAAGTCGATGTAGACGCAGTGGATCTTTATGGGAAAGTCTTCCAGCCTGGCCTTCGCGCCGTACATCCAAATGTCCCGTGGTGACGGTAGCTTCATGTTATGTTTGGAATACTTGGCGTTGGTGACTCGGTACGCCTGTTTCCCGTCTTTGCTAAGCACAAAGTCGCCTGGTTTGAAGAGGAGCCAGATATCGGCAAAGGCCACCCTTTGGCAGTCGTTGCTCGCGAGGTAGTCGATCCTGCCTTCCAGCTCGTTCTCAATAAACTCTATGAGGCAGGTGATGTCATCCAATGTTTTTTGTGTGACAAGGATTGGGTCCAAGCCGGTTTGTGTTTCATCTTCTGAGGGCTGGTTCCCAGGTTCGGGGACCTCGCCGCTTTTTGAATGGGAACTTTCTCCATCTTGACTAGCGTTATCGTCCCTGTCCTTGTGTTCTAGCTCCATTTCGTTCCCTAATACTGCCCCCCGCTCTGGCGTCTTGGCTCTGACTGGCTCCATGACATTGGCTTGTAGTCTCGCCCTCCAGTTCCGTATTTCATCCTTGTAGTAGACCAAAGCCCGGTAGGGTTGCATCATTAGAACGGGACCGGTTACATCCTCATCCGGCTCATCCTCGTTGCCCATTTCGGATATCTTGTCAAGAAGCTTGATAATCGCTGGAGAGTTTATGCGAATGCGCTCCGGCAGCGGTGCCTGGCCCCGAGTAACGGGCTTCCCTGGCATCTTGCTGCGCTGGGCGTGGTTGGGCGGCATCTCCATAGGCATAGTCGGTTTATTTGCGACAGGGATAGCGCCGCCCTCTTTAGCCTGAGCAGCCTGCCTGGCCCGCTTGGGAGTGATAGGTTGTAGCATTCCAGAGAACAAAGGCGTGACTGTAGGCTCGGGCTCGCCGACGAGGACGTCAATGGCTAATGGGCTCTCATTCTTGTGAAGTCGCTGAAAAGTCTCCCAGGGCACATAATTAAGCTGTGATGTGTTGAGAGGCATGGCATTTGATGCCTCTTCAGTCGGCTGTTCTAGATCGGACGTGTCGTCATCAGTATCATAAGAAGCGTAACCAGGATGGCGAAAATGATATCCATCCCGTTGGGCTTCCATGCAGGCATTGAATTCGAATTCCGTCTTAAGTGCCCCAGAGGCCATCATCTCTTCGTGGGCTTTCGGATGAAGGTTTCGTTGGACCGGCAAATCCCCCAGCGACTCGTTCTCGCGATGGTTTGAGACTCCCACCCATTGCTCTAAGTTCGAGTCTCCGTCCAGCTCTGGGTCCTCCAGCCCCGGGCCTTTACTTGTGCGACCTGTCTCTTCAAACTCTCGCATTCTGTCGTCGAGTCCATCGATTTGGGGTATCAAATCGACAGTGTATGTGACATTTTCCAGTTTCACTAGCTGTATCCGCTCTTGTTCCGTGATCTTGGCGGGAGGGGGTCTGTTATCCTTCTCTTTCACGGGCTCGATGGATAATTTAGACGACTGCGAAGAGGTTGAGTTAAGAGCAAGCACCGTCCCTAACTTTGTTGATGATTCTGAGTTGTCTCTTCGGTCTGGGAGGTCATGGTCCGGCGATTGCTCATGCGGCGTGGTGGTCACGGAGTCCTTTCTTACCGAAGATGGAGGGCTTGGGAGCTGAGGTGGGGAATCGTTATCGTGATTAAACATGGTTGAGGTGAGCGTGGGACAGTGTTGACTTTGATAATATTCAATCTAGCACCAAGCGGTGATGGTTTAAATACATAGGTTCGACAAGAGGGATGAAAGGTCGCGGTCCCAATAACAACAAAGACCAAACATAAGTAGTCTAGGAACAACAAGTGTGATAACCGGGAAGAAAAACTTTGGGGAATTGAAAAAGGCGCGGGCGCCTCCTGAAGCTGAACAGTACATGTCCGAATTCAATAAAGCTGCGCCACTGCGTCAATCCTGAATGCTGAATCTGACAAGGTTTCATTGTTTGGTCGAACTGCAGCCACAGACGCCGAGTGCGTTGTCACAACGCCAAGTCAGCCCAATGTTTTACTTACAGGTCACAAGGGTCAGATAGGTCAATCGCCATGTGTGGCCGATAGGTACCTTTATACATAATTCCACGGGAGTAGTACTATGCAGCGCTAACCTATCTGACCCTTGCAGCCTGTACACGTCAACAATAGGGAGGCGTTTAGTCGACAAATCCCGCATCACACTCACCCTTTGCTTTGGCGAATAACGTCGCTCGACTTATATTAGCCAAGAGCTGCGGCACTAGTGCGCTGCTGACCCGAAGTAGGATTGCTGCGATCCTAGATGGGCTGAGAGCGCTGCTCCTCATTGCGAGTTGCTGAATGGTTCGCCAAACGGCCTTTATCGTGTTACAGGTGAGCTGCCTGTGACAATAACATGCTAACGGTATGCGGCGAGTTCCATTGGAAAGAGCAATTAAAAATGCCAGAACTAAGTCTGGGTACTGCGTTGTGTCCATAGTCTACATGATACTCAACAGTATAATCGGATTTCGTTTGCACTAGATACTCCTAGCAATAGATTGCGTTGGTAGATGATTACTGTGTGGAGCTGTAGAATGTCCGCGGTGTATATATTATGGTTACTTAAAACCTAATCACAACCGTTTAAACAAGGGAGTGCTAGTCGACAAGAAATCAAAGGTTATGTCACAAATCGAGCCTCAAAGCATTATTCTGACGTGGTTATCAAGCAGTGATCTAACTTGTCCTAGCTAGCCCAACCTGCAGATGGCGTTGCGGCTGAGTGTATATTACGGCAAAAGGACCCAATCGGGACCCTAATGGTTCATGCCGCTCTGGCCTCGCCTTGTTTGGGCTTGGACAGGTCCTACAGTCTTAGAGACTCGTCACAGCCTCTAGGCCTCTTCCCAAAAGCTCCGGTCTAGTCTCACCAATTTGCCATCCTCTGGACACCAAAGCCTCATGGCGGACAAGTCGTTCGCCCCCCCGGAGTCCAGCAAAATACAACCGTGCTTAGACTTCAACGAGACTCGCCTGCCCCAGTACCACGAAGCTTTTTCCAACCCACAAGTGAGATTCAACACCGCTCTCGGGCTCTACACGCCAGCCCCGAAAGGTGGCAACATGAGTCAAGCAGTAGCAGATAATCAGCAGCAGCTTCAACTGCTGCCCGACCGATCAACAAACACCTCGTCCAACCCGCCACGAAGACCGTTCTGGGACGAAATGTTCCTCCGGGCCATGGCCCAGCTCAAAGCTATTCGCGACGAACCCCCCGGGCTCACCGGCACGCCCAATAGCATTCGCACAGCGGCGGGATGGCCCGAGATTGTCAACACGGTTGAGGCTGCTAGGGCAACATACTACAACTACTCGGGCTTCCTCGGATTCTGGAAGAAGACTGTCCATAAAATTGCTGACCACGCGAACGACGGGAAGACACTCTTTTCGCTTCTGCCCAACTCGGAGTATACGTTGGTAATCCATTGCGTGTTTGACGTCATTTTTGATGTAAAGATTTCCTTTTATTTCCACATGACTGTCTCCTTGTTTGAGTGTCTGACATTACGCAGGCAGCCAAAAGGACAGCCGAGATTCGAGATGAAGTTGAGGGAACTCTGCGCCAGATGAGAGAGAAGTTATCCGATGTGGAACGCGTTGTTGCCCTTTGCGCCGAGGATGACGACCATATCGTTCCTGCGGCCATGAAGGTGCTCGTGTCGGTCCTACAGGCGTTGGAAGACATTGTTCTCTACTACTTGTCAAAGAGAGGTATGCCTCCTTACCAAACAAAACATGTCTTCAATCCAGAGAGTCTTACTAACTGCAGATGTGGGAAGACTTGAAAATGACGGCTACTGTATTGTGGAAGAAAGATGAATACAAGACCGATCTGTCGGAATGCCTAGACGGTATTAACTCAAGCAGCAAGCGGCTAATCCATGAGGCCAACTTAGCTCACATCAGCGTAACCCGTTCAGTAAATATAAAGGCGTCAGAAGGTGAGTAGAAGAAAGCGTAGTTTACCAATAATGTGTCTGACAGGTGTTTCCAGGACTAGAGAAACTGAAGAAACTACAATTGGGCCAGCTCGAGGTGTTGGGAGAGCAGAAGAGATTGGCAGACAAGCAGTCAGAAATAGCCATGTCTGGCCGCAAGATTGCCAGCAGGCAGAAGAAACTGGTTACGAATTTGAGCCGGGAGGCAGCATCCAACGAACGAAACGCGATTGCTAACGAGAGAAACGCCACTGCAAACATGGCGAACGCTATGATCTCTGCCACAGCCTTGAACGGCTTTCTTAAACTATCCGAGGAATATTTTGTTGCCAAGAGTGGTGAGTGCAAATTCCCATACCAATTCAGATGCAAACTTGCTGAATATTAGCATGCTGCAGATCTAGAGAGAGCTCAGTTCCTAAACGCCAAACTCAAGGTAAAAAACGAGCGCCTTACCTCCGCGCTGCGAGAAGAGCGATCACGCAGCCGCGGGCGGTACCCTACGTTATCACCCGATCCCATATCGCTGGATCAGCTCCTGGAAGTACTAAACATGCCCGACAGTGGTGAAGAAACCGACTTGGCCCACATATCCGACTCAGCCGTCGTTGTGAATCGGCGCGACCAGGGCCGGGCCGAGCAGCTCATCAGCAACCCCCGGTTTCAGCGGTGGGTGGTTCAGACACAATCGGCTGAACTTCTCGTACACGGCCACATGAAGCCGAGCCGGACCAGTGTCTCGGCCCTCTCGCTCTTTAGCGCCGCCATCGTGCAGAGCCTGCGACGAGACCAACGGTTCTGCACCTTGGCCTTCTTCTGCGGCGAGCACAGTGACGCCCGAGATTCGCTTGCGGGTGGGATCGGCATCATCAAGAGCCTCATCGTGCAGCTTTTTAACCAGTATCACTTTGACCGCGCGGACCTTGGGCTCGCGACCCGGGAGGTGGACCTGGATGCCTTGGAGGATGATGCTGAGCAATTGTGCCGGCTTTTCGTCGCGTTGGTGCGCCGAGTGCAGAGCGATGTCACGCTCATTTGTGTAATCGACGGCGTCAATGTGTATGACGATCCGGAGTTTATGCAGGGTCTGGAGGTGGAGAGGGTGTTGTACGAGGTGCTGTCGTTGACGCGGGACACTAGTGTCCAAACACATGCCAAGATTCTGCTAACAAGTCCGACGAATACAGCAACGATTTGGGAGGGCTTTGACGAGAAGGATGTAGTCTCGATGGCTGGACAGTCTAAGGGGGATAAGCGCTTTGATGATGACAGGCTTGCGCAGCAGTTGGAAGGCGTTTATGGCGATTGAGGTAGATCTCTTTCGCCGAAACCTGCTTACTGCTCTACTCAGCCATTCTTGCAGAGCAGAGGCTAGGATGTAAGGTTATGTACGCTATCTTTATCGTTGATAAATCCAGATACTATGAGTTATAGGTAAAAGTGCTTATTCGATTGCGAGTACGCGCCTGTAGTCGAGGAGGTTGGCTTCAGAAGATAACTGGTCACGGATTCCTCACTGGCTTGCTTCTGCTCAGCTTCTGCCAATGTTCCCCACACGCTTTTTGATTGAGCGCTAGCTACGGCGTCATGGATTCTTTCAATAATCGTGGTTCGAGTCCATGGTCCGATAAAAGGTGTCAGTCCTTCTTTACCACGAGGTGCATTGCATGAAAAACATGTGATTATCCTGATGGCTGAAGTATTTTTTTTTTTTTTTTTTTTTTTTTAAAAAAAAACCCTTATTTAATTGCTCAACTTAACCTATATATATATAAATAGGATTCTTTTTTATTTAGCATTTAGTTAGATTTTACAAGGAGCAATAAGAGCTTTATATCACAATTTTTTTAGTTATAATTATCGCCTATAAAAACCCCAGTGGGGAAAAATGACTAGTTATAATAACCCTTTTTTACCCATTTCCCTGGGCCGGGGGCTAGTGCAAGGAATCGAACCCCAGTCTCTATAAAAAACACAGCGCGCTAACCACTGCACTACACCACCATATAGCTTATATTATAGTAATTTTTTCTATTAGCAAAGTAAATATTACTTAATAATAGCTTCTATCTTTCTTTTTATATAACTAAAGGAAAATATCTATCTAACTTATTTAAGGGTTTTATTTATATCTTTATATCTATTTAAAGAATATTTATAAATTTCTTTAATTAGATTATCCTATAGTTTATTTAAAACCTATAGATATATTATTTATTTATTTTTTAGGAGTGCCTTATTATACTTCTTAATTTTATATAAGAGTAGATTGCCTTATTCTACTGAGATAATAAGCTTACTAGCTTAGTTTATAGGCCTATAAGAATTATAGCTGCCTATAATTACTCTAAAGAGCCTATAGTTTTTAGAAGTCAGCCTTTATAGTTTCTAGTATCTAAGGGAGATATAATTCTCTTACTATTCTTCCCTTTGGATTATAATTATAATCTTCTTACTTTTAATTATTATATTACTAATAAAGGCCTATTTAAGGTTATCCTAAGGTATATATTATAATAACTTTTCTATAATTACCTTCTTTTTCTTATAATAATTAAAGTATTTACTAATAGTATTTACTTAAGTATTCTTAGTACCTTTAATATATATAATATAATAATTAAACTTAAATAAATATTTAATATATTATAATTATTATCTACTAAGCTTCTAAGTAATTATAAAATAAAATATATTCTTATAGTCTATAAATACTATAATCTTATAATAATTTCTAAGGAGATATTATTAGAACTCCTTAAAGGTATTAATAATTATTAAAAATTCCTTATTATAGATAAAGTAATTAAGTTTAGCTCCTTATAACTTATATAAGTAAAATATAATAAAGTATAATTTCCCTTAATTATCCTTTTATCTAATCTAGGCTTTAATAGTATAATTAGAGGTATTTATTTCCAATTTAATTAATTAGTTAAGATTAAATATTATAAGTATTAGCTTAGCTATAATAGCATTTTTTAACTAATTAAATACTTCTTATACTTTTAATCCTTAGATAAAAAATATCCCTTTCTTTATTAAAGTAATAAGGGGCCTTACTATTTACCTAAAGTTTTTAATAAACTTATAATAATAATTAGTAAATCTAAGGAATAATTATACCTTAGTAAGGTTCTTTAGTTCCTTTTAGTCCTTTATTATAGTAATCTTCTTAGGGTTTATTTAGATTTTATTATATAATATAATATATCCTAAGAATTCTACTTCTTTAGCATAGAATATACTCTTCTCTGGTTTAACTAGTAGATTAATATCTTAAAGGGCTTTTAAAATCTAGTAGATATATTACTTATAATCTTCTTTATTTTTTAAGAAGATAAGGATATTATCTAGGTAATAAATAATAAAGATATCTAAGTATTCTTACAATATATTATTAATTATCCTTTAAAAGGATACTAGTATATTAGTAAGTTTAAAGGGTATTACTAAGTACTTAAATAGCTTGAACTTTATTTAAAAGGCGGTTTTCTATTTATCTCCTTTCCTAATATATATTAGGTTATAGACTTCCTTTAGATTAAGTATAGTAAACCACTTTATTCTATATAGCCTATCCTTTATTTTATTAATAAGGGATAATAGTATATAGTCTTTAATAATAATATTATTAAGCTATTAGTAGTTTATAATAAGGCAAAGTTTTCTATTTTTCTTTGGAATAAATATTATTAGATAATTAGCTTTAGAGTTTAATATTTATATATATCCTTTTTATAGTATATCTTTAATATACTCCTTAAGAGTATTAAGTTCTATTTAATTAAGATTATAAATTAGAAAGAAATAGATATTTACTCTTTCCTTTAATATAATTTTATAATCTTATTAACTAAATTTAGGTATTCTAATCTTAAGTTTATTTACAAATAACTATTTATAAATATAATATTATAGTAATATTTTATCTAGTTAATTATTAGCAATATCTTCCTTTATCTTTTAAAGGTCCTAATTAAGCTATTAAAACTGTATATAAAGATAGGTAATAATTCTCTACTATTTTCTCCTTAGACCAGTCTTATACTTATACTATATTCCCTTTGGTAATAAGTTATTATTATATATAGCCTCTATATAGTTAGTACTAAAGATTAAAGATCTTAAATTATTATTATTTATATTATTAGCTATATTATACTCTAGGAGTACTTATACCTAGCTAATATATTAGTTAATATATAGATTATACTAATATAATTATAAGTACCCTAGGACTAGATTATATATCTTAGTATTAATAATATTAAAGGAGATACTATAGTTCTTTTTATTTATAAAAACCTTAAGATAATTAATTTTTTAGCTAATTACTCTATTCTTATAATTAAATATAGTGCTTTCTAGGTTTAATATTATATAAGGGTCTATCTTATTTTTTTATAATAATTAAAGTTAGTTTATAATTTTTAGGTAAATATAATTTATTTTAGCTTTACTATCTACTATAGTATTATACTATTGCCCTTTAATATATACTTCTATTTTAAGCTATCTAGGCTTCTTACTATTAGTAGTATATAGAGACTTAGTAGGTAGCTCTTTTAGTAGCTTCTTTTTATAAGGGGGGCTAAAAGATAGCCTATTAAAATTATAGCTTTACTATTATAGCCTATAGTTCTAAGGGGCTATTTTAGGTATTATTTTCTAATAATCCTACTACTTTTATTACTTTAATATAAAGGGTATATAGTATTTTTTGTAGTAATTAGTAATAGATCTTACTTCTTAATTATAGTAAGAGTTTTTCTGATTATAGGGGTTAACTTTCCCTTAGATATAGAAGTCCTTTTAGTAATCTTTTTAACTATTTAGATTATTATTTAGGATTCTTTCTTAGTATATATAAAGTTAATTTATCTTTTACCTTTTAAAATAGGTTTAAATTATTAGTTAGTATTAGGCTTAGAATACTTATAAAAGGTATATTCTTTCTTATTATAATTCTAATAAGTTATTTAAAAGAGGTCTCTTTCTTATTAGGTATTACTAAGTTCTATAGGTCCTAAAGCTATTCTATAGGAGGTTAAAGGGTTCTTTTTTTTGCCCTATATTAGTAGATTAGATAGCCCTTTTCCCTATCTTTTTTTACTATTACCTTTAGTATAAATAGGTATTATATTAGATAGCTAATATTATATACTTATTAAAGTAAGTAGGTAGGTTAAGTTTCTTATATATCTTATCCTATATATCCTCTTTTAGGCTATAATAGAACTTATTAATAAGAGCCTTATTATCCTAGTTAACTTTTACTATATAATACCTAAAATCGGATAGATAAGAACTATAAGAGCCTTCTTAAGTTAGATTTTAGAGTTTCTAGATAGCCTTTTGTTTCTTATTGATTTTTTTATATAAGCTAATAATTTTCTCTTTAAAGTAATTAAAGCTAGTAAATATCTTTTGTGTTTTTTTCTTTTGTTTCTCTAGGAAGTAATAAATAAAATTGCTTAAATATAGTTCTATATTATATAGTACTTTGCCTTCTATATATCTAATTATATATTAAACCTTAAGGTCTTTTTATATAAAATACTATAGGAAGTAATAATAATAGGATCTTAATAATATAATCTATTTATATAAGGTTATTACTAAACTATTCTACTTAAAGGGTTTTAAGGATTTAATTGTTTCTCCTAGGTCCTTTTAGTAGACTATTAGTACTAATATAGTGCTAAGCGTAATAGGTAGTATAATAGGTAGCTATATAGTAGGTATATTTATTAGGGATTCTAATCCTACTAAGCTTATAGGCTATAGATTAGTCCTTTAAATATTTATTATATTAAGGGCATTTTATAATACTATCTTTATATATATAAGGTATTTATTGCTAAGCTATAAATTATTAGTAAGCTAGTATATAGTATTATTAAGTTATTTATTTTTATATTATATAGCCTTAATTTACTTATTTTCTCTATTATTAGTTTTAGCTTCTTTTATACTCTTATTATTAATTAGAGCTTTAAAAGTAAAGGTACCCTTCCTCTTAGGTTAGGATAGTCCTAATATAATAGATTAAGATACTATTATAATAATATTATATAGGATTAATATAGGTAATCCACTAAATAAGAGCTTTTAATATATAATAGTCTAGTCTTAGCTCTAATAAAGGAAATAGTAAAGCTTTAATAGCTAGGTATTAAAGGGCTAAGAGTAGGTGCTTTATAGGCTAGTTAATAAAGAGATATTATTTATATTATTAGTTTATATTAATAGGATAGATTAGGTATATTAGGTTTATATAAAAGGTAAAAATATAATAAAGGTATATTATATTTAGTAATAGGTTAATTAGTTAAAATAAATAATTAAAGGTAATTAAGTTATATTAAAAGTTAAGTTATACCCTAATAATAGTAACTCCTAGAAGTCTTAAATATATATTAGTATAAGTAAGCCCTTAGAGTGTTTAAGGCCTTAATACTAAGATTATATACTTTAAGCTATGCTTTCTAATTGGTTATTATACTAAGTAATAAGCCCTATTAATAAAGATAAAAAGTAGGTCTTTATCCGGACTTTTATTAGTATAGTAGTTTAATTCTAGAGTAAGTTGGTTCTAAGTTGTAATAGTAATTATATCTTTACTATTTAGTTTATAGGTCTTAAAGAATTATTTAGTTCTATTTATTATAGTAGTAAAGTTTATAGTATACTATAGGTTCTTTAGTCCTTTATTAGAGTTATTATTATTATCTCTAAGCTATTTTATTTCTTAGATAATATTTTCTATTTGCTAATTAATATTATTATTATTCTTTTCTTTATATATTATTAAGAAGGTTTAATAGATATTATTTAATAGTTTTACTTTATAATCTTATATATTAAACTATTTTTATTTTAATTATTAGTACTTTTTTTTAGAATACTTAGTTAACTAATATCCTTGTTAATAGTATATAAAATATTACTATTATCTTTATTATTAATAGTTATTTTATTTGAATACTCTCTTCCTATAATATTATTTGTTCTAGGTAAATTTATAATTAATAAAGAATACTATATTACTTATTTTATTATTATTTGCTATCTTTAGTAGTATTTAGATATTACTAGCTAGTTCTTTAAATATGCTTATATGTTTATATTAAGCTATATTATACTTTGTAATACTATTAATAGATAATAGGAGGGTCTAGTAAAGTTCCTTCTTATTCTCTTTGCTACTATAGATCTTATAATAGATTTATTAGATATTCTAGATAAGTATCTTAAAGTTCTTAAGTAATAATTTATCTTAATACTTTTAGATAAGGTTTTTTAATATTATTATCTAGAGGTTGTTTTAGTAGGCCTAGATAATCTTTTCTATCTTAAAATAGTTTTAAATCTTTTTATATAGTATTTTATATAAGTATCTTTTCTAGGTAAGTAAGATAATATAATAATCTTATACCTTTCTATTATAACTTAGAACTAACTTACTCTGGAATTAAACTATTATACTAATAAAAGTCCAGATAAAGACTTACTTCTTATTTTTATTAGTAAGGCTTATTACTTAGTATAATAACTAATTAGAAGGTATAGCTTAAAGTATATAGTCTTAGTACTAGGGCTTTAGATATTCTAAGGGCTTACTTATACTAGTATATATTTAAGACTTCTAAGAGTTATTACTATTAGGATATAACTTAGCTTTTAATATAACTTAATTACCTTTAATTATTTACTTTAACTAATTAACTTATTACTAAATATAATATACCTTTATTATATTTTTACCTTTTATATAGACCTAATATACCTAATCTATCCTATTAATATAAACTAATAATATAAATAATATCTCTTTATTAATTAGCCTATAAAGCACTTACCCTTAGCCCTTTAATACCTAGCTATTAAAGCTTTACTATTTTCTTTATTAGAGCTAAGATTAGATTATTATATATTAAAAGCTCTTATTTAGTGGATTACCTATATTAACCCTATATAATATTATTATAATAATATTTTAATTTATTATATTAGGACTATCCTAATCTAAGGGAAAAAGTACTTTTACTTTTAAAGCTTTAGTTAATAATAAAAGTATAAAAAAGGCTAAAACTAATAATAGAGAAAATAAGCAAATTAAGGCTATATAGTATAAGAATAAATAACTTAATAATACTATATACTAGCTTACTAATAATTTATAGCTTAGTAATAAATACTTTATATATATAGAGATAGTATTATAAAATACCCTTAATATAATAAATATTTAAAGGATTAATCTATAGCTTATAAGCTTAGTAGGATTAGAATCCCCAATAAATATACCTACTATATAGCTACTTATTATACTACCTATTATACCTAGTATTATATTAGTACTAATAATCTACTAAAAGGACCTAGGAGAAATAATTAAATCCTTAGAATCCTTTAAGTGAAATAGTTTAGTAATAATCTTATATAAATAGATTATATTATTAAGATTCTATTATTACTACTTTCTATAGTATTTTATATAAGAAGATCTTAAGGTTTAATATATAATTAGATATATAGAAGGTAAGGTATTATATAATATAGAATTATATTTAAATAATTTTATTTATTACTCCCTAGAGAAATAGAAGGAAGAGATATAGAAGATATTTACTAGCTTTAATTACTTTAAAGAAAAAATTATTAGCTTATATAGAAAAATTAATAAGAAATAAGAGGCTATTTAGAAACTCCAAAATCTAATTTAAGGAGGCTTTTATAGTTCTTATTTATCTGATTTTAGGTATTATATAGCAAAAGTTAACTAGGATAATAAGGCCCTTATTAATAAGTTCTATTATAGCTTAAAAGAGGATATATAGAATAAGATATATAAGAAACTTAACTTACTTACTTGCTTTAATAAGTATATAGTATTAGCTATCTAATATAATACTTACTTATACTAAAGGCAATAGTAAAAAAAGATAGGGAAAAGAGCTACCCAATCTACTAATATAAAGCAAAAAAAGAACCCTCTAACCTTTTATAAAATAGCTTTAGGACCTATAGAACTTAGTAATATCTAATAAGAAAGGGACCTCTTTTGGATAACTTATTAGAATTATAATAAGAAAGAATATACCTTTTATAAGTATTCTAAGCTTAATATTAACTAATAATTTAAACCTATTTTAAAAGGCAAAAGATAAATTAACTTTATATATACTAAGAAAGAACCCTAAATAGTAATCTAGATAGTTAGAAGGATTACTAAAGGGACTCCTATACCTAAGGGGAAATTAATCCCTATAATTAGAAAAACTCTTATTATAATTAAGAAGTAAGATCTATTATTAATTACTATAAAAAATATTATATACCCCTTATATTAGAGTAATAGAAGTAGTAGGATTATAAGGGAATAATACCTAAAATAGCTCCTTAGAATTATAAATTATAATAGTAAAGCTATAGTTTTAATAGACTATTTTTTAGCCCCCTTTATAGAAAGGAGCTATTAAAAGAGCTATTTACTAAGTCTTTATATACTATTAATAGTAAGAAGCCTAGATAGCTTAAAATAGAAGTATATATTAAAGGATAATAATATAATATTATAATGGATAGTAGAGTTAAAATGAATTATATTTACCTAAGAATTATAAACTAATTTTAGTTACTATAGAAAGATAAGATAGACCCCTATATAGTATTAAACCTAGAAAGTATTATATTTAATTATAAGAATAAAGTAATTAGCTAAAAGATTAATTACCTTAAGGTTTTTATAAATAAGAAGAACTATAGTATTTCCTTTAATATTATTAATACTAGGATATATAACTTAGTCCTAGGGTACCTATAGTTATACTAGTATAATCCATATATTAACTAGCATATTAGCTAGATATAAGTACTCTTAGAGTATAATATAGCTAATAATATAGATAATAATAATTTAAGATCTCTAACCTTTAGCACTAACTATATAAAGGCTATATATAATAATAGCTTGCTACCAAAGGGAATATAGTATAAGTATAAGGCTAGTCTAAGAAGAAAATAGCAAAAAGTTATTATCTATCTCTATACATAGTTCTAATAGCTTAATTAGGACCTTTAAAAGATAAAGGAAAATACTACTAATAATCAACTAAATAAAATACTACTATAATACTATATCTATAAATAGTTATTTATAGATAAACTTAAGATTAAAATACCTAAATTTAGTTAATAAGATTATAAAATTATATTAAAGGAAGAAGTAAGTACCTATTTCTTCCTAATTTATAATCTTAATTAAGTAGAATTTAATACTCTTAAGGAGTATATTAAAAATATATTATAAAAAGAATATATATAAATATTAAACTCTAAAGCTAGTTATCTAGTAATATTTATTCTAAAGAAAAATAGAAAACTTTACTTTATTATAGACTATTAATAGCTTAATAATATTACTATTAAAGACTATATATTATTACTCCTTATTAATAAGATAAAGGATAGGCTATATAAAATAAAGTAATTTACTATACTTAACCTAAAGGGAGCCTATAATCTAATATACATTAAAAAAGGAAATAAATAGAAAACCACCTTTTAAATAAAGTTTAAGCTATTTAAGTACTTAGTAATACCCTTTGGATTTACTAATATATTAATATCCTTTTAAAGGATAATTAATAATATATTATAAAAATACTTAGATATCTTTATTATTTATTACCTAGATAATATCCTTATTTTCTCAAAAAATAAAGAAAATTATAAGTAATATATTTACTAGGTTTTAAAAGCCCTTTAAGATACTAATCTACTAATTAAACTAAAGAAGAGTATATTTCATACTAAAGAAATAGAATTCTTAGGATATATTATATTATATAATAAGATCTAAATAGACCCTAAGAAGATTGCTATAGTAAAGAATTAAAAGGAACTAAAGAATCTTACTAAGGTATAATTATTCCTTAGATTTGCTAATTATTATTATAAGTTTATTAAAAACTTTAGGTAAATAGTAAGGCCCCTTATTACTTTAATAAAGAAAAAAATACTTTTTATCTAGGAATTAAAAGTATAAAAAGTATTTAATTAGTTAAAAGATACTATTATAACTAAGCTAGTATTTATGATATTTTACTTTGACTAATCAATTAAATTAGAAATAAATGCCTCTAACTATGCTATTAGAGCCTAGATTAGACAAAGGGATAATTAAGGGAAACTATACTTTATTATATTTTATTTATATAAGTTATAAAAAGCTAAACTTAATTATTTTATTTATAATAAGGAATGTTTAGTAATTATTAATGCCTTTAAGGAGTTCTAATAATATCTCCTTAGAAGTTACTATAAAATCATAGTATTTATAGATTATAAGAATATATCTTACTTTATAATTATTTAGAAGCTTAGTAGATAATAGCTATAATATACTAAATATTTATTTAAGTTTAACTATTATATTATATATATTAAAGGTACTAAGAATACTTAAGTAGATACTATTAGTAAATACTCTAATTACTATAAGGAGAAGAAGGTAATTATAGAAAAGTTATTATAGTATATACCTTAGGATAACCTTAAATAGGCCCTTATTTGTAGTATAATAATTAAGAGTAAGAAGATTATAATTATAATCCAAAGGGAAGAATAGCAAGAGAATTATACCTTTCTTAGATATTAGAAATTATAAAGGCTAACTTCTAAGAACTATAGGCCCCTTAGAGCAATTATAAGTAGCTATAGTTCTTATAAGCTTATAAACTAAGCTAGTAAATTTGTTATTTTAGTAGAATAGGGCAATCTACTTTTATATAGAATTAAGGAATATAATAAGATATTCCTAGAAAATAAATAAATAATATATTTATAGGTTCTAGATAAATTATAAGATAATCTAATTAGAGAAATTTATAAATATCCTTTAAATAGATATAAAGGTATAAATAAAACCCTTAAATAAATTAGATAGATATTTTCCTTTAGTTATATAAAAAGAAAGATAAAAGCTATTATTAAGTAATATTTACTTTGCTAATAAATAAAGTTATTATAATATAAGCTATATAGTAAATTATAGCCTATTCTAGTTATTTTAAAATTATAGGAATTAATTATTATAGACTTTATTACTAATTTATTATTATTAATAGATCTTACTATTAGTAAGTATTATAATATTATTTTTATTATTATTAATTAATTTATAAAGTTTACTTACTATATCTCTTATAAAAAGGCTATAAATAAAGAGTAGTTTATTTATTTTTTCTTTTAATATATAGTTATAATGTATAGACTATTGGTTAAGATTATCTTAGACTATAGATAGCTATTTATATCTAAGTTCTAGTAAGAACTAATAGCCTTTATAGGTCTATAGTATAAGCTTACTATTACTTTTTAATCCTAGGTTAATAGATAAACTGAGAGGCAAAATTAGGAGATTAAGTACTATTTATAATACTATATTAATTATAAGTAAATAGATTAGGTAGAAAAACTATTAATTGCTTAGCTTACTTTTAATATATTTTATTAGTTAAGTATTAAGATTATATTTGTATTTACTAACTTTAGATTTACCTTTAATATATTTTATATTAAACTAGAAGGATTAATTAAAGTAAAAGTATTATTTAAATTTAAATAGATATAGTAATTATACTTTAAAATAAAGATAGAATTTAAATTTATTTATATATAAATAAAGAAATATTATAATTCTAAATAGATAGAAGGATTATTTTTTAAGGAGGGGGATATAGTTCTCCTAGCTATAAAAAATATTACTATAAAATAATAAAATAAAAAACTTAATCTTAAGTATATTAGCCCTTACTTTATAAAGAAGAAAATCTTATAAAATAATTATAAACTTAATTTACTAAAAAATATTAAGATTTATCTAATTTTTTATATTTTTTTACTTAAATTTATTATTAATATTATTATAGTAAATATAGGATTATATATTAAGCTAGTAATTAAACTATAGAAAGAATATATTATTAAAAAGATCCTAGAAAAAGGTATAATAAATAGAAAAGTATATTATTATATAAAATGGAAAGGATATACTAAGAAAATATAAGAATTACTATAAAACCTTATATACTATTTAAAGAAACTAGATAAGTTCCTTTATAAGAAGTAATAATTAAATTATTATTAAAATAAGTATTAGCCTAGTTTAGTAAGAATACTAATAATTAAGCCTTAACTAACTCTACTATAAAAAGACTAACTACCTTTAAATACTCTTCTATCTTATCTAATTACTTAAGCTTAGTAAATACTATTATTACTTAGGACTATATAACTAATATTACTATCTAAGTACCTTTAAATACCTTTTATAATACCTTAAAAGCCTTTTATAATACTTTAAAAGATATATATAATAATCCTAATTACTCCTTTATTTTATCTTATTATTTATATAACTTTTTTATTTTCTAAACTACTTAGAATACTTTACTTATTAGTATATATAAAAATAAAAAAAACCCTAGCTATACTTATAAATTATAAAATCTAAATTTACCTAGTTATAAAATATATAACCTAAGATATACTTATTATATTAAATAGAACTAGACCTAAAAATATACTTATAATCTATTTATAGATATTATTTATAGGAAGGCCTCTTAGTACTAAATAAACCTATATAAAATAATAAATCCTAATTCTTATACCTCTTCTAAAGGAATTCCTTTAATAAAGTTTAATAAGATATAATATTAGTAAAGATAAAGAGATATAAAGAATATATTTACTAAGTAAAGCTATAGAAAAAAGAAGGAAAAAGTTAAAAGAATAACCTATAATAGTCTTAAAAATAAGACCTTTAAAGAGGAGATATTATATTATAACCTAGAACTAACTTACTTTAGAATTAAACTACTATACTAATAGAAGTCTAGATAAAGACCTACTTTTTATCTTTATTAGTAAGGCTTATTACTTAGTATAATAACTAATTAAAAGGTATAGCTTAGAGTATATAGTCTTAGTACTAAGGCCTTAGATACTCTAAGGGCTTATTTATATTAGTATATATTTAAGATTTCTAGGAGTTATTATTATTAGGATATAATTTAGCTTTTAATATAATTTAGTTACCTTTAATTATTTACTTTAACTAATTAACTTATTATTAGATATAATATATTTTTATTATATTTTTATCTTTTATATAGATCTAATATATTTAATCTATCCTATTAATATAAACTAATAGTATAAATAATATCTCTTTATTAATTAACCTATAAAGCGCCCACTCTTAGCCCTTTAATGCTTAGCTATTAAAGCTTTGCTATTTCCTCTATTAGAGCTAGGACTAGACTATTACACTTTCTAGTAAGTATAATTAGTAGTACTTTAATATATCCTTTAATTAGTATAATAATTTATTTATATTTATTTTTAAAAAGAATAATCTTAATTAACTAAAAGTTATATTATTTACTATTATATTAGTTCTTATTTATATAGATTTTACTTAGTTTTATTATTTTCTTTATAATATCTTTATTAGTTATATTAGTAAAGGTATTATATTACTTAGTACTTATTAGTATAGTAGGTAACTTTATATATAAAGATACTTTTACTAGGGTAGGTATAATAGCTATAAACTTTTTTAGTATTTTTATTAATACTTAGAAAGTATTTTATTATAAAGATAATTAAGTATTATATTATATTAGCTATATATTTATCTTAGAGTTTAAGAGATTAATTAAATTAGCTATTACTCTTAATTTATTTTTTAAGATTTTTACTTTTTTATTAAAAAAAGTATTTTATAGTTTTCTAATAATTACTATAGTTCCTTTTTTAAATATTACTTCTTTCTATTTATTAAAGTTATCTTAAAATACTTTAGTTATTTTATTATTATAATCCTTAAAGTCTTTATAGGAGTAGATTATATAAGTAAGGTAATTATTAATTTATATTTCTATGAAATTTAAGGGATTCTCTTTTAATAGATTTACTTTCTTTTAGTTAATAATTAAAAGGGGATTATATTTTATAATTTATTTAGGAAAGTCTTACTTAATCTTTTTTTAGTTAAGATTAATAATAATTCTAAGTATATTTTTTTCTTTAAATATCTTAATAATTTTATTATAATATTCTTTATAAAAGGGATTATAAGGTAAATTATAGGATTTTCTATTATCTTTAGATCTAAGTTAATAATAGGTATTTATTTAGATTAGTATTTTTTATAATAAATAAGGGATTTAGTAAAGTCTAATAAAAGGTTTTTATTAAGAATATTACTTTCTAAATTACTATTAAACCTAAGAGCCTGCCTTTATAACTATATCTAGATATCTCTCTTTAGTATATCTTTTATACCTATATCTAATATCTCTTTTTTAGGGCCTTATTAATATATAGAAAGCTCTATTGATTAGTGTTAGATTCTAAAGGGAATGGATGAGTGATATTGCACTAGTGTTATTATAAGGGGTTAGGTTGGTGTATTTAATGATGCTTAATTCTCTATCTAACCTAGCTATTGCGAATCATATTGGTGGTTTCCCTAGGTCATATGACCTAGCAGCTTGCTGCCTAAGGCAGCTAGTCCTGTGGCCAACGGGGTTACAACGCTGCTCTTTGCAACAGTAGTACTTTTCTATAGAGCTTACGCTCAATAAATCTTTCCAATCATCTCGGGTGCTTGTATCCTTGGCTGGAACGCCACCGAATGTGCCCAACAATAGTGTCTAGAACACATTATTGGGCATGGAAGAAGGTGAGAATCTCGTTTTGCTTTTTATTTTTTTATAAAATAGAACTGTGAAAGATTCCATTTTACTTCTGCATTACAAATATTTTCGACTATCTCTACGAAAATACTTGCACAAGTCACTAGCAAGAAATGTGTACTCAAAGCTGATACCAAACATAGAGGATAAGGAGCCTGCTATGTTTCCCTATTGACCCTCTATAAGTCTATTTCTTGTTGGAACTACAGTTATATGCAACTAGTTCTGTCTCAGTAAATTATAGAAACCAATTTAGCCATCTCCATGGCTCAGTATACGCAGTTGAGCTATAGGTGATGCTGTGTGACTAGACAGGACATGCCTAATATCCCATCCTAGTTGATCCAAACCACATTAGCAGGGCCAGCCTCCAAGTCCAGATGGGCAACAGCAGAGGCCGTGGTTGAGTTATCCGATCTGGCCTCAATTTTCCAGACCTCAACGAAATTGTCGGCGCTGTCGGTAATTGCAAAGTACTCCTCGCTAAATCTGGCAGGGGACACAGCATTGGCCGATCCGCCGCTAGCGGTTGTGGGAAGTAGAAACAGCTGCTCCTTGATTTCACCGGTTTTCGCATCCAGAGAAAAGGCCGACACGTAGCCAGGCTGGGAGCTGTCGCGAGAGCGTGTGGCGCAGATGAGATACTTGGGCGAAGCGGTCTTGTATGGGGTGCTAGCCTCCGCAGGCACGGAAACAAGCACTTCATCCGCCCAGTAAGAAGAGGTATTGGTAAATTCTGCGTATAGAGTTGGCTTTGAAACATGCAGCTAATAGCCTGTAGCACGTACCTGGAGGAAGAAGAGAGTATGTGACGTTGGTGGTAGTGAGCTTTCCACTCATCGCAGACCTGCTGTACACAGCAACCTCATTGGCTTCCTCGTACAACACGTAGACGAAGAGGCCGCTGGGGTGGTACTCCAAGTGCCGTGGGTTAGCACCTTTTGGCGCATCAATCTGCTGCCATTCCAATACCTGACCCGACACGTTGTTATAGTTGTGAACCCAGACACCATTGCCCATATCATCGGCCGAATAGATAAAGTCTCCATTAGTGCTCAGCGCAGTGCCATGGACACCGGCCTTGCTATCGTAACCAATGCTCGAAAACTCCTCCACTAGGCTCCCCGATTCATCAACTGACATGGCGAGAGTCGAGCAACCAGTGCTGTAGGGTGTACCGAAGACAGTGTAAGGATCGGCGCTCGAAGCAGCAATGAAGTTGGCATTTGTGCCTGTTGGTTGTCAGAATAAACACACTACGCCATTTGCTCCGTCTTCCCAATCTCTACATACAGTTAGAAGACAGGTTGACATTGCTCTTGTATTCGAGGCCGAGATCCGAAGTGATGGCATAGCTCTGAAAGTAGCCCGTAGTAGCGACGTACAGGTTCTTCTTAGTGTGCTGTTCGATACAATCAGCATCTCCATTTGCCTATTTTCACGTGTTGCGTATCATCTCACGTCAAGAGATATCCACTTTGACCCTGAAGATGTCTGAATTGTAACATTCTTCACGAGGGACAAGGACGAGGTTGAGTCGTCAAACTCGAGGGCGACGATGGCGCTTCCGGCAAAAAAGCCAGAGAACATGGAATGGGTGTCAGCCAAGACATTGCCACTCAAGGCCATCAACGACAGCAAGAAAGATCGCGAAGGCATTGTATAAATTCGATATCGTTTCACAATTTGGAGGCTTATAGAACTTCACCAACGGTCTACGGCATGCCTAAATATATATATCTCTTGGCATTGGCAGAAGCGTGAACACGGACCAGCAAATTACTAGGTCCGGCGCTACCATTGTCTCCAATTGGCCATAATTCAAGATGCCGCTAGATCCGGTTACCGAATGACGACACTGAATCCGTATGTATGAAACAATTGGGGCTTCTTGACCCGTCAAGTGCCGCGTGGAAGGTGATGCCGGGATGTGGGGGTTCGATCCGCCCGGGTTTATGCACCGCGCGCAACACACGTCCAATTGCCCTTTGTAGATCCTCATTTGGAAGCCCAGAATGTAGTGCAGGCGAGGGGAGCTCCATGGTGTGCAGGAGGGCATTACAAGCCCAGACCCGAATTAACCTTTGTTAGTCGGGACTGGCCTCGTCATCATTGGCTTTGCACCCTGGGAATTAGTCTGGGAGAACGGGAAAATATAATTGCGCTGTCTCTGGGGTGCTATACATGAAATTGCCACGCGTTGAGGAATGCAACGATAACAAGGTAGAAGGCCACGACTAAGATTCCAACGAGGCAAGTGCTTCAAATGAAATGTACCTCGGAGTTTTTAATAATTATTCAAGAAATTGTATTGCAAATAAAAAAATGGCTGATCATTTTCGGGACATCGCTTACCAAAGGCTGAATACCCAACCATCACGAACTCCACCCGCACCCTTTACCAATATATTTTTGAACATGCTCATAGGACAAAATCATGCTTGGTGATTATATGTGTTTGGGATATTCGCAGACTGACTGCTTTTAAACCAGAGTATTTGCAGGTATAAATAACTGGAGAGGTGGATCGCGTCAATCTCAAAAACAGAACCCCCTCAAAAAACAGAAAACCCAACCAAGCTCTTAAATTCTACGCTGATTGAATGTCACTAATAAATCCTTGAAATAAACTCAAAAGCCTGGCGCGGACGCGGAGGAACTTCCATACGCCTCCCAAAATGGCCCCGTTGTGCGGTCATACGTGTCAGCCAAGCCACAACCCCAAAGAACTGGCTGGGGTCGGACCAATTTGCCCTCTTTAAGCCATGAACAGCCCCATAGACTTCGCTGAGGGTGGATCCAGTTGAGCAAGCCCGCAACTGATTGGTGCATTGGCAGCTGTGCGCCAGGTCGGGTAACAAATAATCTATGAGATTATGGCTCTCTGGCATCCAAGTAGGTTGCAAGCGAGATCAAATGAGAAATTAGATGATAAAACGACAGCCCTACAGGTGCTTGATTGTCCATTTTGCAGCAATGATGCGCTATGAGTGGCAGTGTTCAGGCGCTGGACCAATTGGACCTGACGTCGCGGATGGAGGCTATTTTAAACTAATGCGCAGCCCGTGTCAGATCAGTGGAGACGATGGCCCAAATCGGTTATGTCGAGCGCTCGGGAACACGCCAAGGTGCTCGTTGTTAACAAAAAGCAAGTCGGACATTTCAGCTCAGTGTCAATCAGTCAGCCTTCACACCTGCCGTGCTACCCATGGATTGGTGGTTGGCCATGCCCTAGTGCTATTCTGGGCATCTCCATGCGCAGTCTCGACTGTTGCCAATGGAGGCGGTCAATTGCAGCTGGGCAGCGTTGACAATGTTGGAAAAGGTCCTCCATAAGGCCGTGTATATATATAAGGAATCGGACCAAGTCGTCGATTCAGGTGAGCTCACAGAACTACAAACAACTTCATTTACTCCCACGAGTCAACATGAAGACATCATTTGTAGCATCTGCTTCTTTACTTGCAAGCTGGGCCCAGGCTCTGGCCCTCCCAGCCAGCGATGTCGCCCCGCTTCTATCGACAAGATCTTCTTCTTTACGGTGGGCTCCGTGCGATCTGGATTTTAACGATGGAATAAAGGAAAAAATCACGGAACCCATTGAATGCGCAACGCTCGAGGTCCCTCTGGACTATACGAATCCCAACACTAGCAAGCCACTTGAACTTCAGTTGCTTCGTGTCAAAGCAAACAAGAAACCGTTTAAAGGCAGTGTCTTGTACAACCGTGGAGGCCCCGGAATCCCCACCGTTGACAGTCTAGCTACGAGAGGCCCTACTCTTCGAGAGTAAGTGACAATTCTCACTCAAAGATTGGAGGGGCGCTTAATTTTCTATCCCAGTACACTTGGTGGCCATTTTGATGTTGTTGGATTTGATCCACGGTATGTTAGACTAAACGATCTTCCTCATGCTCCATGAACTGAGTCTTGTAGTGGCACTGGTCGAACAATCCCGTTTACATGCGACCCAGAAACTGCATCGTCGAATTCGACTTCTAAATTCCGACGAAGCCTCGAAACCCTACCGCAGACTGATTCATGGCCCATGATTAGAGAACTGGGCTGGCTGTCGTCTGGGCAACTTGCCGATTCTTGCTTCGAGGTGCATAAAGAAACCGGTCGCTATATTGGCACGCCGTTCGTTGCCCGAGATATGGTTTCGATTATTGATGCTCTTGGCGAGGACGGAAAGCTTAGGTACTGGGGAATTTCCTACGGCACTGTTCTGGGACAAGTTTTTGCATCCATGTTCCCGGATCGAGTCGACCGAGTTTTGCTTGATGGCGTTCTCTTGGCCGACGACTATGCTGTTAGCAACTGGAAGACCTCTTCAATTGACACAGAGAAGGCTCTCACTCAATTCTTCGCCGAATGCATCAAAGCTGGGCCCCAGTCCTGTTCATTGGCCAACTATTTTGGCTCAAGCACGACAGTCCAGGATCTCAAAAAGGCACTTGGCAGTGTCTTCGATGAGACAATGAGTGACCCGAGCTTGCCTTCTGGCTTGTCGGAAGAGGACTATCCTTATGGTGGCCTATCAATCATCGTGACACTCAAAGCTTTGATAACCGAAAACTTGTATCGACCCGCATTGTACCCCACGTTGGTAAAAGTTATCGAAACCGCCCTGCAGAAGAAATGGGAAGATTTAACGAGTTTCCCAAACCAAGAAATAACCTCCTATTGGAACAAAGGCGCGGCTGCAACTTTTGGCATTCGGTGCTCTGATTCATCCTTTCGAGCTGAGTCTGCAGATGACCTATACTCTGCCACTCGGGCGCAATTGACCCAATCTTCTTTCGCAGATGACTTTTTGAGGACGCGGCTCATATGTTCAAGGTGGAGACTTGATGCTGCAGAGAAGATAGATGTGAGCAAGCTGCGAAATGTGAAGACAAAGCACCCAGTATTTCTTATCAACGGCATTTACGATCCTGTTACGCCTGCTGCGGATGCGTGGGAAACATCCGCCCGGTTCAGAGAGAGTAGAGTCTTACTTCATGAAGGTATTGGTGTAAGTACTTCTTTTTCACGTAATGTTAATAGTTTAGTCGTAAACTAACGTGTGTATTACAGCATGGATTACTCTCTCACCCTTCTAAATGTGTCAAGAAAGCCATTTCCCAGTATTTTGTTAATGGAACACTGCCTGATGTTGGCACTACATGCAAGCCGGATATGTCGGGATTTGAATACGCCGTATCCCAAGCCACTTAATATGGCCAATATGGATGTAGATGGCTAGGACACTAGTTGATGGAAGTCTAGATATTATGTTGATGTGGAAGGATGAGTCTGGACCAGTAAATATCAGCCAGTTGCTTCTGACCACTGTTTTAGAAATAGATTAACAAGACCTTGATGATACTTTGATAGAGAGGCATCAATGTTGAGAAAACAAATTGGAGAGTCTAGCTATATACGCCTCTTTTCTAGTGACACCTTCAAATATTTCCGGACTTGAAATTGAAAAGGCATAGTCGGCTAGTATTAGCGTCACTCACATATGCTAGCGAGTGATCTTTTGGTAGACACTGAAGGGCGTCTTAATAAATGGCCAATATCAGCATCTGCTTAAACTAAATCTCGTCGATTGAGGTTTATTTATTTGTTTATTTGTAAAAAAAATCAACCGTGGGCTCAACCAGGCAGTAGACCTAGGAACACCTTTATAGTACAACCGTTTTTTGGATACAACCAGTGGCATTGCAAATGCAGCCCCGTGCCATATAACTTACTTTACTCTTCTAGGCCAATGGTTCAACTTATGCCATTCGGGACCGACAAAATTACTAACGCTAGACGCCAAAGTGAACTTCCAGATCCAATATGCTAACACCTCGTCGAATTCCTGGGCATCCATGAGGGCTTTCCCCTTATCAATATTTCTACAAGGTTTCCCAGTACCCATTTGTAGATGTCCCCAATTTAGTTCATAGTTTCCATATCAAAAAATCCTCTTATGTCATTATACAAAAGCCATTGACGTTAGGATGACGACAGTTATAAATGCACAGTGAACTAGTATACAAGAAATGTGTTGAAGATATGACCTACGGATCCACTTTATTCAATAGGTTTACTAAAGCAAATAATGTGATCGGAAGCAATTATATCTTTCAACCCCCTTTCTTGTTCAACTTTAGATGTCTTGAAAGAGATATGCTGATCCTAGTGCGTAGCTAATTTGAACAACAGTGATGAACAACTCAGAAACAATGGCTAATGCTAAAAATTCTGCCATCATAGTTTAACCTAACACAGCACAGCGATGTTATCAAAGTGGCAACACCATTAGTCATGATGTTGATCAGCTGTAGCCCTTGGCCATCTCCAAAATATATTAGCACCCTCAACATCTGCCAGGGGATTCCCGTCGCCCTGTCTGGAGCTGCCATATTGCTCTTCAAACCCACATTTGGTATAGAACTCATCTTTCCCCAAGGCACTGACCACAGATGCGCATATGCCCTCAGCCTCGGCCTTCTCAAGTCCCCACTGCACTAGCTTTCGGCCTACCTGTCTCCCCTGGAAGTCTGGGCGTACTGCTAATACCTCAAGGTACCACGATTCAGCACGCGGGCCACTCCATATAGTGTCGAAGTGAGGATACGCTCTCTCTACGATGTCCTCTTCTTTGGGGTCGCTTGTACGATTAGGCCAGGCCCAAGCATGTACTTTCATGGCAACGGCAGACAGAGGCTTGAGCAAGTTTCCTACATCAATGACTCGACTTTAATGGATATCCTTGGGGGAGGTGTCTTAAAGGGGTATACTCACGGGGATCCAAGTTCCCGCACTCCAGCTTCTGGCCCCCGTATCCCATTCTTTCCCATTGCGCTATCCCGACAATAGTCTCCCGGCCACTCTCGTCTCTGTCCACGGCGACAAGCCATCGCCAACGATAATCCCAATAGTTAACACGTGCCCTACGTAGCCAGTACAAATCTACATCGTCAGGATATTCGTTGCGATGAGGATGTATCAACTCGCTAAGCAGGTGGTGACCCCTGCATCACCAAAACCCCTGCAATTTGAGGCCAGCCAGCCAACAAACAACAGTCGGCCGTATGGTGCTTCTGGGAATGGTCCCGTTCTCTTGGTGATGACCTACCGCTTCTACATGAGGATGTAGACAAACTGACCATAGCCCCCCCTGCTCCGTAGACCATGGCGCTAAGAGTTGACCTGACCTGACTATTGCTGTGGGGTCAATTCATTTCGAATATAATCAATCAGGGCTAAAGCCTGCTGAGGCCTACCTACTATAGCCCACTGAAGCCTGCCCGCTATGAGGATGTAGACAAACTGACCATAGCCCCCCCGGCTCCGTAGACCATGGCGCTAAGAGTTGACCTGACCTGACCATTGCTGTGGGGTTAATTCATTTCGAATATAACCAATCAGGGCTAAAGCCTGCTCGCTAAAGCCCACTAAAGCCTACCCGCTGTAGTCCACTGAGGCCTACCTACTATAACCCACTAAAGCCTACCCGCTATAGCCCACTAAAGCCTGCCTACTATAGCCTACTAAAGCTTATTTATTGTAAACTATTAAGGGTTAGGGTTAAGATTAGGGTTATAGTAAGTAGGCTTTAGTAGGCTAAGTAAGCTTCAGTAGGCTACAGTAGGCAGGCTTTAATAGGCTACAATAGGCAAGCTGTAAGGACACGGGCGTCGACCGACTGTACGCCGTGCCTTATATACTGATGTGTGGTGCAATTCCCGCACAATGTGCGAGAATTGGTTGATCTTTTGGTCTATTGGGGAAATGCAACACACCACTTGTATTCTTACACAAGCTTTAGTAGGCTTCAGTGGGCTACAGTGGGCAGGCTTCAGTGGGCTATAGTAGGTAGGCTTTAGTCCTAATTAGTCATATGCGAAATGAATTAACCCCATAGCAATGGTCAGGTCAGGTCAACTCTTAGCGCCATGGTCTACGGAGCAGGGGGGGGGGGGGTTATGGTCAGTTTATATGTAGTCTCCGGCCCTCGCTACGGACCTTGCAAGGCCTGAAGCGAGAACGTGTTTGGCCACTTGGGCCTCTGCGTACCCCCCAATGCTTATCGAAACTGCATGGTAATCACTTCGTCTAAAAGCCCTCAAGCCCTTGAGAGAAAAATAATATCTCCCGGGAAAAAGCAAAGATTGCAACGCAGCCAGTTACTGGCAGGATACGTTCAGGGAATGATTCCTTCTCGCACTGGCCATTTCGGGTTTCCGGATTAGGGACAGGAGGTCGCATGGTCAGCAAGCACATAACCAATATTTACCACTACGCATTGCCATCGGAGTGATGAACAAGGCATTAATATGGTGGCAGGGATATATTCTTCTGGGTGTGGCTTGGTTACCTATTACTGAGCATCCATTTTGCATTGGAAGTAAGCTTTTGAAATGGACTTCCATCGAAGTCGCAATTGGCAGGAATAAAAATCCATGAATCGATGCCGCTTTTTATCTCAACAACCCATAAAATCAATCTATTTGATTCGTTTTCCCTTCCCATGCATAATTTATTGAGCCGATCCAGCCCCTAGTCATGCTGCCCTTGAAATGACTGAAATGTCAACACATAGCCTATTTAAAAGGATTTACTTTGTATTAGCTATAGTCACTCTTTTTGATTCTTCATCAAATAAATTGAACCAATTCAGGTAATTTGAAGCCGTGTTATTCAATCGCCCTTATGTGCCTTATTTTAGTTGAGCTAAGTCAGGTGGCAAGAGGAAGTCTAGCTGCATTGGGGTCGCCCAATATTCCCTCAAAATCTCCGTCCCTCGCCCCCGCCAACTGTGTCTGAGAAATGGTGCACACTAGCTCCTCATTAGCGAGGGGTGACTGTGCGCCGGCTATGCGTCGGTTGTGCGTTTCCTTAGGTTGTTCGCCGGTTTGGTATCGTGCTTATGCCTGGGGTATACATACATACCACCGCGTTTGGATTGCACCATCACCCGGTGCTGATGGGAGAGCAGGCCCACGGCAGTGGACTGCACATATCTCTTCACCGGTATATGAATGTATGCTTCCGTATCACAGTAGATGAGAATGCAACAGAGAGACACGCATCCCCACCAAGACCCCATCCATGGCGTCCAAGGCTTGCTGAGACCAGGGTGCAAAATAAAGAGCGATGCCGCCAGTTAATTTGAACAATACGTTACATGTCTCATTTCAAAGCTTAATAGTATGAAAAACTCATCTACTTCCATGCTGCCGTTCTGTCGTTTGTTTCGTGATGCGTATTTTAAACTCTATCTTGAGTATTCCATTTTCTCCCTCCAGTAGATTCATCAGCTCGTCTATGCAATGGACTGGCGTAAATGCAACCGCAATCAGGAGTCGAATGTTGCTACTTAGACTCCTAAAGAAGGCAAAGAAAATGTCTTTCCTTGTTACTCTTTTCCCAAGTTTATCCTTCTTCACTAGTTCTCGCTTATCCTCTAACTTGCCCTGCCCTCGTCATTGCCATTCCGACTAGGTACGGGCCGAACCCCGAGCCCTTTACTTTTTTGGCTTAGCAAAGTTAAATTTTTTTCAGAGTCTCAGAAAATTCTGCAGACTCAAAAAACGCACTTTATAAGGGTTTTGTGATGAATGTGACCGCTGTGATGAATATGACCGTTGTGATGAGTGTGATAGCTGTTTCCACCATCGCAGGAAACCCAACCGTTAGTACCTCATGGATTGGGTTCTCCGATGAAGCCGCTCTCTTCTGTGACATTGGCTTTGAAGAAAAAAAAAAAAACCTATATAACTGCCGTCTACTGCTAGATATTTCACTAGCACAACAATTGAATCATACTTATACTTCAAACACTCTCCATCACCATGAACTCTCTGATCAAGGGCCAGGCTGCCCCACGTGGCGCGTTCAACTCGGAACAGGCCCTTCCGAGGACGAAAGAGGAAATAACAACTCAGTGGCTCTCAAATGTTCTTGGAGTTGAGGTGAAAGATTTTCAGATTGATTCAGTGAAGTGGGGAGTTTCTTCGAAATTCTTTGTCAACTTGACCTTCGCCCATGGAGTTCAGACTGAGATTCCCCGCCGTGTCTGCATCAAGGGCGGGTTTAACACAAAAGTCCTCGAAATCGCCCCAGATTTGGCAGACACCTACCGCCGCGAAGCTGAATTTTATTATTACGTTGCACCGTTGGCAAATATGTTGCTTCCAAAGACTTATTTCTGCGGGACTGATGCCGTCAATGGGCAGGGTATCGTAATCATGTCAGATATTGCTGGCGAGTGTACCTTTGGTTCTCCCGCGCAGACCTGGGAACTACGCCGTGTGGAGCAGTTGCTTGATCAGATGGCTGGTCTTCATGCGCAGACATGGAATACTGGCGAGAAGGCCTATCCTTGGCTATTTGGAAAAGACGGCACTAAGCTAAATAAGGCGATCAGAGGTGCTTTTCGCAGTTTTCTCAATGTGAAGCCTGAGGATTGGAAAGCCATGTTTGACCGAGAATGTTGCTCACCTGTCGCTGAGCCTCTTCGCGACCAACAACGAATGAAGGACGCATTCGAGGCGTTCTGGAAACACCACGATTCGGACTACAAATACCAATGTATCATCCATGGCGACACCCATACTGGCAACACTTTTATTCAAAAAGATGGTACGCCCGGTCTACTTGACTGGCAGACCCTGGAATATGGGCCTGCCTTTAACGATGTAGCCTACTTTCTTGTTGGTGCTTTGAGTGTGGAAGACCGTCGCAAACACGAGGTCTCTTTGGTTGAAAGTTATCTGAATAGTCTTCATGCTAAGGGCGGCCCAAAACTTACCAAAGATGAAATTTGGGATGAGTACCGACGTTGTCAGATGAACGGTTATGGCTGGCCTGTTGTTCCCACAACCTGGCAGCCAGCGGAATTTATTTATGCGATGAGTGAGCGTCACTCTGCATCGCTTATGGATCACAAGACACTGGAGCTGCTTGGGGTGTAAGAATGCAGGGCCCCTTCACACCTGGTCACCTTGCAATAAATAGATCTGGTTTGATTATTAGCCCTACTCCCAACGCAGAGAGATGCAGAAATGGTGCCAACATGCATAGAGTCTCTTCGTAAGTGCGTGCCTTGGGCACCCCTGGAAGACCTATATAGGCCCTCTATTAGGGCAGATAGACAATGCAAGATTAATCTTCCTAAATTGACTGCAAAATAGATTTATTGATTATAAAACAAAGCACTGTCCATTCATGCCCGGAATGTTCGAGTTGGCCCATTCCCCCTGTGCATCACGAGAAAATAGTGCCCAGGGCCATAATGAATACTTGACCCATGAAACATTCCAAACCAAACTATATAAAAGGGCTTCGTTTTGGCTATTACACAGGGCTTACTAGCGATGGGAATTTGAGCATCTCTGCCCATATTGCGTGAGACTGTTTGAAATCTCCACGCGTGACTAGTGCAGTATCTTAAATACCGCAGCCCGCAAGATGCCGATTGATCCGACAGAAACAGGGTCATAGTACTGCGCAATGTAAGCACTAGCGGCTCAGCATTGCCTGTTAAAGACACTCAGCTGTGCTTATGAACTGACGCTCGTAGCTTTGACGCCAGCACATGCAAAATATTATGTGCCCGATTTGCCCAAATTGATTTCTTGTTGGCAGCTCAGCCACGTCTAAGTGGGTATGACTCCCCCACAAGACATTTCCCATAAAACTGTGGGTATACTCCAACTTGGACGAGACTGTCTCAGAACCAGACAATCCAGCTCCTTCGAAAATGACATTCTTGCGAGTAGTGTCTTTGATGTGCCTTTGGTTGGGAGTTGCTCTAAGCTCTCCATATCCTCGGGCTCCATCCCACAGCCCGCTCCCACCAAGTCAGGACCCATGGTACTCTGCACCAGCTGGATATGAAGAAAAGAGGCCCGGAACAGTATTGCGCGTGCGACCCGCGCCTGGAAACCTGACTACAATTACGAGCAATAGCTCTGCTACATACAACATCCTCTTCCGTACGACCGACAGTCAGTACAAGCCAAGTTGGGCTGTTACAACTCTGCTAGTGCCCAAGCTTGGTCCTAATAGTACTGCGGCCACCCTATTCAATCAAGCTGCCCTTTTGTCATATCAAGTGCCTTATGACTCGGCCGACGTTGATGCCAGCCCAAGTTATGCTCTATATAGCGATGATCCAAGCTCTTCGCTCTTCGGTGCTGCTCTAGGGCTGGGACTCTTCGTTTCCGTACCGGACTATGAGGGTCCATTGGCTTCATTTACCGCAGGGGTCATTTCCGGCCATGCGACAATCGACTCGGTTCGTGCCGTGCTCTCTCTTGATCTGGGATTGAACACATCCTCGCCCCGAGTCGCTCTCTGGGGTTATTCTGGTGGTGCACTCGCCAGTGAATGGGCCTCTGAACTCGCTGTGCAGTATGCTCCAGAGCTATCTGGCACTATCGTTGGCGCAGCTCTAGGAGGGTTGACGCCAAACGTGACTAGTGTTCTAGAATCGGTATCTGGCAAAGCCGCGGCTGGCCTTGCGCCAAGCGCTATTCTAGGCATCACGAGCCAGTTTCCCGAAGTTCAGAAGTATGTGCTATCATTGCTGAAGAAGGTCGGGCCTTACAACGAGACTGGGTTCCTGGCTGCCAAAACCTTTACGGCGGCTGAGGCTGGTGTCGCATATGCGGGAGTCAACATTTACGACTTTTTCATTGATGGCGCTGATACTTTCCGAGACCCAAAAATTCTACCCATCATAGACAGTGATGGAATTATGGGCTACCATGGAGTGCCTCAGTGGCCAATCTTTGCGTACAAGGCCATCAATGACGAAATTAGCAAAATTTCCGACACAGATACTCTCATTGAAAGATACTGCCAACTTGGTGCCAACATTCTGTATCAGAGAAATTCTGTAGGTACTCACTCTGAGGAATACTACTATGGCCTCAATCCGGCAGTAGAGTGGTTGGTGAGCGTCTTGACGGGTTCATATGCGCAGGTTCATAACACCGAAGGTTGTACTGTTCAAAATGTTACAAGGAATGACACGTCAAGCCCACTAAAGAAGCGTCACATGATGAATGATTTATTTAATTTATGGTAATTTGGAGGCTTGGTTCATCAGGCAACATGACTGATAATCACGGGTGTAGCAATATTTATATGATTGATATAATGAATTAATATGACCCGGTTCTCTTCATACATTCTACTGAGCCTTGCAACTGAATAACTTGTTCTGGATCTCCAGCTGGGTTTCTTACATGTGTCCATATCTTCTGCGTCATAGATTAACAACTATCTTGATACGAATTTGAGGTTCAACTTAATAAAGATAGTTTTGTGGGGTGGCATATTTCTTTTTCTTCATAAGAAAGAGGACTTTCATTGTTTGGTCGCATTTGATTAGGATTTGTATGCAAGCATCTCCAGATAACCCTTCCAGACGATTTCAAGCTTCACGTGCAAAAGGGCAAACGGTATCTAAACGTCAGAATCGACAAACATTTTAAAGCCTCATTTGACTTACCAGCAAAGATCTACAGAATCCTTTCAGATGCCAACCACCGGTAAAACTTAGATTCCTATATTCTTGGAAATACATACATATGAGACCCCGATAATCTCATCATGACAAAACATTACACTAGGTTGGATGATGATGGGAATGACCTCACGCACTTAGACATAATCTTTGAGGACCACTAAAAATATTTATACTAATGTGAGACCCTAATATGCTTCTTCCTTTGTTCATCTTCTTTTTTCTTATGGTATTTTCAAAGCTCATTTTGGCTGAGCTATTTTGTCGGCCTGCGTCCCATTGACTTCACATGTGAAAAGGATTCAAAAAGAAGAAACCGCCCATCAGTGTTTATTGTTTTCTCATTAATCTTAGTAGTTGTCATAATTACTGTGTCATTAACTGGCTGCGTTGTGTAGATGCATGTTATTGGCGTGAATATTCGCCTCTACCCCCTCGTTCTTCTGAATAGCTAACGAGACGCCAGTCACGCCACATGCTAATCGCTAATGCTGCAGCTAGAAACTACAGGCGATAAAATGCAGCAAATGCATATTTACGTCATAGATAATTATTTGAAACATTGGCGCAATGCCACATCTCACATTGTTGACGAAGCAGGCATCTACAACTGGCTATTGAGTATGCCTTTTCAGGATAGACCTGGCTACCACTTGGTTCAATTCCAAAACATAGATCAGGTATAAACGAGGTCCACTCTTGAAAAGCCAATATGTCTCTGTACATCTTTGTACTTGGCTTTATTCTGCGGGTATGGTTTTACAATTTACATGGAGGTAACAGAGCCGAGAGAACCTAGCTTCTGAGACATGGATGATTACAGCCACAAAGTGAACTCGGCCAGTCATCTTGCACCACAAGATAACTGTGACTTGAACTATTGATCTTTTTCCCAATGCAAATGATTAATTACTCGTGCTTGATAACGCCATGGTCTGATGTCTCAGGAAAGATCCGACGAGCAGCAATAAAAGGTCCGGCCAAAGACCTGTGATGTACTTGACAGAGGTGCATATGTCAAATAGTTCAACGGCTTACTTCATGATCTTCGTCTGCCGCCATGACTCTCAGCCGACCGCTCCTCATCAGGAGGGGGAAAAAATCACCTCCGCCCCTTAAATCATTCGATCAAGCTTAGCTGGGTAACCAAGTCGCCCGTCGCCACTAGTAACAAATGACAAGGATGGATGATTTGCAAATCAAACGAGTCCCTACTCCCTAGGGCGTCTTGGCCTATCAACTATCTTATCCAATAGGCCAGCTATTCCAACAGGGGCAATGAACCAAGCCAGAACCCACCCCAATCCCTGCCTCTGACATGGTTGTGCCCACTTCCCCATGGGGGGCTGAGGCATTGGTACCAAAATATTGGCTTGGGAGATGAAGCGGTGGCGTGCGCTCTGTGCGCCATTAAAAATCCATGACTGCTCTCCCTATCCCAACCAGCCATTCAATCCAGTACCCATCCATCAGACACGCGTGTGAGTCCAGGGGCATCTCAACCTTTCATAGTTTGAGTTACCCGGGCTCAATCTATAGGTGTTGGCGCTGAAAAATGGTCACTACAGACTCGCTGATCTCTTTGTCGACTCGATCCCCATTAACCGATTCGAAACGCAGATGAGCCCGCAACTTGCATCGGCTTGGTGACCCTCCTGCAACGCCATGCATCATGACCAACTTGACACATAATCTGTGCGTTTCGGTTGCTATAACGTTACCTTGCGCCACACTCGCGCTGGGCCTGAGGCTTATCGCACGCCGCATCACGCCAGCCGGGTATGGCTATGACGATGTTTTCGCCATCATTGCCTATGTAGGCTTTCGTCTTCTCCACTCTATTTGGAAATTGGCTAACAGCCGGGATGTCCAGAGTGGCTCTCTCGCCTATACTATTGTAGGACTGGTCTGTATGCAAATTCTTCGGTTGTCGCAAAATCTTGTTTTACGTGTTATTTCTGACCATGCGATCTAGGGCTACACCATTATGGACTGGGCAAACCGATTGCCGTCGGCCCAAAAGACTTGACTATAGCCCAGCGACTTGAGAAATCCTGGTTTATGCTATGGCTCGGGAGCGAAACATACTCGTTTGCTATCGCCTTCTCCAAATTTGCCGTTTTAGCTCTCTACTGGCGCCTATTCAAGTATTCTGGAATACGGATCCCGATTCAAATGCTCTCTGTCCTAACCGTCTGCTGGTTCATTCTCCGAATATTTATGGTGAACCTTCAATGCATACCAATCCAAGCTCTTTGGGATAAGTCCATTGAAGATGCACAATGCAATATTCACGAGTCTACCTTCTTTTTCTCCACGGTGCTGACACATGTCATCATCGACATTGCCATACTTACCCTGCCGGCGATCGAGGTCAGGAAACTACCTCTCCCAAAAGGCCAGAAGGCTGCTGTTATTACACTTTTTATGTTTGGGGCCTTGTATGAATATGCCTTTGTATTATATTGGCGGAATCGAGCTAAAAGTAGCCTAGGGTTTGCATCGTATCTGTCTTTGTTCTTGTTGAGTCGTGGAAATTTAACTCCAAGACACAAGAGATATCACTGGAAATGGGCGTCCATGTTGCCTGGGCTGCAGCTGAGGCCAACCTGGCTGTCATATCAGGTATGTGAAGCGTAAACGATTTCAGCATTCCTTTGTCAAGCAACTGAATTTTTCTCCAGCTTCACTGCCAATACTTCGACCTGTTATCCGAAGAATCTTGCCCAGATCATTTCTCACCTCACATGACGAACGATCGGCCCAGACCGCTGCTTACGCCAGCAGACACATGAAACTGGCACCGATTAAAAATTGCACGAGTTATAATGTCAATGGGTCTAGCTCAACACGGCGACTCGCTGACCAAGAGAGCTACCTCCCATACCTAGAAACACACGGCATCAGCCTGAGTCATGAGACGCACCCAGTGGTGTCTAAGACTCGGAGCAAGTACTCATCTTCTTGAGGATGCGGATGGGAAGAAAGCGAATGTACAATATCAAACTGTTAATGTAGATGATACCACGGATTTCTGACACGTAGCCTTTGGGAGTGAGACATGCATGGCCACATGTATTAATCTACATGAGCGACCGTCTTGTCGTCCAGCACAATCGCACTTGTGTGATTGGGTGATGTGAGTACTGCGGGGGTGAGTGAAGGTCCTCGTCATCTGAGTCCTTGCGGAGGTGGAGGCGGTGGTGAAGCTCCGCATTACCCGAAAGTCAACACCACTTTGTAGACATCGAATGTTGGCGAGACGAACAAGGACAGGCTTGGCGTTTAAAAGTGCTCTGATTGTGCTTGAAAGGAACTTTCATAAATCCCATCAACATCTGAGTAAAGAAATACATCTGCACGGTTACCTGGCTGATAAATACTCTGGCTACTCATCCCCTTGTCCGTTCGTTCATCAAAAAGAACCCAGGAAATCACGATAGGCTCTCTCAGAAGTGCATTCAATGACCCACTGCCTACTCACTGCTATGAGATTCTTGAAAAGCCCAGTCGCTCCGGCAGAAAGCTTCGCATCATTTGCCTTGGGGCTGGTGCCAGTGCATTGAACCTTGCCCACGAAATCGACACCAGTCCGCTTGACCTGGAGCTCGTTTGCTACGAAAAGAACCCATCGATTGGCGGAACTTGGTACGAGAATCGTTATCCAGGCTGCGGATGCGATATTCCTTCAGTCAACTATCAATTTTCGTGGGCGCCATCATCTGAATGGACATCTTAGTATGCAGCTTTCCCATTCACTCTCACCAAGGCGACGTTCATACTAACAGAATCACAGCTATTCCGGTGCGCCAGAAATTCTTCAGTATTTCAAGGATGTTGCAGAAAAGTATGATTTGAACAAGTATGTCAGGCTTAATCACACCGTGGTTGGTGCCTTTTGGGGCGAAAAAGACCAGATGTGGACGGTGCGAGTGCAGAAGGGACATGACCCCGGCCAGGTCTTTGAAGACAAGGCGAATGTCTTTGTCAATGCCAGTGGTGTTCTCAAGTAAGCTGCAAACCTCTAAACTCGATCAGGATTTTCAACTAACGAGCCAACTTTTCCTGCTCCAGCAAGTGGAAGTGGCCCAACATTCAAGGTCGCGAAACCTTTCATGGAAAGATGATCCATAGCGCCAACTGGGACGATTCCGTACCCTTCAAGGGTAAGCGGGTCGGTGTTATTGGCGGCGGATCTTCAGCTGTACAGGTTGTGCCAAACATTCAGCCAAGTTAGTCCCTGAACTTTCACAAAATGCCAACAGCAGTACGATTAATCCTTTCTTTTTCTAGTTGCCGGGGATATGAAGTGTTTCATTCGAAGCGCGGCTTGGATTACAGGTAATTTCGGACAGCGGTTTGCAGGGAAGAACGGAGCCAACTTCAAATGTGCGTGCCCAGTGCACTATGCGCTTTTTCTGCAACGCAGCTGACTGACCGAGAAAATAGACAATGAAACCCAACGAGAGATCCTTCGGAATGACCCAGAGAAGTACCTCGCCTACAGAAAGAAGATTGAATCTGAACTCAACTCGAGATTTCGTTTCATCCTCAACGGATCTGAGGAACAGCAACAGGCTAGAGCAGCTGCGGAAAATGACATGAGAACGAAACTTGCCTCTCGCCCAGAGATTGCTGACCTCATCGTTCCCAAGAACTTTGCAGTGGGCTGCCGTCGCCCAACACCCGGCAACGGGTATCTCGAGGCGCTTTGTGCTAGTAACGTCTCAGTCGTCTCTTCTAATATTGTGGAGTTTATACCCAAAGGTATCAAAACCGAAGATGGCACAGAGCATGAATTCGATGTCATTGTGTGTGCAACTGGGTTCGATGTTAGCTGGCGACCTCAGTACCCAACAATTGGTCGCAACGGTATCAGTCTTGCCAAATACTGGGCAAACGTTCCTGAGACCTACCTGTCATTGGCCGTCGCCAACTTTCCCAATTATATAAGTGGGTGGAATATGTTTGCAGTAAACGAACTTGTCTTTGCTAATTATATAAAGTCTTCAATGGTCCTTTTGGTCCATACGGCCATGGTAGCTTCTTGCCTATCACAGAGACCGTCGCGCGCTATGTTATGCAGTTACTCACCAAGATGTCCGAGGAAGAGGTTGCTTCTTTCGCGCCCAAGGAAGAAGCGGTAGCGGATTTTGCCGAGCATCGACGAAAGTTCCTGCCTCGCACGGCCTGGACTTCACCGTGCCGATCGTGGTTCAAGCAGGGCACGGTTGATGGCGAGCCAATGATGTGGCCTGGCTCAAGAATCCAGTTCTTTGAGACAATCAAGACCCCCAGATGGGAGGATTTCGATTTCAAGTATACTACCTCTAACCGATTTGGATACTTCGGAAATGGTTTTGCGGCGAGGGAGGGGGATGGAAGGGATTTGACATGGTATCTTGGTCTGATGGATGGCAGTGAAATGCAGCCGCCCCTTGCTGATGAAGACTTTGAGGACTTTATTATGAACAAATAGATCTAGACTGTTTTGTGCATACTGAGTTTACCCTTTTTTTTTTTTAATGCTACCACGTTGACTCTGCCACTGCCTTAATAGACCAAATATTCGTTGATCAATAATTTCCACAAAAAGAATTCAAATGATAAGGCGCAACATGCATATGTTGACTGTGCTAAAAAGGTTGACGCTATACTACAAGTTCTCGAATGAGCTTCCTTGCAAAGCTTGAATTCACAATTCAAATTATAGAGTAACAAGAATTGAACCAATACATCGATTGATCGTCACAAAATCCAAGGACCTTCATGGTTCAAAAATAGAAATCGGGTTGTTTAGTAGTTTTTTTTAATCAAGCATTAAATATACAAGAATGTTCAATTTCCCCATCCAGAGATAATGCATCTCAAACAAGACAGTAGAGCGAATACCATACGGCGCGTTGTTTCAGACCTTGGATTTGAAACATCCTACAAAATGTAGCGAAAGTTAGGTTACCCAAAGTCTGTCAGATCAAGAAACTCATTTCCTAGCAGTTTACTCCACGTCAGAGAGCGGATGCAACTTGGGGATTTAGATATCCTAGAGGTTTTGACACCGACGGCAACCTAAGCACGAGGTTTTTCCTCCAACACATCGTTGTATTGTAGCCAGGCAGCAGCAGATAGAAGCAATACAAAGAAATGAAACTGTGGCTGGCTTCTGCCTAAAGCTGGCTGAATAAGCCTTCTGCCATCTGACATGGCTCTCAGTCTCAGTCAGATGCCACGCTACCAAGACTCTTTAATCAAACGGCTCATCATGACAATCTACAGGCATTGAGATAAGCTCGTCATTGCTCCAGGCTCAGTATGGAAAACGCCCCGTTGCCTCTCCGCACAACCCGACCGCCAGGCCAGCTCGCCTCGCCCAGTCCGGTGCCTTCTGAAACCCCCTTGTCGAGGTCCGCCGCCGCCGCCACCCCAGCGAGTACGACGGTACGTGTCCGTCGTAAGCCAATCCCACGCAAGGGACACAGAAAGTCCAGAGGTGGCTGTCTTAAATGTAAACAAAGAAAAGTGAAATGCCAAGAGAATACACCCATATGCAGTAATTGCTCACGGCTTGGTCTGGGCTGCGAATATCCGAGTTCGAATCAGAATAATGCCGCCGTAACCACTCCAACCCCAACGGCGCCGCTTCAATCCACCGGAGCTTGCTTTACCATGCAAGACTTCAAATTCTTTCACCATTTCGTCTTCTACGCGTACCCGCCATTACCGCTTCAAGAAAATGCTGTTTGGAAAGGGATCGCAGCAATCTCTCATCATGTAAGTGTTGCATGCCATCACATCATCGCTTCCTATTCTAATTTGAAGTTTGACTTTTTGAGCCATGCAATGCTTGGGCTTGGTGCTTCACACCTCTCCCTCTTAGATGGTGAAGATTACCGTGCTCAAGCATTGACCCATCGCGTCACGGCAATCAAATCCCTTAATCAGGCCATGAGCAGGCCATGTACTTCAGAGGCAGAGGCAAATGCACTATATGCGACGCTCATGGTTCTGGCTTTCCAGTCATCATATATGCTCGATGGCATGCGCGACATATTTCCCATGATCCGGGGCTGCTTCCTTGTTGTTGCGATGTCACTACCACAATTTACTGCGAATATCTTGCAACAGTTTTCTTGGCAAAAGCATGCGCAGAATGTCCAAGATATAAGCCAGGACATCGTCCCTGAGAGCTCTCAAGCCTGCTTCATCGACGCTGCCTCAAATTCGCTCACTAATTTAGAGCCCTTGTGCAACTCTACGCTAGAGAGGACATATCTTAACCTACTGCAGAATATCATTGCCATTGCCAAGGTTTCTTTAGTGAATTGTATGCCACTAGGTCCATCTACCCAATGAAACTTAGCTAACAAAACGGTGGTCAGCCATATTAGCAATTCCGCAAGCCTATGCTGTGTTTGCTAACCCAACTCAATCCGAGTTCAATTCTTTTATGAATGATGATAACTTCACTGCCCAAATACTTATGGCTCACTTTTTCATTCTCGAGTATGCAATCGGAAACCAAGTTCTCGTGCCAATTAAGAAGGCGTATCCGTTCAGAACTGCTATAATCACTGCTTGGGTGAAAGGAGTCGAGAAGTTGGTCCCGAGCACCCATAAGAAATACATGAACTGGCCCATGGGACTTATTGAGTCGATTGTTGCGGAAAATTCAAAGCCATTACATCCCCCTGGCCAGTATGATTGCAGTGGATGAGAAAGGGCCACGGGCCTGTCCCTTGTATACTAAAAAACATTGTACGATAGGCTGGTTCCTTTGCAAGTAGACTCCTCTTATATTCATACACTTGGCTATGGAAACAAACTGTACAATCTCAAAGTCTCTTCACGTTACGACATTGAGGTACATCCAATAAGCTTGCTTATATATGGCATTTCTTCCCCTTGCCTGTGGAGTTCTTTGGGGTCGCGGAACTGGCCGGAGGAGATACACTGACTGGGATCTCCGATGCCGCCAAAGGAACAGAAACTGCAGAGCTTGGAGTGACTACTGAGGTTTCGAAGGTAACTGGGGTTGCAAAGGATACCGAAGAGGTAACAGATGCCGGAGTCGAAAATATTGCCGAGCTTGCGGCGGGTGCAGAGCTCACAGAAGCTACTGGGGTTGCGGAACTTTCCGAGCTGCCAGAGTCAGATGAGCTGCTGGAGCCAGATTTTCTAATTTAACCTGTTAGCTTCGTATTAGAAGCATCATTCGTATAAGAAACCAAATAAATTTCAACTTACTCAACAGAGAGGCTGTAGGCAGAAGTCTTGAAGACAGCGTCGGAACCTGGTAGCCTGTTAGCTGGAGAAATCCAGTAGTGTTCTTGTTTTAGCATACCTGTAAAAGGCTCAGTTCCAGCCTGGAGGCTTGTAGCATACATGCTAGTGCTAACACCTTGGTTCGAGGTGAGGTAGGTGAAAAATTCATTCAGGTCTCCATCAAAACTCGTAATATTGCTGGTTGCGATGAAGGAGAAAACTGTAGTATCTCCGTTGGTACCAGAGTAGAGATTCCACTGAGAACCAGCAACAGTGGGTGTAGCAACAGGCGATCCAGTGCTGGAAATAGGACCAGCACCACCATAGGCAGCAAGCCAAACCATAATCTCGTATTGGTTATCGGCACTAGCAGAGGGTGCGAGCCAGAGATCGTAGGAAACGTCGGCCACGATGTCCGATCCAGTGTAGCTATGCATGGGTTAGCTTTTAAGATGCAAACTCCAAAGCCGAGAAGGCACAAGATTCAGAGGGAAGAAAAAGCCCCGTCGTAACTTACGTCCACTCCCATTTAGAGGGGATCGAGCTGATGGCAGAGAGCGGTGTGTTTACATCCACAACAGCCACATTGGAGTACGACTTGACGGAGCTTGAGCCCCCAGCCCAAGTCCATGAAGTAGACCAAGAAACAGAGTTGTCCGTAACGGAGTCGACAGTGGTGCATTGAGATCCAGAGGTTGCCTGGGCGGCGCCCCAGTTGTTGTGGTAAATGGTGTAACCGCCAGTTTCAAGAGAGCCATAGCTGCTGCACCAGGTGGTCTCGCGCTTTTCGAGAACACGGGTGGGAGAAGCGACCGCAAGAGTGGCAAGCAGTACCGGGAGGAGGTACGAAGTCATCTTTTTTGGAGTATTTTAGAATAAAGAAAGGCTGCCAAACGTTTTAAAAGAGCGAATTCTGTAGCAGAAAGGAAAGAGCGAAATGACTCGACCGGCGAGAACTAAAAATGACAGTATGAGGGCAAGAAGAAGGATGTAGTAAAAAACAGGACAGGAGTTGGAGATGGTGACTCTGGTCTATATAGCGTCCAACTTCTGTGTCCCTGACGAGGATGGATGAAAACAGGTGATGCTCCAAACACAGCATGTTCTCATAACGGAGACGTTAGCGATCACTCATCACTTATTCTGACATTCATCCGAAGCCCACCACGATATTTCATCTGAAACCATGTCCATCTGTGGGGCTCATTGGGATGATGCATGTCGTGGATCCGCCCATAGTTGCGTGGAAACTGTCGAGACCTTGATTTTCCACCAATTGAGCGTAGCGCCCCCTGATTTCCAAACAACAGCCTCCTAGGGCAAGGTTGTTTGGCCATACAATATGGATAAATCGGCACATCTGGGAGGGTCCATGCTTTGCAGACGGATATTGAACTCGGGCTTAAGCAAGCTGCTACCAAATCATCCGCCGGGCGGAACTGGTTTGCCGCAGCGCTTTATGGAAACGACACGCATCACCGCAGCATCTCAGCCCAGGCACAGACCCATCATAATCTCAATCTCGTGTATATCAAACCTACGTCGTCAATCTAAAACAGGCTATGCTGTTTGGTATATCAAATTCCCTGTAATCATGTTTGCTCTTCTCCGAAACATTCGCGCCCACTTGGTTTAGCTATTTTTCCATCACTAGAGGGTTGAGTGCAACTTGTGAGCCATGGCTGTCAAAATACAAAAAAAAACCTCTTTATAAAGTCCCCTGTCCAGCCAGACTAATTCATTGCTGTTAAATGCACAGACTTGTTTGATATTGCACGGATTTTCTACAAAGCTGAAATGTTGTATTGATCGGTTAAATCAAGGGCAGTTAATTCGACGATACCTGTAGAATTGTTAAACACCACGCCGTTGATTTTGGTTTGAAAAAAAAAAGGCTCACTGTAACGCAGGCTCCCCCAATCCAAGGGATAACCTCATTCCTTGAAGATCTAAGACAATAGGGTCCGGGCCCTATAGACCCAATAGGACACAGTAGCCTCTTCATCCTAGGTTAAAAGGAAGAGGAATAGCTAGAGGAAGTAAGGATCAAGCTTTAGTCTTATATTCAATAGGAACCTATGTTTATCCTGCCTAACTATCTTAATTGGTATTACCTTATTATATTCTAAAGCTTCTTCCTATAATTACTGTAACAGTCTGGTCCTGGCTCCAATGGAGGAAATAGCAAAGCTTCAACAGCTAGGCATTAAAGGGCCAAGGGTGGGTGCTTTGTGGGCTAGTTAATAAAGAGATATTATTTATGCTATTAGTTTATATTAATAGGATAGATTAGGTATATTAGATCTATATAAGAGGTAAAAATATAATAAAAATATATTATATCTAATAATAGGTTAATTAGTTAAAATAAATAATTAAAAATAATTAAGTTATATTAAAAGTTAAATTATATTCTAATAATAGTAACTCCTAGAAATTTTAAATATATACTAATATAAATAAGCCCTTAAAGTATCTAAGGCCCTAGTACTAAGATTATATACTTTAAGCTATACCTTCTAATTAATTATTATATTAAATAATAAGCCCTATTAATAATAATAAGAAGTAGGTCTTTATTTGGACTTTTATTAATATAGTAATTTAATTCTAGAGTAAGTTAATTCTAGGTTATAATATAATACTTTCCCTCTAAAGGTTTTATTCTTAAGATTATTATAGATTATTCTTTTAGCTTTTTTCTCCCTTTTTTTATAGTTTTACTTAGTAAATATATCCCTTATATCTTCTTATCTTTATTAATATTATATCTTATTAAACTTTATTAAAGGAATTTCTTTAGAAAAGGTATAAGAATTAGGATTTATTATTCTATATAGATTTATTTAGTACTAGGGAGCCTTCCTATAAGTAGTATCTATAGATAGATTATAAGTATATTTTTAGGTCTAATTCTATTTAATATAATAAGTATATCTTAGGTTATATATCTTATAATTAGGTAGGTTTAGATTTTATAATCTATAAATATAGCTAAGGTTTTTTTTATTTTTATATATACTAATAAATAAAGTATTCTAGGTAGTTTAAGAAATAATGAAATTATATAAGTAATAAGATAAAATAAAGGAATAATTAGGGTTATTATATATATCTTTTAAAGTATTATAAGAGGCTTTTAAGGTATTATTTTTTTTTTTTTTTTTTTTTTTTTTTAAAAAAAAACCTTTATCTAATTATTTAACTTAATCTATATATATAAATAGAATACTTTCTTATTTAGTATTTATTTAGTTTTTATAAGAAGTAATAAGAGCTTTATTTTATAATTTTTTTTCTTTTTATATTATTTGTCTATAAAAACACATGTGGGAAAAAATAACTAATAACAATAACCATTTTTAACC